>JZKD02S2300661.1:1035663-1047823 GCA_000966675.3 Picea glauca | reverse complement strand
TGGCCGTTAAATTTCTCGACCCTAAACTTTCCATCTTCCGACATTGCTCCCACTCAAACCAGGAACCCTCTTTTCCTGCGAGTTACCTTACGCTCTGATACCAGTTGTTAGAAAATAGGACCACAGAGTAATAAAATAAAACAAATGAAAAAATAAAACATAGAAGACACACAATACAAGAGGGACATAGATTTACGTGGTTCACCCAGCGTGGGCTACGTCCACCAGAGAAATTGCCAGGTCCTTCCTTTATTATTATCCAGCAATTGAAGGGATACAACCTACAAAAAAACCTGTTGTAACTCCCTCTTCTTTCTCTCACAGTCTCCTCTCTCAGAATACAATATTCACACACGTACATAGCCACAATACATTTCCCTCATAAAAGAGGGTTGCCTTCTAGGGAAAAAACCCTAACATAATCTCTACCATTAGATATGCGAACTTATAATGAACGGTCCAGATTTACAATGAAATTACAATATACTTTTATAAGGAAATTTTCACTTTGGGGGCTTCACCCTCGAACCCCCGCTGGGGGCCCGCTTGCCCCCAGACCCCCCAGTCGGGGGGATGGACCCCCCGGACCCCGCAGAGGGGGTACCCCCCCTCTACACTCCCCTGCGTGGAAGAGTGTACATACTTCTGGGGTGTAAATACTTCATGGGGTATAGACACGGCTGAAAGCAAAGGACCTCTGCATCAGGAAGATAATCAGGCTCCACAACCAACAAAAGGAAACAGATTAGATGAAGACAACTATGTACATGATCATATACATTAATGTACCAAAGAAGATGAAGAAGAAGATATCTTTTGAGATCCAGAGTTTTTCATATGGAGATTGATTGTAAGGAGCAAAAGGATCCAAAGATGACTGGACATTAGAACAAGAAATCATAGTAGACTTGTTCAAAATATAATGAAGCCACATTGATAGGAAGAACAATTCACTTGAAGTTTGACTCAGCTTTTCATATTTAGACTTAGTATTCAACACCAAGTATACCCCAATAAGAGATGATGAATTCCTTGTAGACTCAGAATAAATCGAGAGTAAGCCTGATCTTTAGAAAGGATCAGATGAAAAGACAACTTCCAAGACTAGGATATAGATGCCATGAGAAGACTAAATTGTAGCTTCAGAAACTTCTAGGAGATATGAAATATCCTGGGAAGATTCCCTTATTTCAGTGACAGAGAAGGAAGCCAGTCAGAAAGACTAGGATATGGATTCTTCCATGAGACTAGAAGAGAAGTCAATATTGAATTCCAAGCTTGATTTAAACACATCAACCATGTTGCAGATGTACAAAGCCTGATGTGTGTCAAGAGGATTCTCCTAGCAAGAGGGAGAAGACTATGGCAAGACAATTACTCCAATAATTGGATAAATAGTTCCAGTATTTATGAAGACAACCAAAACAACCATGATTCATATATAGTATGAGATGCAGGGGGATAAATCCCCATATTTAAAATTGAGTGGTATTTTGTGCATAACATTAGTTGGGTCATGGAGACATGAATACGATAAAATATAGAGTTGCCTTCATGAGAGAAGAAGAGCTACCTTTAGTATCAGTTATTGATCCACTCTCAGTTTCATATGAAGTTGTTTTCATGATAGAATAAGAGGAGTTACTCTCATATTTTAGTAGCCATAGTGAGGATGAAGAAGTCATTCTCAACCTCAGATAAGTTGTAGGTGCAGAGTCCTAGTTACATAAGGAACAATTATAGAAATAGGAGATGACATACTGTCAGGAAGTGAGATAGATAGTGCTTTGCAGAGAGAACATAGTGATAGCACATGATTGTGCAGATTGAGTTGCAGTTGAGAAAGTGTACTAGATTGGTACAATGCAATGTGAAAATTTTGTTTGAATTTGAAGATAGAAAGAATCAGGTATGTAGGTTGAAGACGGGATCTGTACAGGTTGAAGAAATCTCCTAGAGCTTGATATGGTAGAATTGACACTTTCCTGAAGAGCTTGGGCTTTACCAAGAGTAAAGATTATTCTAACCTTTACCTCGAGGTCATGAATGATGAGCTAGTAATGTTACTACTATATGTAGATGTTATATTATTGAAAAGATGAAGAAAATATCATCTCGGATTGCAGAAGAAGCTCACTATAGAGTTTGATTAAAGACCTAATACTTTATCTCTTAGGTCTTGAAGTTTGGCAGAGCCCAGAGAATATCTTCCTTAATAAAGGGAAGTATGCAGTTGAAATAATGAAGATGTTTAAACATGTTGGAATGTAAATCCATGTACACACCCATGGAAACAAATTTGAAGCTCCTAGAAGACACTTCGTTAGAATTGGTTGATGTTACTCTATACAAAAATATTATTGGTTCGGTGATGTATCTAACAAATAATGGACTGGATATATGTTTTGTTGTGAACACCTTCTAAGTCAGTATCTGGTAGAACCCAGACGGTTTCACCTTGATGATGCAAAACATGTGATGAGATAACCAGATTTCTATAAAAATGATGTGTTCCGTGATGAGTCAAAGCACATAGAGATCTGGTATCACTTCATTCATGACATGATGTAGAGAGGAGCTATAAATCTCCAATAGTTTGGCATAGATGAACAAGTTGCAGATGTGTTGACCAAGCCTCTATCTCATGTAAAGTTTGAGCACTTTCGAGACAAGATTGGTATATTCCAAAAAGACCTCCATCGAAAGGGGGAATAGTGTTGATGATACTATGGTATCCTGACTAATAGTAGGTATATCAGTTAGGATTTTATATACTAGGGGACTGGTCATCCCTGGACAAATCCAAAAGGTCTATAAGGACAAGCTATTAGAGTACTTATGCATGTATATGCTAGCTTTTGTCAGTAGTGGTAGCTCCGTTAGGATTTTATATCCTAGGGAATCTTTTGATTCCTAGGTAGATACTTTGGATCTGTAAGACTACCACAAGATGTTGATGCCAACCTCATGCTAAATATTTCCATCTTCGTGCTTATGTTTTTATGATGACAACCTTGTGCTGAAGACTTCCAACTTTGTACTAATGTTGATGGACAACCTTGTGCTGAATATTTCCGGCTTCATGTTGATGTTGATGCCATCCTCATGCTGAATATTTCCATCTTTGTGTTGATTTTGATGCCGACCTCATGTTGAATATTTCCAGCTTCGTGCTGATGTTGTTTTGATGCCAGCCTTGTGCTGAATATTTCCATCTTCGTACTAATGTTGATTCCAGCCTCATGCTGAATATTTCCAACTTTGTGTTGATGTTGTTGTGATGCCAGCCTCGTACTAAATATTTCCATCTTCGTACTGATGTTGTTGAGATGCTAGCTTCATGCTGAAGAGTTTCATCCTAGTGTTGATGTTGATGATGCTCTAGCCTTCATGTTGTGATGTTTTTGTTGTTGATGTTGTATCATCCTTGTGTTGTTATTGATGATGATGATGTATTAGTGTTGATGCAGATGATGATGATGCCACTTCAGTTTCTTGTTGAAGATGATGATGATGATGATGATGCTACTTTAGCTTCTTGCTGAAGATGTTGATGATATTAATTTAGCCTCATTCTAAAGAATAAAATGATGTTACTTTAGCGTCACACTAAAGATGATGATGATGTTACTCTAGCCTCATGCTAATGAAGATGATGATGCTACTCCAGCTCCATGTTGTAAACGATGATGATGAGAAAAACTTTCAATGATTTATAGATGTGTGAGTCAGTGTTCCAAATGTTTTTGATGGTGTTTCCCTCTCTCTCTCTCTCCTGATGATGTTGTATTGAGATGTGTCTGTAGAATACTCTTCTTGTTAAGGGGGAGTGTTGAAATATTGTAACTGTAAAGAGTATTCTATTTATTATTGAGTCATTATTAAATAGATCAATCCCCTTTTGTGGATTGATCATATCGATCATTCTAATTGACCAAATATTCTTTTACAGAATGGTCAAACCCTAATTTTATTATGAAAATTAAGAAGTCATCCCCCATGCCTAATTAAAGTGGTTTTAACCACTAAAAAGACAAGTCATCCCTACCTAGTGAAGAGACACCTTTCAAGCTCCTGCCAGTTAGTATAAATAAAGGATTCTAACACCTCATCATCGCACTCACCCATTCATTCATCAAGTGTGCAAGTTTGGTAGCTGCAATTGGGAGGTGAAGGAAGAGAGAGGCGCAGTGCTCGGTGTTGGATATTTTCTAGTGTTTTGGTTTATTGTCTTGGAATTGTATTAGCTATCTATATTAAATAAGTTTTTGTTGGGTTTTCTCCCCCATGATGGTTTCTCGGGATAAGTGTTGTGTATCTTGTGATTTTGTTTCTCTTAGTGATCCTACCTATGCTATTGTTATCTAGTAAATTGAAAAGAAACCCAATAATATCTCAAAACTTAACACTAAGATCTTTCGATATTATTATAATATCACTTACAAGAAAGGAAAATACAATGTATTTGTTGATGCACTTTTAAGAAAATATGAAGATGAAGGGGCCCTTTTTTACCATATTGGCTCCAAGATATTCACTAGGAATGGCTACAAGATCCCAAAATTTCGCATCTAATCCAACAAATGCAAGCCAATTCTCTAGTTTCCCTAGGGTACTCTTGTCACAATTATGAGCTTCTCTACAAAGGTCGTTTGTATTTAAGTAAACTAACCCAACTTAAATCCACAAAAATTTCTTACCTTCATGCTACACCCACAACTAGGCACTCAAGGTTTTCCAAAACCTATGACCGGGTCAAACGTTCTTTTTTTTGAGATGGTATGAAATAGGATGTTCCCAATTTTGTGGAAGAATGTGATTTTTTTCAACTCAACAAGGGAGAAATAGTCAAAGCTCCTGGAACACTACAACCGCTTTCGATTCCACCTACTATTTGGAGAGATATCTCTATGGATTTTATTGTGGGCTTACCTAAATCGGGCAATATATTAGTCATCATGGTGATCGTTGATCATGTTTCCAAGTATGCTCATTTATTTTATTTTCAACACCCATTTATCGCCTTCAATGTGGCTCAAAGTTTCATGGATTAGGTCTTCAAGCTTCATGGCATGACTCATTTTATTATTTATTATTGAGACCCCACTTTTACCAACAAGTTTTGGCAAGAATTGTTCAGGCTATAGGGCACCCAATTGCATCTCATCATAGCTTAGCATCCCCATAATGATGGTCAAACTAAAGTTGTCAAAAAGTGTTTGGAAACATATTTGAGGTTTTTTTCATTGGAAACATCATTGGGCTCAATGATTACCACTAGTTGAATGGTGGTACAACACTTCTTACCATACAACTACCTCCATGAATCCTTTTGAAGAAGTATATGGATAAACATTGTCAGACATTTGGCTTAGGTTAATGGAAATTTGGTATGGATTGTTGGTTTTCATTGATGTCAACCATTGGAGAGTGATATTGTAGATTGATTTCAACCCTTGGAGAAAGTCTGATAGCGATTTCTAGTAGCACAAAGGTTTGCATAATGGACCCAAGATTGTTTCATGTATAATGGTATGAGTTTTAATATATTTGAAGGTAAGACTATTTTATATGGATAGTACATGTCATTCCATTTTTGGTGGTATGTGGAACATCACATAACGCCTCATGATTAGAGAGTTATGGCCATGAGAAGTTGGAGAATCTAGGTTTGGGTAATGGACCCAAGTTTGTTTGATGGATAATGGTGCAAGTTTTGATATATTTGTAGGTAAGCATATTCTAGATGGATAGTAAATTTTATGTCATTTCTAGTGGTATGTGTAACATCACATAAATCCTCATGGTTAGAGAGTTATGAACATGTGAAGTTGGATAACCCTCATGAGTCATCTAGAATCCCCAAAAGGTCAAAGTAGTCAAAGTGGTTTAAGATATTTTAGAAGGTAAATAATAAATTGAAGTGATGAGTGTACTATAATTCAAATTGAATACAAAGAAAACTATTTAAGTAATAAAGTTAATGGAAAAATTAGAAGTGGGTTAACCCTAAAATAAGGAAAGTGGGTTAAGATGGTTAAAAGGTAACCCCTTGAGGAAGCTACATGAAAGTATAAATAAGAGGCAAGGCTCTCTCATTTTAATCACACTTGAGAATATTTAATATATACAGGTGATTGAGGTAACCAAATAATATCTAATCCGAATTTCAAAGGGAAGGTGAAGTAAAGAAGGACGAAATTTAAGGGAGGATAAATTCTTTTGATGATGCTTTCTAAGGTATGTTATTTACAGGTCATTTCACCATTTCAAAATAAATTTTTTTCTATAATGATTCAGATCATGAAATTGGGAGGCCATGAGGAAACATATCCAAGTATTTTTGCTACAAATTTTAGCTTGTGTGTCATTGTAGTTTTGAATTTACACTCCGTGAAAAATAGGGTTTGTGGCTAGTCCTAAAACTAGTCTAAAATAGATGTTTCGGGTAAAAACGTCATAACTTCTCCTTAACAGATCCAAATTCAATAAGACCAAATGTATTGGTTAGATTATAGTCTATATTATTCTGTGTACAATTTTCATATCCATACAACAAATATTTCATGTGGGATACACTCTACAAGTTCGCTCTCTAGAATAAGCCAGAATTCAACAAGGTATGCCATTTTTTCTATAACTCCTTTTCTGAGAGGTTACAAGTAGTGAAGTCTAGAGGAATTGAATAAAAGACACCGAAGAACATTGTGTACCATTTTCATATCTTTATTCATTACAGGTACATAGTTATGATTATTGCAAGTTACGGTTGTTGACTAATCCAAAACTAGTCATGTGAGACTAAAGTAAAGTTTGATGAAAATGATAGTCTCTTGTTGTTAAAGTTAAGGAAAGTTTGTAGGTATGTGATTTTATACACTAGGTCCATTATAGAGTTACAAATCAGATTTGGATGATGAAATTGGTGAGGGATTTTGGTTGAGGTACATGTGGGGTACATGGTTGAGACAAGTAGTTGATGAGTTGGCACATACATGAGGTGTATAGTTGATGATGTTGGTACATATTGATCAGTCATAGTTGATGAGTAGCTAATGCATGATTGTTACATACTTGGTACATGGTTGGAGGTAGTTTTTAGTATTATTATTGACACATGGTTTATGGATGATGCAACATACATGTATTGGTATATTATTAGAAGCACATATTGATCTTGGTGATGATTATGAGTTTTTGTGTTATGCTTGGTTGATGCACATGTTTGATAGTTGTCTTGGCGATTGATCTTGGTGAGTATATCTAATTTGGTTGATAATATTGATGAGATAGGTTTTTGTGATAGGTTTTTTGGAGAGGTTGTTGTGACATGTTATTCATACAGATTTGGTGCATGGTTGATGCACTTGTTCATGGTACAGGTTGAGGTACAGGTTGGTGCATGGTTGATGCACTTGTTTATGGTACAGGTTGATTACAGGTTGTTTTGTATAGGTTGGTGCATGGTTTATGCACTTTTTTATGGTACAAGTTGATTACAAATTGAGGTATAAGTTGATGCATGGTTGATGCATGGTTCAGGATATTGGTACAAGTTGTTTGGTGCAGGTTGATTGGTATGTGTTTACAACAGTATGTATCATAGTGATAGTGTGACAATGGTTCCATCATTATACTTATACATCAAGGCGGTTGGATGGGGAAAGGACAACTGGTTGTAGACACCTTCCAGTTGTAGTCGAAGAACATAAGGGTTTGTAGCCTCCTTCTGGTTGTAGCCAGAGAATTTGGGAGTTGGAGCTTCCCTTGGGTTGCAACCTAAGAAACTAGGGGGTTGTAGCCTCCTTTTGGTTGTAGATAGAGAATTGGGGATCTGGAGCTTCCTTTAGGTTGTAGCCTGATAAACTAGGGGGTTGGAGCCTCCTTCCAGTTGCAGCTGGAAAACAAAAAAAGTTTGTGCTTCCAATGAATGTAATTCTTAAAGACATATAAGAAAAAACATTATGTGGTTTTCTCCCACTTTGGGTTTCCATGTAAAACACTGGTGTACTATGTATGTGTGTGATTTGTCATATTCTCATTGTTAATTTACTCAGAAACTATTAGATGATAATGCTACATTGATATAACACTTACATTTTATGGTGAAAAAAATGATTAAATTGCTCTATTATTGATTCACCCCCCTCTCAGTAATTCAACAATTGGTATCAGAGTTGGTTCCTTTAGGAAAAAAATTAACCACCGGAAGGAGATCATGGATTATTCTAAGAATGGAGTACCAATGTTTAATGGTCAGAATGGTTTTAAGTATGAGATGTGGAGTAGAAGGAAAAAAATATTTTTATAGGAACATGGACATTATATTTGGCTATCAGTTGTCACAAGATATGATAGTTCAAAAAGGGCAAATATTGCAGCCAAGAAGGAATTGAAGAAGAATAACAAAATAGCAATGGATTTCATCTGGGAAGGATTACCTAATCCGGTAAGAGAAAAGGTTGGTAAATGTTCATCATCCAAAGAACTTTGGGATAAGTTACATGACATATATTCTTCACCCATCGCAGTTTCAAAAAATGCCAAAGAAGATATAGATACAGATAAAGAAGAGTTATGTTCACCATGTCAAACAGGTTAAGAAGATGAAGAGTACATAATCACCAGAGAATTGATTAGTTCTTTAGATGAAATAAGAGAAGAAAACAAGTCACTCAAAAAATAATTGATGAAACAAAAGGAAAGTGTTCACATTTTTTAAGAAGTCCAACAAGTCATCGATAACTTAAGAACTCAGCTAGAAGAAGCCAGAAAGATCGAAGAAAATCTTGAATATCAAAAGAAATATTTGGAAGAAAACATAGAAGAATAGAAGGAGGAAGTTGAAATGAGAGAGAATATATTGAAAGATCATCTTAAGGAAAGAACTAACTATCTAAACCAACTTGAGGCATAGTTTTATTAAGAAGAGAAAGGACTTGAATAAGAAATAATAACATTAAAAATGCATCTTGAAGAAGCAAAAAGAATAAAAGAAGTCATGAAGTCTCAAATAATGAAGAAAGAAGAATAGGTTGAGAAGATTGAAGAAGAAGTTGTCATATTGCTAAGTAAAATGGTCAAGATCAACAAGAATGTTGAAGATATAGAAACATTCACATCAGTTATAGAGAATGAAGAGAAGAACTCGAGGTTTCTAGAAAAGAAGAATGAAGAAAATACAAATAGTTATGCAGAAGTACTCAAAGGAAGGAATCATGGTCAACCAGAATATAAGAAAACTATTGAAGATACATCTTCAAGAAGACCATTCATGTTCAATCCACAAAGAAGATTCAATCATGATCATGATTATTCAAGGAGGAAATTCAGAAGGACTACACCACAAAGAAGTTCATTCACTCCTAGGTATGAAAATTTCTTCTATGTTCATTGTTTTTATTATAATAATTTTGGACATAAGGTTGCAAAATGTAGGGATTATAAATAAATGTTCAAGAAAGAAGTGAATATGTGGCCCCATGTAACATTGAATGTTACAAATGTCATAACTATGGACACATAGCTAGTGATTGTAGAAGCATGATAGATACTTCCATGAAAGAGAGCATTGATATCAAATATAAGAAAGTATGGATAAGAAAACACGAAGAAAAAGTGAGCAAAGACCATGTCCTAGAGATCACAAGATTGGCAATAAAATGAGATGAAGAAAATTATACAGAGAAAAATAAAGAGGTCAGATACAGAAACCTTTGGAAAATAACTAAAAGAAAATAAAGACATGTAAATAAGGAACAGTTTCAAGAGATTGTACTTTAAGGCATTGTAGTGAAAGATGAATCCACAAATAGAAATAAAGAAGTTAGATCTTAGAAAGATGATGAATCTTCCAATGAAGAGGATGATGAATCTACCAATGAAGATGATGACGAATACACATCAGAGCAGGAATTGTTTTGAGCCATTCGACTTAGAGACTCCCAGGTAATATGAATATTAGATAGGGGGATTCTATGTGATAACTGTGATAGAACAAAGAACCATCCTTTGAGCAGCTTGCAGATTTTGAGAAGACAGATCCAAAGTAATCAGTTAGCATAAGTACAATTTGATGGATTAATTAAGACTTCATGATAGTATAGTGATAAATGGGTCAGCATTATGGATATTTGCGCAAGTAGAGTATTGGACAGTATGGATGAGAGCATGGATTCATATATTGGTTCAAAGAGTGGTTCAGAGACAAAGGAACATCATCATAATGGATGTTAATTACATAGTAAATGGATCAAACAATGTTACTAGATTCCAAATTGACAAATATTTTTTGGACACATGTAGTGCATACAATAGTTCACATTCAAAACAGAGTAATTCTTAGAAACAAAAATGACAAAACTCCCTACGAACTATGGAAAGGAAGCACATACAACAACCTCTACATCAAGGTAACTCAAGGTAGTATTTTATTAATTGAAATTTATGATATTATTTTTGGAAGTACTAATGACAGGTTAAGCCATAAATTTGCAAAGGATATGTAGAATGAATTTGAAATGTCATTACTTGGAGAACTATCCTTCAATATGGGTCTTCAAATATGTCAAATAAACCAAGGAATTTTTATTTTTCAAACTAATTTTAACAGAGAAATGCTAAAGAGGTTCGGAATGGAAGATTGCAAACCAGTTATGACTCCTATGAAAACCAATTGCAAGTTAATAAAAGATGATGGTTCAAAGTCTACAAACTAAAGGAAATACAGGTCAATGATTGTTAGCTTACTATATGTGACAACTTCTAGACCAGATGTAATGCAGGCAGTTGGACAGGTGGCACATTTTCAAGTAACACTAAAGGAATCACATGTCTTAGAAGTAAAGAGGATTTTCAAATATCTCAAAGGAACATAAGAGTTTGGATTATGATATCCAAAAGGAAAGGATCTATCACTTATTGCCTACGTAGATGCAGATTGGGCAGGTTGCATTGATAACCAACGAAGCACTAGTGGAACATCGTTCTACTTAGATATACAGGTTGAGTATGATGAGCCCATTCCAATCTATTATGATAATAAAAGTGCCATCAGTATCTCAAAGAACCTTGTGATGCACTCCAAGAAGAAGCACATTCCAAGAAAGTATCACTTTCTACAAGAATAGGTTGTAGAGAAGAACATCAGAGTTGAATATGTGGGAACAAAAGAACAAGTGGTAGACATCTTTAAAAAACCGCTTCCAAGGGAAGCCTTTGAGTATTTTTGTCAGAGACTCAGAGTAATTTCTACTCCAAAATGAATGTTTTTGAATGCTTATATTATATGTCTTATATTTACCCGAGGAAGCACCATAAAGAGGATATTTTAGGTTGGGGGATAATTTTCATGAAGAGTTCAGTTAGGGGGAGTATCCCCAAGGACATATCAGTTAGAGGGAGTAGCCTCGGTTGGAAAGATACCTTTTCCATTTATGAAAAAGAGGGAGATATTTATCAGATGCATGATAGAAATGCTTGGAGAAAGAGCACAGACACATGTAGACAGGGGGAGCATCCCAAGGAGAGTTAGGTCAAGGAAAGAAACCCTAAAGGGAGATACCCTTTTCCATTGATGTCAAAGGGGGAGAGATAGAAACATTGATGAAGAGTATAATCATGGATTTTATCACGACTAAGTGTTTCCATCAATGTTTGGGTTTCCATCAATGCCAAAGGGGATATTGTTAGACAATTGGTTTAGGTTGATGGAAAGTTGGTATGGATTGTTGGTTGTCTTTGATTTCAACCATTGGAGAGTGATATTTTAGATTTATTTCAACCATTAGTGATTGATGTCAACCCTTGGAGAAAGTTCAGTAGCGAATTATGGTAGCACAAAGGTTTGGGTAATGGACCCAAGGTTGTGTCATGTATATTGTTATGTGTTTTAATATATTTTAAGGTAATATTATTCTATATGGATAGTACATGTCATTCCATTTCTGGTAGTATGTGGAACGTCACATAACTCCTCTCGGTTAGAGAGTTATGGCCATGAGAAGTTGGAGAACCCATGTTTGGGTAATGGAACCAAGTTTGTTTGATGGATAATAATACAAGTTTTGATATATTTGTAGGAAAACCTATTCTAGATGGATACTAAATGTCATGTCATTTCCAGTGGTATGTGGAACGTCGCATAACTTCTCACGGTTAG
>JZKD02S2300661.1:1023937-1034538 GCA_000966675.3 Picea glauca | reverse complement strand
AAAGGTCAAAGTAGTCAAAGTGGTTTAAGATATTTTAGAAGGTAAATAATAAAGTGAAGTGATGAGTGTACTATAATTCAAAGTGAATACAAAATAAATTATTTAAATAATAAATAATGGAGAAATTAGAAGTGGGTTAACCCTAAAATATAGAAAGTGGGTTAAGATGGTTAAAAGGTAACCCCTTAAGGAAGCTACATGAAAGTATAAATAAGAGGCAAGGCTCTCTCATTTTAATCACACTTGAGAATATTGAATATCTACAGGTGAATGAGGTAAAAAAATTATATCTAAGCCTAATTTCAAAGGGAAGGTGAAGTAAAGAAGGCCGAAATTCAAGGGAGGATAAATTATTTTGATGATGCTTTCTAAGGTATGTTATTTACAGGTCATCTCACCATTTTAACAACAAAAAAATTTCTAGAATGATTTAGACCGTGAAATGGGGAGGAAATTGATGAAACATATCGAAGTAGATGTGGTATAAATTTTAGCTTGTGGTTCGTTGTATTTTTTGAGTTACATTCCGTGGAAAATAGGGTTTGTGGCTAGTCCTGAAACTAGTCTAAATAGGTGTTTTGGGTAAAAACATCATAACGTATTCATAACAGTAAGACCAATTGCATTGGTTATCTTGCAGTTTGTAGTATTATTTGTACAATTTTCAGATCCATACAACAAATATTTCGTACAGGACACGCTCTACAAGTTTGCTCTCTAGAATAAGCCAAAATTCAACAAGGTATGCCACTTTTTCTATAAATCATTTTTCTGAGAGGTTCCAAGTAGTGAAGTATGGAGGAATTGCATAAAATACACTAAATAACATTATGTACCATTTTCATATCTTTATTCATTATAGGTACATAGTTATGATTATTGCAAGTTAGGGTTGTTGACTAATCCAAAACTAGTCATTTGAGACTAAAGTAAAGTTTGATGAAAATGCTAGTATCTTGCTGTTAAAGTTAAGGAAGGTTTGCAGGTATGTGATCTTATACACTAGGTCTATTAAAGAGTTACAAATTATATTTTTATGATGAAATTGATGAGGGATTTTGGTTGAGGTACATGTTGCATACATGGTTGAGACAAGTAGTTGATGAGTTGGAACATACATTAGGTGTATAGTGGATGATGTTGGTACATATTGATGAGTCATAGTTGATGAGTAGTTGATACATGATTGGTACATACTTGGTACATGGTTGGAGGCACTTGTTAGTATTATCTTTGACACATGGTTTATGGATGATGTAGCATACTTGTATTGGTATATTATTAGAAGCACATATTGATCTTGGTGATGATTATGAGTTGTTGTGTTATGCTTGGTTGATGCACATCTTTGAGATTTTTCTTGGTGATTGATATTGGTGATTACATATTATTTGGTTGATAAGAGTGATGAGACAAGTTATTGTGATAGGTTTTTTGGACAGTTTGTTGTGACAGATTATTCATACAGATTTAGTGCATGGTTGATGCACTTGCTCATGGTACAAGTTAAGGTACAAGTTGGTGCATGGTTGATGCACTTGTTTATGGTACAAGTTGATTACAGGTTGTTTGGTACATGTTGATGCATGGTTCAGGTTATGGGTATTGGTTGTTTGGTGCAGGTTGATTGGTACATGTTTATAGAAGTATATCTCACAGTGATAATGTGACAGTGGTTCCATCATTCTACTTATACGTTAGGGTGGTTTGATGGGGAAAGAATAGGTGGTTGTAGCCACCTTCTGGTTGTAGCCAAAGAACATAGGGAGTTGTAGCCTCCTTCTAGTTATAGCTAGAGAATTGGTGTGTTGGATATTCCTTTAGGTTGTAGCGTGAAAAACTAGGGGGTTCAAGCCTCCTTCCAGTTCCACTTGAAAACAAACGGAGTTGGTGCTTCCAATGAATGTAATTCTTAAATACATATAAGAAAAATAATTGTGTGGTTTTCTCCTACTTTGGGTTTCCACGTAAAACATTGGTGTATTATGTACGTGTGTGATTGCTCATTTGTTCATTGTTTATTTACTTTACAACTATTGGATGATAATGCTACATTGATATAACACTTTCATTTTATGGTAAAAAAAATATTAAATTGCAATATTATTAATTCACCCCCCCTCTCAGTTATCCAACAAAATCCACCTTCATTTCTCTCATACCTTCCAAGTGTCTCAAAGGTCCAGGTGGTTGACCAAATGATTATAGTTTGTGAGGCTATTCTTCGTACCCTCAAAAATAATTTGGTCATGGCCCATAATCGCATGAAGCAACGGGAATATCAAGGTCACTCTGAACATCAATTTGTTGAAGTAGACCAAGTGTTTATTTGACAAAAACCTTATAAGAAAACTTCCCTCGAGGCTGGCCATTTCCATAAATGGGTGCCCGAATTTTATGGTCCTTATACCATTCTCAAGTGTGTTGGATAAGTGGCCTATCAATCATATTTTCCCAGTCATTATAAGCTCCATCCTATTTTTCATGTCTCCTGCTTAAAGAAGGTGATTGGAACTAAGTTCCAAACTCAAACCATCCTTCTCGAGTTGGATGAACAAGGCTCCACTTGGTTGCAGCCATAAGCAATTTTGGACCAGCGTGAGCATCGTCTGCATCAGTGCATCATCAAGGATGTGTTATTTAAGTGGAAATATACAACTCCGACGGATGCTACTTGGGAACCAACTACCATTCTGTAGAAATTTACTCATCTCAATCCTTGAGGACAAGGTTGTTTTTAAGGGTGAGTACATGTTAGGGACCTAACCTCCCTAACCCCTCATGTAGGTATAATAATATGTTTGCATGTAATAAAGGAAAATATTAATAAGGCCTAATAGTAAGGAAGAATAAGTCAAATGCAAGAATACCTAATAGAATCTTCCACTTCTAGAAGGATCTTCCTCTAGATTACTCTTTTGGATAGAAATATTTAGTATAAATAGGAGTAGACAGTATGAGAAGTTTTTTCTTGGATATTATTGTAATAGAGCTCTGCTTTGCTGGAGGTTTCCCACTTGAAGAGGCATGTGAGCATTGCTATCATTAATCAAGGTGCTCTTTCTAGTGTTATTATGGTATTATTCTCGTATTGTTCTGGTTATATCATTGTTGTTCTCCCATTTCTAGCTAAAATATTTATGTTTTGCATACTATTTTATATATGGAATACTACAAAACGAAGAAGGTTTTGGTAGAGGTAGAGGTAGAGGTAGAGGAATTTTTGAAAGAGGAGGTAGAGGCCCAATAATATGCAACAAGTGTAATCAACTAGGAAACTTATCTTGTGACTGCCCGAATCCTTGTACAACCTACACATATTGTAGAGCATTGGATCATGCGACAGAAGACTATCCTTGATTACTTGTGAAGTGGCAGGAAAGAGGGAATCAGAACCAAAATATGAATTAGAATGTACAAAACATATCCATTTAGATACATGGAGGTCCCAAAATAAAAGTTGTCTAAGGTCTTGCATGGAGGAACTAAGACTGGAGATGATGCAACAAATGGAGGGAGGAAGAGTGAGCAAAGCGTGAGGAAATCAAGAGGAACTATGTCGACATTTGACCCACCACAAGAAAAAGAGACATAACAGCAGAAAAGAAATGAGATACTAGGACCGGATTGGATAGCATCAACATCATCTACTACCCCTATGGTTTACATACATTTGATCTATGATCGTATGACCTCGGAAAGGCCCCTTGAAAAGGAAATTTCTTTGAAATAATTTATAAGAAGTTGTTTAGTATTGATGAAATATGAAACTGCATTGAATGCATTGCACATAAATATTGATCATTGCGTGCAAGAAATGAAACTTTCTACTGTGTAGAGGCTAGTGAATTAGGTATTTCATAAAAAGAGCATGAGCAATGAGTTCAAATTAAGTGAGAAGATTGGGGATTATGACATGGACTAGGTAATTTTAGACTTTGGTTTCGATGTAAATGTTTTGCAGAAGAAAACATGGGAAATGATGGGAAGTCGAAGTTGATTTTGTCTCTCATCCATTTAAGATTAGTGAACCAACATAAAATAGTACAAATTGGTCGATTGTTAGGGGTACATGTGAATATTGATGGAGTGCACAGTGTAGCATATTTTGAAGTCATTGAGATTGTGGATGATTGTCAGACATGCCCAGCACTAATGGGGCTTGAATGGGACTTTTAAAATCAGATAATTATTAATATGAAGAGAAGGGAAATGATATTTGAAGTAGGGGACTTGAAGGTTACCGCAGTTTTAGATCCGACATAAGGAAAGAGGTATATTGAACCAACAAAAGGGAATGAAATTGATAACCTATATAATATGATTGTGCGAATGAATGAGTACATTAATCCAACTTTAGATGGAACCCTGAGTTGGTGAAGCATTAGCTCATGTGCGTCAGATTCAGAGGAAGGTTTGGAACATTGGCAGAAAAATATGCATGAAGTATCAACCAGATGGTGTTCCCACATTACTCGATCATTGCGTTGGATTGGAACGGAGTTATGTGGCCCACCCAAGTATGATGGTTTGACTGATATAATTTATTTTTTAAAGGCATATGAGTTTCATATACCCGAACAAAAATATTTTTGGCATTAGATGTTGTTTTGAAGGCCGCTCCAACCAGATGGTGAGATTCACATAAAGAAGGAATAGAAGACCAGTCACAGTGTAGAAGATTAATGCAAGTTAGATTTGGTACCAAGGTTGAGTATATTGTGTAGAAATATACAAAAATAAGTGACCCAATAGATCATATTGCATAGGGAAGAAAGATATGGAGTTTGATACAGAAGAAGGAATGGATGCATAAGTTCATACATACATTGGACACAATACCCAAGAAGTAGTACTTGGAACTAGAAATGCATAGAGAAAACATGGATTGGGATGAGATAACTCAAAGTTTTAGGTAGAATTTTCTTTTGAAGATGAATCCCCATTGGTAGACACAATTTTGCAGGCCATTAGAATGAGGGTGTTTTTAGAAGAAGGGTCGATGGATGTAATACTCGTATGTAGTACACATAAAAATTATATGAAAATTCATGAACTTCTAGAATGTTATAATGTGGCTCAAGAAGATAAAGACGATGAGCATCTAATTGTAACATCCCAATTTTAACCCTTATGAACTATAATGTATTATGTAATTGTGACTTAGGCTGGTGAGACGGTAAAGTAAAAAAGGGGCCAAAGTGTCTGGGAATTGTAATACTTCATATATATTAATAAAAATACATCGTTGGCTACAATATGAACAAGGACAAAAGAGATAGGGGGCTATGATTCCATGAGAGAGGAGGCTTGAGCGGATAAGTCTTTTTATTATTATTTATTTACACATAATTGATTTTATGGAGAAAAGTGGTTACATAAGCTTCTTGGGGGATGCCATGTGGTTATTGGTTCTTGTGATTATATAAACATTCCTTTGGGGTTGCTTTGGTTCACTTCTTCTTGTTCCCCGATGTGCTTCTTCTCCCTTGTTTTTCTTCCTCTTCACTCATTACTGCTAGTTTGTGTGCTCTTGGGATGAGCATGGAAATAAATGGCAGGAAGAGAAGAGTCATCATTGAATGGCTATAATGATTTATTGATCATTTTATGAGGGAATGGATGCCTGTGTGCATGATCTTGATGACAGTTTGGATGGAACTGTCCACAACTAAGAGTCCTTGGAGTTTCCAGTTGGGATATTTTATTACTAGTATCACTAAAGCCTTGGAGAGAAATGGAACATCCTTAGGGACTACATGGCAGAGAAAGGTGTTCATTTCTTGGGGTTGTGCAGGCTAAGGGGGAAGGAGAGCTTGAAATTAGGATTTTCTATGAGGTTGGGAAACCTGAGAGATACTTAGACAACTATTGTGTGTTTAGACTTAGCCTAGGACCCGTCCTTATGGATTCATAGCCCTGGCTTAGGGGTGACTTACTGTTGAGAGTAAATGAACAACAGTGTCTATGGTTTGGAGGAACGTCCTTGGTCTGTATCCAGTTGGTGAACGTTTACATGCAAAGATAAGTCCTCTCTTTATTTTCTATGTAATGTTTATTTCTGTTGTGTATTTAATTCTCTCTGAGACATGTATTTTTAATGTGCCTATTTGCTGGCTATTTGTTGTGCATGGAACATTGTTTATCTCTTTTATGTTGTGGCATGAATCTTGATTAATGCATGTGGTTCTTTCATGCATGTTTTCAGATTAAATGTTATTAGAATTCGAGATCCATTCAAAGCACTGAGTCTTGGGACTGCAACATGCCCCACCTTTTGGTGGTTGGGTGTGTTGCAACATATTTAAGTGGTGTAGCCTGACCTGTGGGTGGATGGGTATGTTACAAATTGGTATCAGAGCTTATGGTTGAAACATCAGGTCAGTATGGGCCAGGTCTATTGGTCAGAGTCTCATGGTTGAGATCATTTTTTTTATGATCTTGAAGTCTAAATGCTTAAGAGGAATGGCGCTGTAAATTCCACGCAGAAGCCAGAACATCGAAGATCCTTTGTAAGGGATCAAAGGATCATGACTATCCCTTTCAAATTTGGGAGCGATCGCCACTGTGAGATCAAGAGAGATATAGATGATTGGATTGGAGGGCCATTGAATAGGATCCATCCGATGAAGGAAAAACTAGAAGTTGTGAAAGGTTAAGTCCCATTCGTCAGATCTAGATTGTTGATCATCAGACGTCGATCAAGGCCAAGAGCGAAGGGTAATAATTCGTAACTTCATTGCTTTGGTGATCTTGGTAGGCATGCAAAGATTGAACTGTTGAAGGATAGAGTCTCAAAGTCTCATCAACCGTTAGATGGAGCGGTGGATTTCAATACTGTTTAGGACCATCAAATCTAGCAAGTATTCAGGATTATGGGGGTCGTCTAGAGAGAGAAACCTTGAATATGAAGCCATAGTTAATCACAGTCATTGGTTGTGGGAGGAGTGTGAGCTGTTGATTTTAGTTTGGCATTCATCTATTTGGGAGGTAGTAGGTGTTGGACTCAGGAAACTTCCAAAGCCCAGAGTACCAAAGTCTCGAATTTGATTGATGATGTGGCTTATGCCACATGGCAAGGGTGTCGTGTGGGGACACGTTTCATCCAGTTTTGGTACATTTTGGACCCTGATCGGTTGGTTTTTTAGTGACATGTGGCACATATTCCATGGGTCCACATCACCCTAGGTGATGTCAACGTGTCGTGTCAACTTCGGGAGTATGTGACTATAGGGGTTTCCAGGTTTCTGCCACTGAAATGTTTTAAAGCTCGAAGTCACGAAGGCATGCAGGCCATAGATATAAGATCCCTTCGGGACATTTCTCAACCATTAGATCATGTAGTGGAAGGATATCATAAGCGGAGGCATTAACTGATGTTAAGCGATCATGGTCACTTTACGACCACTTCGGCAGGTATAACTCCAGAGAAGTTGAGCAGCTCAAGAGTTGAAATGTTTTGGAGTCTCGGAGTAGTGAATTCACGTGGTCCATTGATATAATACCCTCCTGAAGTTCTCATGACCATTGGATCCAGCAAAGGGAGAAGAGGTAAGTACTTCAGAATATTTTCACTCCAGGGAAGTAGAAGACTCATAAATGGAAATATCCTGGAGCCCCAGAGTGTCGAATTTCCAAATTGGTTGAGATTCATTCATCTCAACACTTGATTAAGTCATAGTCATTGATATCATTTAAACCTCCATATGGGGGAAGGGTCATCCATTTGGTGGAGGATTAAATCTCTACTGTCCATTTTTTCTAGTGGAGTTATCAAAGTCTTCGACAAATTGTAACTCTAGGGGAAATCAGAGTTTGGAAATGGAAAGAAACTAAAGGCCGAAGTCCGAAGGACTTGGTCCTAGCGCCGGTCTCATGATAAGGTAAAAAGGGCCTACAAGTAAACCAACCCTCAGACTTGGTGTTCATGCAAGCTCATGTGTGTAAGAACATGAAGCAAGGCACTAAAAGGTGATTAAGCCCTCAAACATTATGTTCGAATGAGGTTTTGTATAGAGAATAAAGACAAAATCACTAGAGGAAGGAAATAAATAATTAATAAGCTCATGGTTTTGAGTCATGGTCATGTGGAACTTGGTTTGAAGGAAGCGCCTTTGCATTTTTCAATTTTTTGTATCAACTCAGGGGACTGAAAGTGGTTTTTCAGGGAGCCCTAACTTTCAACTCCGATATCCGATTGGGGAGAGATTTCAGTCGTTGGAAATATGATTCAGAGGAGAATGACCTGGAATCATTCTATTTTTGGATAACTATAATATAATGTTTCTTCATGAAATAAACAAAAAATGTACCTATAAATTTAATTGACGATTTTTTGTATTATGTATAATTCTAACCAAATGATTTCTTGTAGGTTTGGCAGGATTAGAGGTATAATTAGATCAATTCAAGAAGAAGATTACATGTTAGATTCATGGAAGCATGACAAAGATTACATAAGTTGGATAAGGTACTACAAAAGAAAGAATCCTCGCATAGGATATGAAGCTAGTAGGTTAAAAATGTCATTGAAGGGAATAAAAGGAAAAAAGAAAAAAAAAAACTAAGGCTCCATAGACTTGAAGGTAGAAATGTGTAGGAAGTTGCAAATATTAAGTGTGAAATAAATCCACTTCTGATATTAGAGTTCACAGTGGAAGCAAGGTTCCAATGTAGAGGAATTGGAATTCTCTCTCACTTGAAAAGTTTCACTGAATGAAAATGGACTTACATTGGGGAATGGTATTAAGTGTGAAAGGTGTGGTTTCACAGGAAATTGTTAATGAAGTAACCTAATGAAATACTAGGAGTAAGAGTATTTGATTCAAGAATGTTGTAGTAGAATGATGGAATATTTGAGCTACGTCATTCCAGGGTACTGGAATGTCTCATAAAGGTAAGTTGGGCATGACTACCAAGGAGAGTTGTCGCAATTTGACTACACTGGTTTGGATTGCAGAATGACCAAGTGGAACTTGGTTGGAAAGTGTTCACAATAGGGAGCCATAGTGCATATGAATAGAATGGGAGCATGCAAGGTAGAAAAGATCTGAAGGAATTCAGGGACAACCTACTACAACATAAATAGATATTAAATAAATAAGTGAATTAAAACAGTAATGCACTAGAGTGCATGAGGCATACAATGAAGTTAAATTGCATATGCATTAGTAGGCATGTTGACAATGAATTCTTGGTGCATATGGAGGTGCAATTTTTCATATGTACATGATTGAATATGCATACAACATGCTTGTGAACTTAGAATAGTCTATTATTATGAGATAATGCTTGAGTATGACTAATGATGGATTATGTATTCAGGAAAAATGATACAACAGGGTTAAGTATGTGGATGTTTCTTTTTCTTATGACTTCCATCTATGTGAAGACTCATGAGGGTGAAATGAATGGTGATCAAAATTATGAAGGAGGAAGTCTGTGAGCTTCTACGAATATTAGTTGGTCAGATAGAAACAAGTAGGTTGATAACAACCAGGAAGGTATGCATTTATTTTCTGTTGATGCATACATGTTGAAGGGGATTGAGGTAAGAATTCCCTCAGCTAATTTCAATATTTAAATTGATATGTAATGGCCAAAGGCCTAGAGTATCAAAATGTTGTTGATTCTAGAATGCATTTAGATAAAACGTTGGTTGCATATTATGTTATGACTAGTTATTGGATCATAACCGGGTTAATTCAGGAGATATACTCCTCATATTAAAATGAATATCCATATATATATATTTATATATTCATGTGTGAGACCATAATATGGTTGGATATGGAAGGGGTATAGTGCTATGTGAGTAATCAATGGTATCTACTATATATCTGATGTTTGGATTGCAACCTCTTTGCAAACACTGAAGAGCACTTAAGGATTATATTCTTGGTGTTGTGTTTGGGTGGAAAAGGAAGGTAACCAAATAGTTAGGCAAGCAGTAGAAAGTGTGTGGATGATGTGTTGAGTCATTGGCAAAACCTTCCAACTCATCATGGTGGAATGCATGACATAGTTATGTGATATTATGTAGTCAATGCATGGATGCATTGTGTAGATGTGTCCATGGGTATTGGCACATTGATTTTCATTTTAATTAGTAATTTTTTGTTGCATTATTTAAAATATGTGGTACTGAAAAGATGTAATGATGGATAGATGCATTATATTTAAAATGAATACTAGTTGAAGGTGATTGGATTGTTGTTGTTACAATTTCAAGATCAGTTTTGGAGTTATTAAAAATGTTACAAGTGGAATTATTGAATGCATGAATATATTATATAACATAGAAATGATTATGCTAACAACTGAAATGATGTGAGCATTTCTAAATCATGAAGTTGAAAATACTTCAGGAACTAGCAAATATTACAACAAGAAAGTTGCAGGTTAAAGTAGCTACATAATGAGAAATTACAAAAACACTTTGTTGGGGGAGATAGAGTGATATTTCTGGAAAGAGTGGCTGATAATATATGTGTATGTAATGATGAGATCATTCCAATTGATAGTTGGATCGATGGAAGTAAATGAATTGTAATAGAAAACAATTATGATATCACTTGTTTCCATGAATATATATATATATA
>JZKD02S2300661.1:1005954-1023780 GCA_000966675.3 Picea glauca | reverse complement strand
GCAATAGACAAATTATTATGAGAAGAAGATCATGTCTGGAAGTTTTGGTTTTCCCATATAAAACAATTTTGGGAATTATAATTTAATAAATTAATGAAAATTTGTTTTGGCTGAATGTAAATCAAGGAAACTATAGGTAGGATGGTGTTGAATATGGAAGGGATGTAATCCCATAAGTAATATTGATATCTACAGTTGTGGAGCCAAACACTATGAGCAGAAATCTCATGCTTGGAAAATTTTGTTTTCCTGTATAAAACATATTTCACATTTATGATTGAAATTATTATAAGAATATCTCATGATGATTTTATTTTTATAATATACATAAGATGTTGGCTATGGAAGTTGGAAGCTCACAAAAATAACTCCAGAAGGAAATCAAGCTCAATGATAAGGGAATAGAATGAAGAAAGTCCAATGGACTTGTTGCAACTGGAGTTCTGGAAGCCACAACTCTAAAACTTCCTCAACGAGTGCACTGGAGCCCTGGAGAGAAGTGGAACAACTTGAGAGACTGCATGGAAAAGAAAGTGGTTCATTTGGTTGTGTAGGGATGAGAGGGAAGGAGAACTTGTTGGTTGGAACTGCTGCCAGAGATATAAATTATGGAAATCATTATACATGTTTTGGGTTGGAATGCCTATGTATACATGTTCACTTTTTGGCCAGAGTGCCTATGTATATAAGAGTTGGATGGAATGCCTACATGTATTAAGGCCAAAGAGCCTAGATTTGTAATGCTAATAACATTGGAATGGTGTTGTGCACTGAGAACAATGCCAAAATAAGGGGAGGAATATGTAAGATCCCAGTTTTAACCCTTATGAACTATAATGTACTATGTAATTTTGACTTAGACTGATGAGCTAATAAAGTCAAAAAGGTGCCAGATTGCCTGGGAAATGTAATACTTCATATATATTAATAAAAATACACCACTGGATGCAAGACGGATAAGTAAAAAATATATAGGGGGCTATGATTCCACGAGAGAGGGGTCTTGAGGGGATAAGTCTTATTATTATTATTATTATTATTATTATTTACCCATAATTAATTTTATGGAGAAAAGTGGTTACATAAGCTTCTTGGGGGAGGCCATGTGGTTCTTGGTTCTTGTGAGTATATAAACATTATTTGGGGGTTGCTTGGGTTTTCTTATTCTTGTTCCCCGATGTGATTCTTCTCCCTTGTTCTTCTTCCTCTTCACTCACTATTGCTAGTTCATGTGCTCTTGGGATGAGCATGGAAATGAATGGAAAGAAGAGGAGAGTTGTCCCTGAATGGTTGTAATGATTTACTAATAATTATAGAAGGGAATGGAGGCATGTGTACATGATCTTGATGGAAGTTCATATGGAACTGTCCATAGATGAGATTCCTTGGAGTTTCCATTAGGGATATTTCCTGAATAGTAGCACTGGAGCCCTAGAGAGAAATGGAACAACCTCAGGGACTGTATGGCAGAGAAAGGTGTTAATTTCTTGGGTTTGTGTAGGATGAGGGGGAAAGAGAGATAAAAATTAGGATTTGTTGTGAGGTGGGAAACCTGAGAGCTACTTAGCCAATTGTTGTGTGTTTAGACTTGGTCTAGGACCCTTCCTTGTGGATTCATAGCCCTGGATCAGGGGTGATATGTTGTTGAGAGTAAATGAAAAACAATGTCTATGGTTGGGAGGAATGTCCTTGGTCTGCAGCCAATTGGTGAATGTTTACTTGCAAATATAAGTGCTCTCTATGTTTTCTGTGTAATGTTTATTTCCGTTGTGTATTTAATTATCTCTGAGATATGTATTTTTAATGTTCCTTTCTGCTGGCTATTTGTTGTGCATGGCACATTGTTTATCTCTTTTATGTTGTGGCATGGATCTTGATTAATGCATGTGGTTCTTTCATGCTTGTTTTTATATTAAATGTTGTTAGAATTCAAGATCCATTCAGAGAACTGAGTCTTGGGACTATAGTGTGCCTCGCCTGTTGTTGGTTTGGTGTGTTGCATCCTTTTTAAGTGGTGTAGCCCGGCATGTGGGTGGCTAGGTATGTTACACCAATAAATATACAAATACCTGGAACTGAGGGGAAATGCATAGCGGAAGTTCCATATCTTGAATATGTTACATATGCAAAACCATTAAGAACATGTAAGGTAAAAAATGGGACAAAAGAGAATCCAAAGTTTGCATAGATAAGTGACTACTAGAATGATGAAACTGTGGAAAACATTGCAGATGTATTATACAAGTATCATGATTTATTCCCAACCATGTTCTCATAAATGAAATGGATAGCTGGTGAGATAGGATAAATCAATATCCCTTTGAAACTAGAGGCTAATCCAATAAGACAAAGACCCTATAGACTAAATCTGAAGTGAAAAAAGAAGTTAAAGGAAGAGATAGACAGAATGTCAGAAGTAGGAATTATTGAACCACTGGTGGAATTAGAATGGATAATTCCAATGGTAGTGAAAGATAAGAAAACATGGGGAATCATAATTTTATATACCTAAGAAAGCTAAATTATGCATGTCTGCACGACCCATTTATGACACCTTTTACCGATGAAGTGCTAGAAAATGTAGGGGGATAAGAGGCTTATCCCTTCATGGATGGTTTCTCAAGATATCACTGGATAAAGATTGCACATGAAAACACACATAAGACTAACTTTGCGACAGAGTGGGTAAGATACTAGTACACAATGATGCCTTTTGGGCTGAAGAATGCACTTGCAATTTTCTCAAGAGTAGTGCTCACATCCTTTAAATAATTTATTTATAAGTTCCTTTAAGTTTATCTATATTATTGGGCAGTGTTTAGTCTCTTGAAGAATCACATAGAAGTAATAACATTAATTTTTTATAGGTGTAGACAATGTCAGATTTCATTGAACTTGAAGAAATGTATTTTCTGTGCACATTTTGTAATTTTTTTGGGCCATGTGGTATGTAAGAAAGGATTACTAGTGGATCCTGTGAAGATTGTAGTGATTTTGGACTTACAACCACCTACATCAGTAAGACAATTAAGAGAAACCCTGGGCCATACCAGATACTACAGGAAGTTCATCAAGGGATACACGTGGATTACAACATGCATGGAGAAGTTGTTGAAGAAAGAAGCTAAATTCCAATGGAATGAGGACTTCCAAAAAGGTTTGGACACACTAACTATAAAGTTAGTGACTATGTTAATTCTGATGTTCCCATATTGGAATAAGGAATTTCATGATTGTGTGGATGCATCATCCATAGATTTGAGCACATTATTATCCCAAACAAGAGAAGGAGAGCTATACTATCCAATTTCATTTGCAAGTAGGAATTGTTCCACAACATAAAAGACCTTCACTACGATGGAATGAAAGGGATTGGTGATGGTGTATTCATTGTAGAATTTTAGGAACTATTTGTTGGGTTCTCATTTTAAGATGTATGTAGACCATTCCGCATTAATATACTTAGTGAACAAGCCAGTGTTTGGGGGAGAATTTACAGATGGCTACTTTTGTTTCAAGAATATGAATTTTAAGTCATCATTAATCTAGGAAAATTGAATGCAGGACCATATCACTTATCGTGCATTCTATCAGGTGAAGATGCAGGTAACCTAGATGATAGTTTACCAGATGTGCATTTATTTGAAATTTGAATGGTGGATGAATACTTTGCAAATGTTGTGAAATTCTTAAGTACATGAATGGATCCATCGAACATGATAGTTTCACAAAAGAAACATTTATTGGTTAAGGAAACAAACTATTATCTAATTGAAAGGAACTTATACAAGTTAGGTGTAGATGGGATATTAAGACGATGTGTGTTAGAGAATGAAATACCAACAATATTATTAGAAACACATGAAGGTATTGTAGGAGGACACTACACATGTAAAGAGACCATGTAGAATATTTTGTACACATGGATATGGTGGCCCACACTTCACAAAGATGCTAAGGAATATTTCCAATCATGTGATGTTTTTCAAAAGGTTGGAAAGCCATCTAGAAGGGATGAGATTCCCTTTCATCCACAAGTTACATTTGCAGTATTTTGAGAAATGGGAAATAGATTTAGTTGGACCGATCAATCCATTAGCTAGGAGATCATGATCTAGGTACACAATCACTGTGATGGATTATTTGACTAGTTGGGAAGAAGAAGCACCTGTCACACACTGCAACGTGAAAACTGTTTTACAATTTATGTTTGATAATGTAGTTACAATAAAAAAATTTCCATGCATTATATTGATTCATCAAGGAATTCACTTGCTGAATAAGACAATTGTAGCATTGACTGAGTAGTTCTAAATTCACCATCAGAGGAGCACTCCATAGCATCCTTAAGTAAATGATCCAATAGAATCCTTCAATAAGATTTTAGAAAATGCGCTGACAAATATTTGCAATCTAGGGAGAAATGACTGGGAGTTAAGGATCCCTGCAGTGTTATGGGAATATAGGACTACAAACAAAACTTTGATAGGGAAGACACCTTTTAGGTTGGTATATGAGAAATAAACAGTAATGTCGATGGAATTTATTGTGTCGAGCCTATGTATTGCAGTGATTACAGATCTTTTGGACTCTTGCGCAGTAGAGGAAATATTGTCAGAGTTGTTATAGCTCAAGGAAGATCGATTTGTTGTAGGATTCCATTAGCAAGTCCAGAAGGAAAGAGAAAATCATGGAATGATAGGCATATTAAATAGAAAAGGTTTCAAGTGGTAAACTTAGTGTTTCTCTAAGACAAAAAGTTCATGCAGCACCCCCAAAAGTTTAGGATGTGTTGGTTAGGTCCATATATGATCAAGTATGTGACATAATCAAGTGTTGTGCAACTAGAAACATTGAATGGTAAAGTTTTGGGAGGACTGGTGAATGGAAGTCAATTGAAACCCTATAGGGATGGCCTAAAGTCCACACACTAGTTTTACCTATGCATGAACCTATGTACTATAGTAGTGTATTGTAGTGGTCAAAAGAAAAAGAAAAATAAAGAAAAAGTGGAAAAAGAGAAAGGAAAAAAATGAAAAAATAGGAAAAAAAATTAAGTTACAATGAGAGTAAGTGTGTCGAAGAAGTGAGTGTCAAATAGATGGATGAAATTGTACCAATGAAGTATATTACACACAAAAGCGAAAGTTGTGTAGGGAACAAATTACATGTATAAGTGCCGCAGAAACAAGAAGAATTGGAACAAAAGGTGGAAGAACATTTAACGACATTGCAACAACTAGTGGAGGTAGTAAGGATAGCACCAGAACAAAGACTTGGTGAATTACCAAAAACAAGATTTATTAGGGAAGTAGGGGACACCACTTCTTACTTGACAGAGATAGCAACATCGTGCATAGTTTTGGAGATATCAACAGATGCAATTGAGTTCCCCAAACCATATATGCAGGAGAAAGCATGAGTACTAAGTCACCTAGACTTAGTCATTTCAGAGATGCCCATAGGATAAATTCAAGGTCTACAGACAATTATTATACAATAAATACAATGCTGCATAGATTCAACATCAAAGGAGTTGTCTAAGGTAATGATTGATAAGGTAGAACTACATAAAGATTACACAACAATTGTACAGGAGAAGGATGAGGCCAAGAAAAAGGTGGAGAGGATATTGAAGGAGAAGGATGAGGCCGAGAATAAGAATAGAGGATACAACAGGCCATCCAGAAACTGTGTAAGGAGATTCCAGAGGTGTTGATGGTGGTAGAAGCCACACTAGAGGAATAGGTCTCCAAAATAAGTGAATTCATTCAAGGCTTTCGCACCAGAATCAGAGAGTTTGAAGTGCACAATAATCGAGGGACACCACCTAAGGAGAAGGAATAAAGAGAAATAATGCCCATAACCTTAGTGGAAATAATTAAGAGTCTGGATGAGGAGTGCATGAAGTTATGCGAAGACATCATGCATATTTGGACAAAGTTGAAAGAGGATCTGACAATGAGGGTCGTTGAGGAAAGATTAAGGAATGCACAAGAGAAGGCACATAAGGCCATAGAGAATATAAAACTGTTGCCACCATTTGAGCGAATAGAGTCCATCCTATTGAATACTAAGTCATACAATGATATAGACCAGCTAAGAAAAGTGTAGAATATTATCACACAGTGATTGGAACCCCTACAAGATGAAGTGTTCATGGTCCTAGGAGGATTGGAAGTTTCATAAGGCACGGTGAAGAAAGCAACAAAAGATAGTGAGGAGAATCTCAGGACCCTGACTATGCAATTTTTAGCACTGAGAGTCACCCTCAGATTGTGGGAGTATAAGACCAGTACCCATCATAGTTTTCAGTGGATGTTGGTTTTATATGAGTTGATGTCAATGGAAAAAACTCAATATATGAATGATGTTCAACAAAAAAATGGACAAGAAATGCACAAGGGAGTGAGGGCCACAACTAACTTCAGTCAGTGAATTGATTTTAAGTGTGAGCAGAGGGAAGACTTAGTAAGAAAGGTGGACAATACTGTTATGGGCATCAGGACTTCAAGCAACTTGGAGAAGAGAAACTTAGACTCAAGATCACTCTTAAGATCAAGCTTCAGACACTGAAATATGTCCAAACAACACAGTCACAACAAAAAAATGATCAAACCTACATCACCATGCACCTACAACAATTCGACTGGATCCTCCATGCCCGAGCCATTCAGTGTAAGAGGGGAAAATATCACAAGTAAGCTGACTAAAACTGGTCGTGATACCACTGCAATCAAACCTACATTACAACAACATAAAAACCCTCAATTGGATCCTCCATGTCAAAGTGTTTTAGCACAGTTTTTACAAAGAGATGAAAAGAGGCTAACTTCTATTAATATGAAAGTCTCAAATCCGATACATAACTAGAGAACAGTTCTAGCATCAAAACATTACAAAATAGGGAGCTCTTCTCAACCAGTTGACGACCTTAACAAAATATAAAAACTACTTATTTATACTCATAACAATTTTCCATTACTAGGAGTGTGATCTAATCACTACATTTAAAGCATTGTGTATGCGAGTCCTTCTATTAGACTGAATGTGCACCACTATGCCAGACATGAGCTTAGATCGACATTGATTTTATAGGAAAATCTGACCATAGGGGTACTACAGCTGATGGTTTAGTCCCCACGGTTGGGCCATCCATGCCTTCTAATTATTGAGTGATTCGAGGTTCCAACCACCAGTCCTTTCATTTATTAACTGAACCCTCAAGATCGGGACGAGGCTTAGTGCCTAGGAGTAGCCACACGTTTCTCTTGGATCGGACACTATATGAGCACGTGATTATGGGGCCGTCAAAAGTGGTTTGAACACACACCACTTTTGGGCCCACAATCCACTGCCTTATGCCATGTATCACTTTCTCCAAACCACAGTTTCAATTGCAGGACCGCTCAATAATTTTATCGATCGATAAATTTGAGTTCCCGCAATGAATCATGCCCATTGATATCGATGCGGTCTGCGATCTGGGTGCACTTGCTAGATTTAGCACTACTTCCAAGCTTAACCACCTTCCAACTTTAGAATCCACCAAACTGTGCCCTAGGGGAGGGGGACACTACTCTTTACGTTTAACAATAAAACCTCTCGGAGAATGACCTATTGCTTCTATGTTGACATGTCATGAAATAGAAGTGACACATGTCACTAAGAAATAAGAGAATGATATGCCCATGGCTACCTGGACAGAGTTCCATGTGTCATTGTCGAATAGGTGCTAGGTGTCACGACTAATGAGTACGCAATATTTCCATATTGATAAATGCCACGTGTCCTCTTAAATTGACAACTGAGATCTCCTTCGGGTCTCTAGACTCTAGGAAAATAAAACCTCAAACCTCATCCTCTACCATGTGCTTTTACCTGGAGCTAAGGATCTAGAAACATGTGGCTCTTGGATCAATGACTAAGATCCCTTTGGGTCTCTGGGCTCCGGGAAAATCAAAACTCAAATCTCACTTTTTCCCCTTTTCTTTCATCCAAAACCCTAGATCTAGCGTCACATGTCCATTTGAATCGGACGACTGAGACTTACTCCGGGCCTTCAGGCTTTGGGTGTTTCAGGTCTTTGGGACTTCAGGTGCTTTGGGACTTCAGCCACTTTGACACTTCGGGCCTTTAGGACTTTGGGAGGCACTACCGCTAAGATCAACGACTCCCTACTGATTTTGAGATCAGTGGTCCACAATTGCTTCGGGAGTTTAGGCTTCCACTCTTTGGAAGTTTTATGCACTTCTCACTTTGAAACTCCCAAAGCTCATTTCCATGAACACTTGGATCGGTTTTCACCTGTCCCCCTCATGATCGAATGACTCATGATCACTTTGGTTTTCAGCACTTCGTACATTTGACAAACAAATTTAACAATATTTCAAACTCCCGATTCCTGCAAACTGCCAGTCTAATTTCTCAAGAATGTTTGCCGCTAAAGCTGATCTCTCCTATTGCTTTCATTTTGAGCCTGAAATGGATTTCTCTGAACACTGTGCTTTGATATTTCTTGTGCAGGCCATGAACTTGGACAACCTAATTCCTTTGAAAACTATATGTGATAACATTTGGCTCCACAGGGGATGGCATGCTCCCTGCAAGATACCAAGAACAAGAAGTTATAGTCACCTTATGCATTGGGCTATGGAGTCATGCTAAAAAGAAAATCCTGCTAAGGATTAAAGGTCGACAAACACACTATCCTAAAAATGAAAGAAAAATACATGGGCTCTAGGAGGAGCTTATTTATGTACATTCCTAGAATAATTGATTTTTATAAAGTGCTAGGTTAAAGAAAACTTCCACCATAGAAATTCAATCCACTCCCTAGCTGCAAACTTGTTTACTCTATCACTGATCAAATAAAAATAATGCAACTGTGACAACTAAATGATTATGCTTTTCATCTCTCCTCCCAGTGCTGAAGTTAGGATAAAGTTGAGTGGCTACAAGACATGAAGGAAGTGCAACTCCATGTACTCCCTTACAAGTTCATAAAGAAAATGAAAAAACCCACTGGGTTGGTGACAAAAAACATGCTCTGGCTTACAACTACTCACATGTGGTTGAATGTCTCTCACAAGAACGAGTGAGAAACTGGCTGATGCAGGCTAACTGATCCTAGGTTATGGTTGCTCATTTGCAGGCTCTGGGCAGGATATGAACTACACATTTGGTTCTCGCTCTTATTTTTCATGTCTCTCCCAAGGATCATAATCATAATCATCATAAACAAGAAACATGGGAAATATCTATGATTTGTCTTCTATAGGCACAAAATGGTGTATTTCCACACAATGTTTTTCCTCAATGTATAAAGGAAAAGGATCCATGGTATGCTCTTGGAAATACTCAAAATATGAAACATATGATTCCATTTGTATAGCCATAGGATCATGAATTGTGTGATAGAATCTTAGTTTCTTTAGAAGACCAAGATGCTCCTCTATAAATGGCTCTCTACTTGCAAATAAAAAACCTCTCTGCTCCTTCAAAAACAACTCTCGATCATCAAAAATTGCAATCTCTTTTCCTTCTTTTTGTTCCATCTCTAATTCATAATCACTATCTTCTTTCTCAGAATATGAAACATGTTGATAGTCTTATTCCTTAGGCACATCCAAATTTTAAAGATATTCTTGCATATGAACCCCCTTTCTAGCCCTAATGTTCTCTTCAACTTCTTCAACATCTTCAAACATGTGTCTTAATCATGAATATTTCCTCCCTCTCAGGAGAAGGACCAATTCTGGATGTTGAGCCATGACATAGTACACCAAGGAAGTAGTCTCTGTGGGTCTGATCTCCATAAGCATACTATGATAAACATCATAATATATTATGTTGAAGACAGCTAAGGCTTCCTCTTCCCCTCTCATCAAGGCATTAAAATCAAACCAACATTGATCAAGGGGCTTGTTCTCACCCCAACACTTTAAAAATGCATGGAATAGCTCGGTCCAGGAGCCAATAGAACTAGCTTCCAGACATCTAAACTACACAAAAACATCTCAAGACAGGGATTGTGAGAACAAACTCATGGAAACATCATCATGAACAATCTCAAACTGATCGACAAAGCTCTCAAATGCCTCCAAATGCCTCTCATCTGTAATATGATCCTCTCTAGAAAACCAAGGAAGATACTCAAAGGAATAATGAGGATAAGAATGAAGGTCATGTGGCAGCCTTAAAGGTTTAAACAACTTATTTCTTATTTTAATTTTAAAAGCAGTGGGTTGATCATGAGGATTAACGAATTGATGTCAAGGCTCAGCAGAAACAATGGAGGGTAACAAGATTTGAGAAGATTGTGAATTGTTTTCAACTTCCTCGGGGCTACAAAGATGATCAATTTCAAGAGGAGATGCAATACAAATTTCACTTTTATGAATAGGTAGAGGTGAAGACTCGAGATCGGTATCTACAACATAAGAAGAGGGCATGTTTTCTTCTTCCAAGGATGGATAAATAAATGAAGGCCTATTATCATCTGAATAGACAAAGCAGAGGATAATCCTCTTTATATATGAAGGGAAAGAGAGAAATGATTTGATAAACAAGAATAAGATTTCATGAATAAATCTCATAAACTGATACCTGGTATTCCCCTTCGGTATGGTCATCTTTCTGTCAACATGATCCTCCCCAATGGAGTCTTTGATAGTAGAGTTTCCAGGTGCAAGTTGCAATCTTCAATGGTTCTGATGTCTGATGCACCTTCTGAATTAGAAGCTTGTTGTCATTCTTAACCAAGGAAATGTCTTCAATTGATTCCCTGAAAATGGCACCAAGAATGTTATCACTGAGAGTCACCCTTAGATTGCAAGAGGATAAGCCCAATACCAATCAGATTTTTTGGTGGATGTTGGTTTTATATGAGTGGAGGTCAATGGAAAAAACTCAATATATGAATGATGTTCAACACAGAACTAGACAATAAATGCACAGGGAAGTGAGGGCCACAACCAACTTCAGTCAGTGAATTGTGTTTAAGTGTGAGTAGAGGGAAGACTTAGTAAGAAAGGTGGACAAGACTATTATGGGCGTCAGGCCTTCAAGTAGCTTGGAGAAGAAAAACTTAGACTCAATATCACTCTTAAGATCAAACTTCAGACAGTGAAATATGTCTAAACAACATAGTCACAATAACACAATGATCAAACCTACAACACCATGCAGCTACAACAAATCGACTGGATCCTCCATGCCCAAGACATTTAGTGGAAGAGGGGAAAATATCACAAGGAACCTGACTAAAATTGGTCACAATATCGCTGCAATCAAACCTACATTACAACAACATAACAAACCTCAACTGGATCCTCCATGCCCGAGTGTTCTAGCACAGTTTTTACAAAGAGATGGAAAGATGTTGACTTCTATTAATCTAAAAGTCTCAAATCCGATACATAACTAGAGAATAGTTCTGGCATAAAAACATTAGAAAATAAGGAGCTTTGCTCAACCAGTTAACAAACTTAACAATATATCAAAACTACTTATTTATACTCGGAACAATTCACCACTACCATGAGTGTGATCTGATCACTACATTCAAATCATTGCATCTGCAAGTCCTTCTATCATACTGAATGTGCACCCCTCTGTCAGACGCAAGCTCAGATCGGCATGGGTTCTATAGGAAAATCTGACCATAGGGGTACCACGGCTAATGGTTTAGTCCCCACAGTTGGGCCCTCCATGCCTTCTAATTATTGAGTGATTTGAGGTTCCAACCACTAGTCCTTTTATTTATTAACTGAACCCTCGAGATCGGGACAAAGCTTAGTGCCTAGGGGGTGGCCACATGTTGCTCTTGGATCAGACACTATATGAGTATGTGATTGTGGGGCCATCAAAAGACGTTTGAAATCACACCTCTTTTGGGCTTGCAATCCATCACCTTTTTCCATGTATCACTTTCACCAAATCAAGTTTTCAATTGCAGGACCGCTCAATAATTTTATTGATCAATAAATTTGCACTCCCACAATGAATCATGACCATTGATCTCAACACGGTCTGCGATCTGGGTGCACCTACTAGATTTAGCGCTACTACCAAGCTTAACCACCTGCCAAATTTAGAATCTGCCAAACCGTGCCCTGGGGGACGAGGATACTACTCTTGACATTGAACAATAACACCTCCCAGAGGATGACCTGTCACTGCTATGTTGATATTTCATGAAAGAGAAGTGACACATGTCACTAAGAAAGAAGAGAATGATATGCCCACAACTGCCTGGACTGAGTGCCACATGTCACTATTGAGCATGTGCCAGGTTTCACGATCGATGAGTGCGCTAGGTGCCCATACTAATAAGTTCCACGTATACTCTTAAATTAACGGCTGAGATCTCCTTCGGGTGTCCGAACTCCGAGAAAATCAAATTTCAAACCTCATCCTCTTCCATGCACTTTTACCTGGAGCTAAGGATCTGGCGACATGTGGTTCCTGGATCAAAGACTAAGATCCCTTCGAGTCTCCGGACTTGGGAAAATCAAAACTCAAATCTCTCTTTTTCCCCTTCGCTTTCCTCCGGAGCCCTAGATTTGGTGCCATGTGTCCATTTGAATCGAATGGCTGAGACTCACTCTGGGCCTTCGTGCGTCGGTTGTTTTGGATCTTTGGGACGTCGGGAACTTCAATGCTTCATACCTTCGAGACTTTGAGAACTTTAGTGCTTCGGGCCTTCGGGAGTTTGGGAGGCACTTCCACTAAGATCAATGACTCCCTATTGATTTCGAGATCAATGGTTCATGATTGCTTCAGGAGTTCGAGCTTCAACTCTTCACAAGTTTTATGCACTTCTCACTTCAAAACTCCCAAATCTCATTTCCTCGAATGCTTGGATTGTCTGCCACCTATCCCCCTCAATATCGGATGACTCATGCTCACTTCGATTTTCGAGACTTCAGACCTTTGAAAAACAACTTTAATAAATATTTTGAACCCCTGATTCCTACGAACTACCGATATGATATTCTCAGGAATGTCTACCGCTGAAGTTGATCTCACTTGTTACCTTCATTTTGAACCGAAAATGGACTGCTCTTAATGTTTCTCTTTGAATTTTCTTGTGCAAGCTGCGAACTTGGACAACCTTCTTGTTGTGCAACTGAGAGGGGGGGGTGAATCAGTTGTTACTGATTTTAAACAATTATGCTTATTTTAAACTCTTTGCAGATCACTGAATGACAATCACAATAATGTAGGGAAGTAAGAAATAGAACATTCAACATCATTCACACATATGGAATATACAAGGACAGACATTTCCTGAGGAAACCCATAAAGGGTAAAAACCTCTTCTTCTTTATATGATAAGTAATCTTTACATTTTGTACATTATCATACTTATGAGAACCAACTCATAAAGAGGCTACAACCTCTATTTTTCAAGATGCTACTTGCTGAGAGAACCAACTCTCTAGTTTCTCTAGCACCCACTAGAAGGAAGCACCGACTCCCTGGTTTCTCTAGCACCCACTAGAAAAAAGCACCAACTCACTAGTTTCTCTAGCACCCACAAGAAGGAAGCAGCAACTCCCTAAGTGTTCCAGCACCAACTGGATGGAAGCACCAAATTCCAGTCACATAGGCACCAACCTGTATAATAGAGAACAACAGTTCTCCCTTGCACCACCCTGCCACCTTCGTTTCTCTCGCTGCCACCAGATGGAAGCTACCACTCTCTGTGCTCAAGCACCCACTCCAAACTTTCAGGAACACCGTCCTCCCTAGCACCTCCCTACCACCGTGAAATATAAATATTTTCTACTGAAACTTATTATAGTGATATAATCTTCATCAATGGCTTACCAGTCTCATCACTGTTCTGCTACACTGCTCTTCTCTCCTGTATCAGTGTCTCTCTGTCGGCATCTTCTTGTGCTTTCTGATATTCTGCTCTTCTCTACAAGTGCACCTCAGCCTTCTTTTATTGTCTCATCTATGCATCTCTGTTCTTTTCTTCTACTGTGCTTTATGCTCTGCATCTTATTTTGATTCTCTGAATTATGCCTCTTCTGTGTATTTCATCTCCTGCCCACAACATGCCATTTCCCCATGTGTGATTCTTCTCTACAAAAACACCCATCTTTTCTTTTCTCTGCATTCTTATAGTCTCTGTGCAACTTGTGCATACCATATGCACAATGCTTTTTCATGCTTTTCATGTCGAGTGCTCTGCCTGATCATCATTGCAACTCTTCATCTTCTCCGACTGTTAAACCCATGTGTCCATCATCACTGGGTGTTATGCTGAGATTCCTTAGCCTGTCTAGTAGTCGAGACTCTTTGTCTTCTCTGTCATAGTCGAGCTCATCCTCTATGTTGAAGTTACAGGCTTCAACACTCTTCCATCTATCAATCACCTCTTGAACAATCTTCATTCCACTGGCAAATGCCTTGAGACTCTTCATCTTCTCTGGTGATCACCCTGAAGTCTCTTCCAGTCCTCTAGAAGAAACAATCAGTCGTTTCTAGAAGTTACACTGTGAACCTCCAAAGAAAACATCAACAACTAAATCTCCATTGATCGATTAACTGTGAAGATAAACAGTAGCCCTTCGATCATATTCCCAAATAACCTGCACCGTTGGATCATAAATGATGGGTCTCGCACTTATTTCGCCATTTCACAATTCGACATTTCAGAATTTCAACATTCCTGTGGTGAGGCATCTCGTCTCTCCAAGTCGCGATCTCCAAAATGGATATTAGCTTCATGCTACCTCCTCCCTTGATCCTTCGTCGATGTCACCATAGGTTATGACCAGGGGCCAATTCTGAACACGCATTTTGCATTTTGCGTTTCGGGGATTCTGTTATGAGTCGTCTCGAATCTCCATGTCCCAACCCGAAATGGAGCTTGTCTCTTCAAGCTCTTCTCTACATCTCTTCGATGATGTGACCATCAGTAGTGACCAAGCACTTATCCATACAATGCTTTCACAATTTTGCATTTCGGCACTTCGGGACTCCTATGATGAAGAGTCTTGACTCTTGACTCCTCCAACTCCCAGTATCTGAAACTCTAGTCGATGTGCCTGTTTTGGGATTTTCGGCACTTTGGGACTCCTATGATGAAGAGTCTCGACTCTTGACTCCTCCAACTCTCGGTATCTAAAACTCCAGTTGATGTGCTTGTTTCAGGATTTTCGGCGTTTCACATTTTGGTACATCGGAACTCATGTGATGAAGAGTCTCAACTCTTGACTCCTCCAACTCCTAGTATCTGAAACTCCGGTTGATGTGCCTATTTCGATATTTTTGACATTTCGCATTTCGGAACTTCAGGACTCCTGTGATGAAGAGTCTTGACTCTTGATTCCTCCAACTCCCAGTATCCGAAACTCCAAAATGGAGTCTTTGTTTCTGATACCTGAAATGGAATTTAGCTTCTGATCTTGCTATGTGATCATCGTTGTGATGTTGGTCATGATCTTTTCCATCAATGAAAAACATGCATACTCTACACTCTGCATGCACCTCTGCACTATCTCTTCTGGTCTTCATGAGCTTTCTTTGTTGCGTCTTCCCAAAATACTTCTGGTGCCTGCCTAGCACATTATACATGTACTCAAGCCATCATCGTTGTTGTACTTGCCATCAATGACAAGCTTACACTACCTGTAAAACAAGCCAACAATCTCCCCCTTTGGCATTGATGGCAACAAAGGCACCAAGACTTGTTCTTTTCTCCCCCTTTGACATCAATGTCAAAGAAAACACGCTCCCCCTAAGTTGTTGCAATATTTTTTGGAGGTATCATATATTCAATCAATACAAACTCCCCCTAACAGGATGGATTCTCTTAGGTGTGAGATGGGATGACACCCAACTTTTGTCTGAGATATTCAAATGGTGTCTTGGCTAGGGGTTTAGTAAATATGTCTGCAATTTGTTCTGTGGTTGGAATGTAATGGACCTGAACAATCTGATTGGTGACCTTCTCTCTCATAAAATGGTATTTTATGGGAATATTCTTGGTCTTGGAGTGGAATACAGGATTCTTGGACACACTGATGGCACTAATCTTATCACAATGAATTGGGATTGGTGCAACGTATTTTACCTCCAAGTCTACAAGTGTCTAAATCATCCATAATACCTAAGTGCAACAGGTAGCAGCAGCAATGTACTCTGCCTCTGTAGTTGATAAAGAAATGGAATGTTTCTTTTTACTAAACCATGCTACTAGAGAATATCCTAAGAAAAATGTAGCTCCATTCGTGCTTTTCCTTTCATCCATGCAGTTATTCCAATCAACATCTGAGTAGACTGATAATTGAAAATTCAAATTCTTAGGATACCATAGGCCATAGTTCATTGTTTCTTTCAAATATCTAAATATCCTTTTGACAGCTATAAAATGACTTTGTTTAGGTGCAAATTGATATCTTCCTATCATTCCAACAGCATGCATTATGTCTGGGCAAGATGATGTGATGTACAACAAGCTTCCTATAATTGACCTATATGAACTTTGATCAACATCAGGTCAGTCATCACCCTTGCTTAATTTGCATCCAATAACCATAGGTGTGCCCACAGGTTTAGAATCTTCCATTTGAAACCTTTTCAACATTTCTCTTAGATATTTTTCTTGAGAAATGAACATCCCTTCAGACCTCTGAGTAATTTGCAGACCAAGAAAAAATGATAGTTCACCTATCATAGACATTTCAAACTCAGAGTCCATGGAAGAAGCAAACCATTGTACCAATGAATCCTTATTACATCCGAATATGATGTCATATACATAGACCAACATGATGAGAAAATCATTATCCTCTATTTTGATATATAGATTGTTGTCAATTGTTCCTCTCTTGAACCCTTTGTCTTTAATACACATATCCTGTCTATGATACTAGGCACAAGGGACTTGTTTTAACCCATATAAATCTTTCTTCAGCTTGCATACTAAGTCGGGGTTATCAGATAGTTCGAAACCCTCTGGTTGTTCCATATAGACTTCTTCATTTAAATCTCCATTTAGAAAAGCCAACTTGACATCCATTTGATAAACTTTAAACCTTTTATGACAAGCATAGGCAAGAAATATTCTGATAGCTTCTAATCTTTCTATGGGTGCAAATGTTTCATCAAAATCCAGTCCTTCTATTTGAGCATAGCCTTTACAGACCAATATTTCTTTGTTCTTGACAACTTGTCCCTACTCATTCAACTTATTCTTAAAGATCCATTTGGAACCAATGATATTTTTACCTTCAGGTCTATGAACCATCTCCCACATATTGTTTTTCTCAATCTAATCAAGTTCATCATTCATTGCTTTAACCCAATGGTCATCTTTGATAGCTTCATTAAAATTCTTGGGTTCCATCATGGATATGAAAGCTATATATGATTGTTCGGTGTTTTTTATTATCTTTCTCCTGGTTTGTACACCTTTGTCTTTTTCACCAATTATATGACTTGCAGGATGATTCTTTTGAGTGATTCTGGAGGAGGAATTTGAAGTTGTCTGTTGATTTGAGTATGTCTAAGTATCTGTGTCTTCATCTTATTCAGAGTCTTTGTTTTCTGATTCGTGGACTTGTTCATATTCAGCTTCAATTGTTTCCTCTGTAGAAGACTCATTAGTGTACACCTCTCTTGTTGGGATTCCTTATCAACTTTTACGTCAATACAGTCAACCATTTTATGCATCCTCTTATTATAGCATCTGTATCCTTTACTGTTTGTATCATACCCTAAGAAGATACCTTCATCAGCCCTGTCATCATATTTGCCAAGGTTCTCATCATTATTCTTTATGTAACATTTACTCCCAAAGACTTT
>JZKD02S2300661.1:984422-1005904 GCA_000966675.3 Picea glauca | reverse complement strand
AGCCCTGTCATCATATTTGCCAAGGTTCTCATCATTATTCTTTATGTAACATTTACTCCCAAAGACTTTGAAGTGTTTGATTGAAGTAGGTCTCCCATACCACAGTTCATAAGGTTTCTTGTCACTTTGTGTTATGAGGTGGGCTTTGTTAATAACACGGATTTTTGTGTGTATTGCTTCTACCCAGTAGGTTTGACCAATGGTCTTCTCATTCATCATTGACCTGGCCATTTGCTGCACTATTCTGTTTTGCCTCTCAACTACTCCATTTTGTTGTGGAGTTCTTGGGATTGTGTATTCTCTCTTGATCCCATGCTTATCACAGAACTCCTTGAAATCACTTGACGTAAATTCTCCTTCTATGTATGATCTTACTTCCTTTAACCTCTTTCATGTTTGATTCTCAGTTAAATCCTTAAATTTAAAATTCTCAAATGCTTCATCTTTTTCCTTGAGAAAGGCAACCCAAGTAATTCTGGAGTAATCATCAATAATCAACATGAAGTAGTTTTCTTTCCCTATGCCTTCCTGTCTTGATGGTCCACATAAATCCATATGAACTATTTGGAGTGGTTTCTTTGTTGAAGTAGAGCTCTTGGACTTAAATTGTGTCCTAGTTAGCTTTCCTACTTGGCAGGGTTTACACATAGAATCTTGGGGCTTTGATATTCTCAAAAGATCTTTTACTGCCTCAAGATTTTTGAGCTTGATTAAGTGGTCAAAGTTTAGATGTCCAAGTATTCTATGCCATAACTAGCTTTCATCACGTTTTCTTAGATGACACTCTTCTCTATCTTCTTTCAACACATATACATTATTTTTTGTCCTTATGCCTTTAGCCACCACTTGTCCTGAGTTTACAAACTTTATCTTGTAGTTCTTGGATGTGAACATCACTTCACATCCTCTGTCACACATTTGACTTACATTGAGCAGATTATGTTTTAGCCCATCTACAAGAAGAACATATTGGGCTTTTCCTTTTCCATTAGTTAAACTCACCATCCCTTTACCCTTTATTTTACCTAGAGCATCATTTCCAATGGTTACGTTTCCTGATTTGATTTCACTTAGAGATATAAAATTACCGTTGTCTCCCGTCATATGTTTGGAGCATCCACTGTATATATACCAAGGGTTCATTTGTCTTTGAGATGACAACACTAATCCACGCTTGTCACTTTCTTTCTTCCTCCAAACCTTCACATTTTCAGCAGGGGAATTCAAATCTGGTTCATAGTTCCTTAAGCAACAGTCAACAGATTTATGTCCATAGTTATGACAGATGTAACATTTTGGTTCGTCGAATAAAGGATCATAACGATTGTTATGCTTAACCTGTGTCCTTTTCCCATCCATCAAGTGATTTGCAGTCTATGGTGGTTTGTTACTTGTTTGTCTCATTCTTTGTTGTGGCAGATATCTATACCTTGAATGGCTTGATTTCTCATAATTTAATTTTAAAGAACAATTTACAGCTTTATGACCAAAGTTAGAACAAAAGAAACAATATCCATAGAAAAAACGTTGCTACCTGGAAAAATCTGTCTTCTTTGAGGAGGTTGATTTATTTCATGTCGATAATTTCTCTGATCTACAAATTCAGTTATGATACTTTTTCTTTCATTCCTTCTTGATAGCTGATTTTCTTTCTTTGTTTCTACAGAGTGACTGTTGTCAATGTTTGAGGATTTGACAAACTTGATAGGTTCTTTGTTTCTTGGATGACCACTACTTGATCCCTCTTCATAACCCAAACCAATTTTCATCTTTGGATTCCTTTGCTGATTCATAATGGTGGCTAATCCTTCTGAGGCTTTGATACTTGATAGATTTTGATGATACAAGGCTTGAAACCTCTCCAACTCTTTCCTAGTTTTCATTACTTCTTCTTCCAGAGATTTACATCTTGCCTTATTTTCTGATAACTGTTGTTTTAGAATGTCCTCAATTTTCTTTGCCTCTTCTAATTCCACTTTTAGCAGGGAAAAGTATTTATCAAGCTGTTTACTGTCTTTCTCAAACTATATCAACAATTGTTTTTGCTTTCTATTCTTAATTATGAGTCTCTCAATCTCTTCCAGTGCACTAATCAGTTCTCCTTCCATATCAACCACAACTTCTTCTTCATTAGCCTCACTTCCTGTTATTTTATTATCATAGTCCTCTTTGGCCATAAGTATGAAGTCATTTAGTTTATCTTCAATAGAGGAGTCACTGTCTTCATCATCTGAAGGATCATCATCATTGTTTACACAAAGACTTTTCTTCTTAAAATTATTCTCTTTAAATAAATTTATGTGTTTGTACTTCTCCTCATCATCACATGTCTGATCATTTCTTTTGTGAGGACATATATTTGTAAAATGACCTATATTACCACAGTTGAAACATTTGAAAGGTAGTTTACCTTTGTATTTGCCTGATCCCTTCTTCAGTCTCTTCACAATTTTTTCTTCAATTTCATCAGGCTCAGAATCCTCATTCTTGTCTGCCTTAAATGATGCTTCTATGGAGGTGGGTTTATCTTTAACTATTCTCATTTCATATGCAGTCAATGTTCCTAGAAGTTGATCAAACTCCAAGGTTTTTATATCATTAAGTTCTTCTATAGCAAAGACCTTCAGGTTGAACCTATCTAGTAGAGATCTCAAAATTTTCTGAACTAAAGAAGGTTCCTCAATTTTTTCACAAAGTGCTTTCATTGCATTTACCAATTCTTCAACTCTTAGAAAGTATTTTCCAATAGTTTCATATTCTTTCATCTTCAGTTGTTCAAACTGTACTCTATAGGTTTGAATCTTGGCATCCTTTACCTTCTCATTACCTTCATAACTGCTAATGAGTTTGTCCCACATTTCTTTTGCAATTCCTAGGTACATAACTTTTATGAATTCTACTTCTGCAAGCCCACTCAAGATAGCATTCATATCCTTAGCGTTGAAGATAAATTCTAGCTTGTCATCTTTATTAGCTAGTAAAACTGGATTTACATAACCAGTATCTACCACATCCCAGACATCTGCACCTAAAGCCATTATGTAGGTTCTCATTCTAAATTTCCAAAAGGCAAAGTTTGTTCCATTGAATAGAGGAGCCTTATTGGTTGAATTTCCTTCACGGATTGACATGTTTAAGCTCTAGGATCTACCCTTAGATAAAATGGGTCGGCTCTAATACCAATTGTTCTGCAACTGAGAGGGGGGGGTGGATCAGTTATTATCGAGCTTAAACAATTATGTTTATTTTAAACTCTTTGCAGAGAACTGGATGACAATCACAATAATGCAGAGAAGTATTCAATAGAACATTCAAAATCATTCATACATATGAAATATACAAAGACAGATATTTCCTGAGGAAACCCATAAAGGGTAAAAACCTCTTCTTCTTTATATGATAAGTAATCTTTACATTCTGTACATTATCATACTTAGAGAACCAACTCATAATGAGGCTACAAAATCTGTTTTGCAAGCTACTACTTGATGAGAGCACCAACTCTCTTGTTTCTCTAGCACCCACTAGAAGGAAGCACCGACTCCCTGGTTTCTCTAGCACCCACTAGAAGGAAGCACCAACTCACTAGTTTCTCTAGCACCCACTAGAAGGAAGAAACAACTCCCTAAGTGTTCCAGCACCAATTGGATGGAAGAACCAACTTCTAGTCACACAGGCACCAACCTGTGTAACAGAGAACAACAGTTCTCTCTTGCACCACCCTGCCACCCTGGTTTCTCTGGCTACAACCAAATGGAAGCTACAACTCCCTGTGTTCAAGCACCCACTTGAACCTCTGAGGACAACAGTCCTCCCTAGCACCTCCCTACCACCCTAAAATATAAATCTTTGCTACTGAAACTTATTACATTGATATAATGTTCATCAATGGCTTACCAGTCTCATCATTGTTCTGCTACACTGCTCTGTTCTCTTGTATCAGTGTCTCTCTGCCTGCATCTTCTTGTGCTTTCTGATCTTCTTCTCTTCTCTACAAGTGCACCTCAGCCTTCTTTTACAGTCTCAGCTATGCATCGCTATTCTTTTCTGCTTCTGCGCTTTATGGTCAACCACTTATTTTGATTCGCTTGATTCAGCCTCCTTTGTGTATTTCCGCTCCTGCCCACCACCTGCCCTTTCCCCCTGTGTGCTTCCTCTCTACAACAGCACCCATATCTTCTTTGTTCTACATTCTTATAGTCTCTGTGCACCTTGTGCATTCCATATGCACAATACTTCTGTATGCTCTTCATGTTGAGTGCTCTGCCTGATCATCATTGCAACACTTCAGCTTCTTCAGCTGTTAAACCCATGTGTCCATCATCACTGGGTGTTATCCTGAGATTCCTTAGCCTGTCTAGAATTCGAGACTCTTCGTCTTCTCCGTCACAGTCGAGATCATCCTCTCTCTTGCAGTTACAGGCTTCAACGCTCTTCCATCTGGCAATTTCCTCCTGAGCAATCTTCATTGCACTGGCAGATGCCTTGAGACTCTTCATCTTCTCTGGTGATCACCCTGAAGTCTCTTCCAGTCCTCTGGCAGAAACAATCAATCGTTTCTAGCAGTTACACTGTGAACCCTCCAAAGACCGCATCAACAATTGAATCTCCACTGATTGATTAACTGTGAAGAGAAACAATAGCCCATCCATCATATTCTTGAATAACCTGCATCGTTGGATCATAAATGATGGGTCTCGCACTTATTTCGCCATTTCACAATTCAACATTTCAACATTTTGGCATTCCTGTGGTGAGGCATCTCATCTCTCCAAATCGTGATCTCTGAAATGGAGATTAGCTTCATGCTACCTCCTCCCTTGAGCCTTCATCGATGTGACCATAGGTTATGACTAGGGGCCAATTCTGAACACGCATTTCACATTTCATGTTTCGGGGATTCTGTGATGAGTCATATCGACTCTCCATGTACCAACCTCTGAAATGGAGCTTGTCTCTTTGAGCTCTTATCTACAGCTCTTTGACAATGTGACCAATGACGGTGACCAAACGCTTATCCATACAACGCTTTCACAATTTCGCATTTCGACACTTCGAGACTCCTGTGATGAAGAGTCGCAACTCTTGACTCCTCCAACTCCCAGTTTCTAAAACTCTGGTTGATGTGCCTATTTCTAGATTTTCATTTCTCATTTCAGCACTTCAGGACTCCTGTGATGAAGAGTCTCGCCTCTTGACTCCTCCAACTCTCGGTATCCGAAACTCCGGTGGATGTGCCTATTTCAGGATTTTCGACGTTTCGCATTTCGGCACTTCAGAACTCTTGTGATGAAGAGTCTCGACTCTTGACTCCTCCAACTCCTGGTATCCAAAACTCTGGTTGATGTTCCTGTTTTGGGATTTTCAGTGTTTCACATTTCGACACTTCTGGACTCCTGTGATGAAGAGTCTCGACTCTTGACTCCTCCAACTCCTGGTATCTATAACTCTGAAATAGAGTCTTTGTTTTTGATACCCGAAATGGAATTTAGCTTCTAATCTTTCCATGTGATCATCGTTGTGTTGTTGGTCATGATCTTTGCCATCAATGAAAAACACGCATACTCTTCACTCTACGTGCACCTCTACACTATCTCTTCTGGTCTTCACGAGCTTGCTCTGCTGCATCTTCCCAAAATACTTCCACTTCCCGCCTGACACATTATACCTGTACTCAAGCCATCATCGCTATTGTACTTTCCATCAATGATAAGAATACACTACCTATAAAACATGCCAACACTGCTTCCCTGGACAACTATATGTGATAACAGCAGGTAGTAGAAGAGATTTTGGAGAAAGAAGTCAAGGTAAAGAAGGAAGTCGCTACAGAAAGAGAAACCATCCAAAATTTCATGGAGGCATGGAAAGGAGAAATGCAATAGGATTAATTGGCTGGGGATGAGCCACAAATGAGTGTTAGGGTCTTGTTGGATAGGTAGTTTGTGTTGAAATTACTAAGACAACTAAGGGGGGGGGGTGAATCAGTTGTTACTGTGCTTAAACAATTTTAAGTCTATTAAACCATTTTTAATCGATCATCAAGTGACCATAAATATTATACATCATATGGACAACATAAATAATGACCATCAATCACACATAAGATATACACAGAGACAAATTTTCACGAGCAAACCCATAAAGGGAGAAAACCTCTTCTTCTTCGAAGTGATGGGGAGTGTTTTAAGTTCTCTAAATCATCTATGTTTGAGCACCAACTCAAAGTGAGGCTACTACCTTTGTTTTACATGCTCCAACTTGTTGAGAGAACCAACTCTTTGGTTTCTCTAGCACCCACTAGAAGGAAGCACCAACTCCCTAAATATTACAACACCAACTGGCTTTATACAAGCACCAACCTGTATACAGAAAAAATTGTGTTTTCCCGAGCACCACCCTGGCACCTTGTTTTTCTAGCCACAACTAGATAGAAGATACAACTTCCAATATTCAAGCATCAACTTAAATATTAGAGGACCACAATCCCCCCTAGCACCACCCTATCTCCCTATTTATAAGTAAAATTATTGAATGACCAACAACACAGGTATTTCAATTCTTACCACTTCTCTTATGTTCTGCAATTCTTCTATGATTCTATCTATTCTACAATTCTTCTCTACTTCAAGCTGTTATGAAATTCTTCTCTTGATTTTGTGTATTCAGCATATGTTACTCATCTCTGATTTTTATCTCACACTATGCATACTGTCGATCTCACACTATGCTTACTGTAATTTTCCCTTTCTTACAGTTCAACTCATTTTTCATTAAGAACAACCAACCCTGCACAGTCATTGTGTCTTTCTTTTATGCCCTCCCACAACTTTAGTTACACCTCAAATTCCTAGGACAACAATGCTTCAGCCATTGAATCGCTAACCATCCAAGAACCATGATTCAGTTCTGCAAACTGAATCGTAACTAAACAGTTAATCGTAAAGATCAACAGTAGCCCTTCGATCATATGCTCAAATAACTAGCATTGTTGGATTAAATCCAAAGGGTATTTCATTTATCCCATATGCCCACTGGCTGTGACCACGGGCCTAATCAAAATGTGTTTCTCATTTCTCATTTTGGCAATCCCATGTCGAAGGGTCTTGACACTCCAAGTTGCGATCCCTAAAACTCTGAAAAGGAACTTAGCTGGACTGGATCCTTCCTTTCTCGTGACCATATAACCACATGTAGTGACCACCCTTTAAACAAACGATCACTTCGTGATTCGTGACTTCAAGAATCCTATTTTGAAGAGTCTTGACTCTTCATGTTGCGATCACCGAAAAGGAGATTAGCTCCGCTAGCTCTTTCCTCTCATGTGACCACCAATGGTGACCACAGGCTGTGCCAAAAGGTGCTTCACAATTTTTCATTTTGTCATTCTTTTCATGAGTGTCTTTGACTCCTCCAAATATCGATATCCAAAACTCCAAAATGGAGCCAGATCAACGGTCCACCATCCGCGGTGATCAGATGACTCTCCTCTGCCCTAGTACTTGAGTCTTCAGGAATTTGAAGCTGAAACTCCCGAAACAAGAACTCATGAAGTGACGTCATTCTTGCATCACTCAATGATGTGTCAACAGTTGAGTGACTGCCATGTGTCACTCAGAATTATGATTTCCAGTGGCCTTAAAAGATGAAACAATTTTACACTTGTCCTTATATGCTTGTGCCATGTGTCCTTGTTGTCATAAGTTGCCACCTGTCCTCACTGACATGGTATTTCATGATCTACATCCTAGATATGACAGCCCAGATTTGTCCTTAATCCAACAACTGAGATTATATCGTGAGTTTGAGAGGTTAGGAGCCTCCTTCCTTTGACCTTTCAGTCAATGAAATTCAAATTGCTTTCCACATGTCCTATGACTCCAACGGTTAGAAATCGTGATTTCTCATATCGTGAGTTTGAGGGGTTAGAGAACCTCTTTCCTTTGGATTTCTCAATCTCTGAAACTCCGAAAGGAAACCTTTATCATGCTCTAACTATTTTCCACATGTCCTTCTTGTATCAACAGTCCTTCTACTTTCAGGATTTTGTAGGCCCGCTTCATCTCGCATGTAAAGATCGTGCTCCTTCTTATGGATCCAATGAAGGTCAGTCTTCAGGCTCAAATCTGATACTTGAGATCTATTCTCTTCTACCGTGCGCTCCTCCTATCTGAATTCAGATATGACGTTCATCGAAAATTCTGAATGGGATCCAACGATCACTGTTGATCTTGCCATTTCCATGCCATTATCACTGCACTACTGATCATGTTGATCTTTTCCATCAATGACATCACCATCAATGACAAACACACATACTCTTCCTCTGTCTGAAAACATGCCAACAATATCCCCCTTTGGCATTGATGGAAACCCCTTGAAAAACATGCAACTATACCACTGTATCATCCTTGAAATTACCTCAATCTCTCCCCCTTTGACATCAATGTCAAAGAAGAAACATGCTCCCCCTGAGCTGTTGCAATACATACTCCCCCTGTCAACTATGAGCATCTTAGAAATACAATAGATATTCAATAAGTACTCCCCCTAACCAGGTGAACAGATTAGACGAAGGAAGTTATTACCCCCAACTTTTGATGAAGATATCCAAAAGGGGTCGATGCTAACAATTTAGTAAAGATATCAACTATCTGTTCCGTGGAAGGAATATAATTCAGCTGAACCACTCTGTTTGTAACTTGTTCTCAAAGAAAATGGTATTTTATTGGGATATGCTTAGTCTTGGAGTGAATAATAGGGATCTTGGAGACACTAATGGCACTGTTGTTATCACAGTGAATTGTAATCGGATCAATATAGTTTACCTTCAAATCTACAAGAGTTTGAATCATCCACAAAATCTGAGTGCAGCAAGTAACAACAACAATGTACTCTGTTTTTGTAGTTGATAAGGAAATAGATCCCTGCTTCTTACTAATCCATGCTACCAACGAGTCACCCAGGAAGAAGACACCTCCACTGGTGCTCTTTCTCTCATCCACACAATTTGCCCAATCTGCATTTGAATAAGCAGTTAACTACAAATTATGATTTTTGGGATACCACAAACCATAAGTCATTGTTCCCTTCAAGTATTTGAATATCCTTGTGATAGATACTAAGTGACTTTGTTTAGGAGCAGACTGATAACGACCTACCATTCCAACAACTTGCATTATATTAGGACTGGATGTTGTGACGTATAGAAGACTACCTATCATAGAGCGATATGTCCTTTGATCAACATCAGGTGAAATATCATATTTACTAAGCTTGCAACCAACCACCATAGGTGTACTTGCAGGAGAGGAATCCTCCATCTGAAATTTCTTCAACATCACTTTCAAATATTTTTCTTGAGAGATAGATATTCTTGCAGAAATCTGATTTACTTGTAAACCCAGAAAGTATGACAGTTCTCCTATCATGGACATCTCAAACTCTATTTGCATAGAGTTAGAAAACCACTAGACATAGGATTCATTATTACATCCAAAAATAATATCATCTACATAAACCAAAACAACTAGTAAATTATCACCTTCAGACTTAATGTACATATTGTTGTCAACAATACCTTTCTTGAACCCTTTGTCTTGTAAAAATTTGTCCAGTCTATAATACCAAGCTCGTGGTGCTTGTTTCAGTCCATATAAGGCCTTATTCATCTTGCAAACATAATTAGGATTATTGGTCAATGAGAATCCTTCAGGTTTCTCTATATATACTTCTTCCTCTAGTTCTCCATTAAGGAATGTTGACTTAACATCCATCTGATACACTTTAAAGTTATTATGGCATGAATATGCAAGGAACATTCTGATGGCTTCTAATATTTCCACTGGTGCAAAGGTTTCATCAAAATCCTGACCTTCAACTTGTGCATACCCTTTATAGACCAATCTAGCTTTATTTCTAACAACTTGTCCTTTTTCATTCATTTTATTCTTGAACACCCATTTGGAACCTATTACATTCTTATCTTCGTGTCTAGGAACAAGATCCCAAGTATTATTCCTCTCAATCTAATCAAGCTCTTCATTCATAGCTCTAATCCAATCATCATTCTTGTTGGCTTCATAAAAAAATTTAGGTTCAATCATAGATAGAAAAGCAACATGAGATTGTTCTGAGTCTTTAATCAATTTCCTTCTTGTCTAAACTCCTTTATTTATATATCCAATTATCTAATTTTCAGGATGATTCTTTCTAACATTTTTGACAGGTGATTTTGTCTCTTTCTGTTGATTTGTGTCCACCTGAGTATTTGTATCTTCATCTAATTCAAATTCTTCTCTTTCTGATCCTTGGACCTGTTCATCTTCATCTTCAACTATATCTTTTGTGCTTGGTTCAGCACTGCTTATATTTCCGACTGAGACTTCTTCATCAACATTTATGTCGATACAATCAACCAATTTATGTAGCCTCTTATTGTATCATCTGTACCCTTTTTTTTGTAGCATAACCTAAGAAGATAACTTCATCAACCCTGTCATCATATTTGCCAATATTTTTATCATTATTCTTAATATAGCATTTACTCCCAAAGACTTTAAAATGCTTGATTGAAGCAGGTCTTCCAAACCATAGTTCATAAGGAGTCTTGTCACTATGTGGTTTGAGATGTTCTTTGTTAAGGATATGAATTGCTGTATGAACTGCTTCCACCCAATATGTCTGAGGTATGTTCCTTTCATTCATCATTGACCTTGCCATTTGTTGTAATGATCTATTCTGCCTCTCAACAACTCCATTTTGTTGTGGAGTCCTTGGAATTGTGTACTCTCTTTTGATTCCATGTTTATCATAGAACTCTTTGAAGTTCCATGAGATAAACTCTCCTCCTCTATTAGACCTTATTGCCTTCAATCTTTTTCCTGTTTAATTCTCAGTTAGAGCCTTAAACACTTTGAATTTTTCAAATGCTTCAGATTTTTCCTTCAAAACGGAAACCCGTGTTAGTCTAGAATAATCATCAATAATCAACATAAAATAGTTTTATTTTCCTGTACCTTCTTTCCTTGACAGTCCACATAAATCCATATGAACTAACTGGAGAGGTTTTTATGTTGAAGGGAAGTTTTTAGATTTGAACTGTGTCCATGTAAGTGTTCCTATATGGCAAGGTTTACAAATAAAATCATATGGATTTGATATATTTGGAAGATCATTTATTGCCCCATTGTTTCTAAGCTTGATTATATGATCAAAATTTATATGTCCAAGTCTCCTATGCCATATCCAACTTTCATCATACTTGCTTAAGTGACATTCTTCTTTTTCTTCTTTTAACACGTAGACATTGTTTTCTATCCTTATCCCTTTTGCAACTAGCTGTCCTGAATTCACAGACTTTATTTTACAATCTTTAGAAGTAAAAACAACCTCACATACTCGGTCACAGACTTGACTAACACCAAGCAAATTATGTTTCATACCATATACAAATAACACATCTTGAGATTTTCCTTTTCCATTACTTAGACTTACCATTCCTTTACCTTTTATTTTTCCTAGTGCATCGTTTCCAAAAGTTACATTCCCTGATTTGTTTTCACTTAGAGTTAGAAACTTACTTTTTTCTCCAGTCATATGTTTGGAACATCCACTATCAATATACCGGGGATTCTTTTGTCTTTGGTTTGATAACACTAATCCACACTAATCATCTTCTTTCTTCTTCCAAACCTTGAAATTTTCAACAGTAGGAGTCAGATCTGGCTTATAGTTCTTTAAATGACAATTTGCAGCTTTATGTCCATAATTATGACAGATGTAACATTATGGTTCACTGAATAGCAGATCATAGCGATTGTTATGCTCATAACTGTTGTTGTACTTAACCTGCGTCCTTTTCCTAGCTATCACATGATTTGTAGTCTTTGTTTGTTTGTTACTTGGTTGTCCCAATATTTGTTGTGGCAAATAATTATTCGTTGAGTATCTTGATTGTTCATATCTAAATCTTAAAGAACAATTTATAGCTTTGTGACCAAAATTAGAGCAGAAAAAACAATAACCATAGAAAAAACCTTTGTACCTTGAAAAAGTTTGTCTTCTTTGAGGAGGTCGATTTATTTCATGACGATAATCTCTCTGATCTACAGATTTTGTTCTGGTACTTTTTCTTTCATTCCTTCTTGGTGGTTGATTCTCTTTCTTTGTTTTTGCAGAGTGATTGTTGTCAATGTTTGAGGATTTGACAAACTTGATAAGTTTTGTATTACTTGGATGATCACTACTTGATCCTTCTTCATACCCCAAGCAATCTTTCAACTTTGGGTTTATTTTCTGATTTAGAATGGAGGTTAATCCTTCTGAAGCTTTAATACTTGACATATTTTGGTGATACAATTCCTTAAACTTTTGCATCTCTTTTTTGGTTTTTATTATCTCTTCTTCTAAGGATTTACACCTTTCTTTCTTCTCTGATAACTGTTGTTTCAGTATGTCCTCTATTTTCTTTGCCTCTTCTAACTCTACTTTTAATAGGGTAAAGTATTCATCAGGGTTTTTACCATTCATTTTAAAATGTATCAACAATTGTTTTTGTTTTCTCTTCTTACATATGATTCTGTCAATTTCTTCCAAAGCATTGATTAATTCACCTTCCATATCCACCACTTCTTCTTCATCATCCATGTCACCTTCTATGATTTTACCATCAACGTCTCCCATAGCCATAAGCATAAAGTCATTCACTTTGTCTTCACGGGATGAATCACTATCTAAGTCTTCTGAGGAGTCATCATTGTTTGCACACAAACTTTTCTTTTACTATATTTCTTAAATTTGTATTTCTTTTCATCATCAGAGTTCTAGTCTTTTTGATCCTTTTTCTTGTGGGAACACTTAGATGAAAAATGGACTATTTTACCATAGCTAAATCATTTGAAGGGCAACTTGCCTTGATATTTTCCTGAGCCTCTCTTTAACCTTCTCACAAATTTGGCTTCAATATCATCTAGCTCTGAATCAATATTCTTGTCTGCTTTAAAAGAAGCCTCTCTAGTAATGGATTTATCTTTGCTAATTATCATTTCATATGCAGTTAAGATTCCTAGGAGTTGATTAATGGAAAAAGTTTTAAGATCATTTAGTTCTTCTATTGCAAAGACTTTTGGATTAAATTTATCAAGCAAAGATCTTAAAATATTCTAAACTAAGAATGATTCTTCAAACTTCTCACCAATACCCTTCATGGCATTCACAAGTTCTTCAACTCTTAAAAAATACTTTCTAACTGTTTCATCTTCATTCATATTTAGCTATTCAAATTTCAATCTATATGTTTGAAGTTTGGCATCTTTTACTTTCTCTTTTCCTTCATAACTGCTAATAATTTTATCCCACATTTCTTTGGCAGTTTGAAGATGCAACACCTTTACAAAATCAACTTCTGCAAGTCCATTCAAGATATAATTCATTCCCTTAGAATTAAAGATAAATTCTAACTTATCATCCTTGGAAGCTAGCACAACAGGCTTTATGTATCCAATCTCTACTACATCCCAAACATCAGCACTTAAGGCCATTAGGTATGTTCTCATTCTAACCTTCGAGAAGAAAAAATTTGTTCCATCAAACAGAGGAGGCTTAGTGGATGAAGTCCCTTCATGACATGTCATGTTTAAGCTTACAGATCTACCTTTAGATAAAAAAAAACCACTCTGATACCAATTTTTGAAATTACTAAGACAACTGAGAGGGGGGGTGAATCAGTTGTTACTGTGCTTAAACAATTTTAAGTCTATTAAACCATTTTTAATATATCATCAAGTGACCATCAATATTATACATCATATGGAAAACATAAATAATGAGAATCAATCACACATAAGATATACACATAGATAGATTTTCACGAGGAAACCCATAAAGGGAGAAAACCTCTTCTTCTTCGAAATGATGGGCAGTCTTTTAAGTTCTGTACATCATAAATGTTTGAGCACCAACTCAAAGTGAGGCTACTACCTCTGTTTTACAAGCTCCAACTTGTTGAGAGCACCAACTCTCTGGTTTCTCTAGAACCCACTAGAAGGAAGCACCAACTCCCTAAATATTCCAGCACCAAATGGATTTATACAAGCACCAACCTGTATACAGAAAACTCTGTGTTTTCCCGAGCACCACCTTGCCACCCTGTTTTTCTAGCCACAACTAGATAGAAGATACAACTTCCAATATTCAAGCATTAACTTGAATATAAAAGGACCAAAGTCCTCCCTAGCACCACCCTACCTCCCTATTTATAAGTAAAATGATTGAATAACCAACAACATAGGTATTTCAATTCTTACCACTTCTCTTCTATCCTACAATTCTTCTATGCTTCTATCTATTCTGTAATTTTTCTTTGCTTCAATCTTTTCTACAATTCTTCTCTTGCTTCTGTGTATTCAACATTTTTTACTCATCTTTGAGTTTTATCTCACACTGCACATAATGTCAGTCTCACACCGTGCATACTATAATTTTCCCTTTCTTAGAGTTCAACTCATTTTTCATTCAGAACAACCAACCCCACACAGTCACTGCGTCTTTATTTTATGCACTCCCACAACTTTAGTTACACCTTGAATTCCTAGGACAAAAATTCTTTAGCCACTGAATCACCAATCGCCCAAGAACCATGATTCGGTTCTACTAACTGAATCATAACTGAACAGTTAATCGTAAAGATCAACAATGGCCCTTCGATCAGATGCTCAAATAACCAACACCATTGGATTAAATCCACAGGGTCTTGCGTTTATCCCATATGCCTAGTGGTTGTGACCATGGGCCTAATCAAAATGCGTTTCGCATTTTGCATTTTGGCAATCCTGTGTCGAAGGGTCTTGACACTCCAAGTTGCAATCCTTGAAACTATGAAAAGGAGCTTAGCTGGACTAGATCCTTCCCTTCTCGTGACCATGTAACCACATGCTGTGACCACCTGCTAACCAAACAAGCACTTTTCAATTTGCGACTTCGGGAATCCTGTGGTGAAGAGTCTCGACTCTTCATGTTGTGATCGTCAAAAAGGAGCTTAGCTCCACTAGCTCTTTCCCCTCACGTGACCACCAATGGTGACCACGGGTTGCGCGAAAAGGTGCTTCGCGATTTCACATTTTGACATTCTTGCTGTCAGTGTCTTTGAATCCTTGAACTCCCATTATCCAAAACTCTGAAATGGAGCCATATCAATGGTCCACCATCCGCAGTGATCACATGACTCTCCTCCACCCCGATACTTGAGTCTTCAGGAATTTGAAGCTGAAACTCTTGAAACAAGAACTCATGAAGTGACATCATTCTTGCGTCACTCAATGATGTGTCAAGAGCTGAGTGGATGCCACGTGTCACTCAGAATTATGATTTCCAATGGCCTAAAAAGATGAAACAATTTGACACTTGTCCTTATATGCTCATGCCACGTGTCCTTACTATTGTAAGTTGCCACCTATCCTCACTAACGTGGTATGTCATGATCTACCTCCTAGAGCTGACAGCCCATATTTGTCTTTAATCCCATGACTGAGATTATATCATGATTTCGCATATCGCGAGTTCAAGAGGTTAGGAGCCTCCTTCTTTTGACATTTCATTCAGTGAAATTCCAATCTCTTCCCACATGTCCTATGACTCCAATGGTCAGTATTTTTATCATTATTTCTCATATCGCAAGTTCGAGGGGTTAGAGAACCTTTTTCCTTTATATTTCCCGATCTGCAAAACTCTGAAATGAAACCTTTGTCGTGCTCTAACTATTTTCCAGGTGTCCTTCTTGGATCAACGATCCTCTTGATTTCAGGATTTTGTAGGCCCACTTCATCTTGCACATAAAGACTGTGCTCCTTCTTATGGATCCAATGATGGTCGATCTTCGGGATCAGATCTGATGCTTGAGATCTATTCTCTTCTACTACGCACTCCTCCTATCTGAATTCAGATCTGACGATCATCGAAAATTCTGAATGGGATCCAACGATCACTGCTTCTCTTCATTGTTGATATTGCGATTGCCATGCCATTATTTTTGCGCTACTGATTGTGCTAATCTTCGCCATCAATGACATTGCCATCACTGACAAACATGCATACTTTGCCTCTATATGAAAACATGCCAACAATTTGAATAAATAAGTTTTGAAGAGCATGTGCAAAAGCATAAAAGGGATCATATTGCAAGGTCAAACTAGAAGTCATAGCAAGTGCAAAATAAGGAAGGAAATAAATAGTTCAACATAAAAGTAGGAAAGCAGTAGTTCAACGCTACAGAAGGAAAAGAAACATGCGGGCACAAAGGAAGGAAAAGAAGCATGCTGACAAAAAAGAAGGAAAACATCTAGGAATTGTTAGTGTTTTGGGATAAACTATTAGGGTTATGAGCCCTAACTCTATGTATAAATATGTAATGGGTTGCGGAAGAATAGGCTACTAAGAGTAGAATATTAGGTTGTGTATGAGTGAGAATCCACACTAAGGGTTTTGGAGAGAGTTTGGAGAGATAGAGAGAGGCGTGCATTGCAGAATGGCTACGAAGTTATGGATAGTATTATATTTTATATCAATTGTAAGAACAATGTGTAGGCCCAAGGATATTACTACATGAATATTAATATATAATCCATTCGTTGTGGAAGCATCCCAAGGATTGGGTGAACCATGTTAAATATTTTTTCTGAATGTGTCCTTTAATGTGGTTTTCAATAGATGTTTTGTTTATGCATGATTAGAATATATATATATTTTATATGAATTGATGAACAACAATAATGAATGTTATAGTGGGTTATTTATGTTGAAATCTATGTTATAAGGGTTCTACACAATAGAGTTTGTTAGCTAATCAAAGAATATGAATAAATATATTGTGCACAGGGTGGATAAATAGTAATAGATATGATGATAGCCTCACATCCCCTCATCCCTGTAGAAACTTGGTTCCTACATCCCTAATAGATACCTCGAGTGAGACTTCACTTGCATGCAAGTGATGTCGAAAGGGACATAATATGAAGGGTTTTGTTGGTTGAGTAAAATAAACCTAGGGTCTTATAACTGTGACCCAACAAATGGACAATAATGTTACCTTTTATATTTACAAAGATACTATTCGACAATGCATCGAGGACATGCAATGCATTCCACTACAATTTTTTGAATCATATAAAGGTATTGCATGATTTAAGGAAGGGACGCATCATATATACATTAAGGAGAATGCTCCATCTTACCAATGGTTATCGATGCATTACAGAGTGACTAAACATGACATCATCCAGATAGTAAATGATTGGGTTGAAGAGTGGAGAATCCCATAGACATAACCATAGAAGGATACAGAACCATAAAAATATCAAGAAGAAGAAGAACAATAAGAGCAAGGAAATGGCGAAGAATACGTGTGTGAAGTCCCACCACCTATTGGAAAGAAAATGAAAGAACACCCTAATAATCCAGGAGTACAGTAGCAGAAGAAGAAAAAAATCATAAAGAAAGTGGGAATTCAAGCATTAATAGAGGATGAATTAGACAAAATCATAGATCAATTTAAGGAGGTCACTGATGAGGCTTTTGAGTGAGTGGTGAAGAAGCAAGAATAAATGAACTCGATCTTGCAAACATATATTTCCACACTTCGATATATTTTGGAAAAAACTAGGATAGTGCTAGTTAGAATAGGAGAATAAAAGAATACGACGAGTACAACAGAGGTGAAAACAACGACATCCCACCCATCTACAACATCAAGAGAGCATCAGGTGATGAATATAGCAAAAAGATATTGAGATTTTCCTATGGTAGAGTTATAGGGGTGCACAAAAACACTTAGTCATATCGACTTGGTGTTGTCTCAGTTTCCCGTAGAAGTATTACATAGTTTACAGATGAGCATCATGCAAGAACTTCAATTGCACGTAGTGTCAACCTCGATGGAGTTGACTAAGTTAGTTGCAGACAATGATACGCTACAAGAAGAATACGATAAACTTATGTTGGAGAGGGATGAGGCCACACAGAGGATAGAAATATTGAAACAGGTGCTACAGGGGGTCTATAGTAATATTCCAAAAGTTCCTATGAAGGTAGATGCCTCTTTAGAAGAAAAATTCACAAAGAATGGTGAATCCATTCAGGGTGTCCACATGAAGCTTATTTATTTGGAAGAACTCAATACATTGAGAATGCCATCGAAATAAAGAGAGAAAAAAGAGAATACAACTACGATGATAGTAGAAAACATGAAGACCATGGATGAAGAATGTGCAAAGCTATATGAAGGAGGCACAGAAGTATGGAGTGTGCTACTAGAGAATGTAGAACTAAAAACATTAGATCAGAAGATACATAATGCACAAGAGAAGGCATGAAATATTAAAGACACAATGAATACTCTACCAACAAAGAATAAGATGGATCAGGGATGATTTTAAGGATGGAAATTTGTTTTAAAATATAGAAACCTTGGTGAATCTTATTAATCCTTCATATGCCAACTATAAATATTTGGCGATATTTTTGTAAAATAATTCAAATTTATAAGGATTTAATATAGTTTTTATAAAATTTTGGCAATTTTTAAGGTAAAATAATTTTATCCTATAGAATTTGGGCAAATCATTTTTAAAATAGCGAATCTCATTTTTGGAAAAACCATGGAAAATTAGCCCATGAGAGAAATTTATCCCCTAAAATCATCCATGAGATGGATACCTTAGGATAACATGTAGGTAAAATAGGAGATAAATCAAATCAGGGTTGAGCAACAGACGCTAGTGCAAACATTAGAGCCACTACAACAAGAAGCGTTCAAGGTAATAAAAGAAATCACAGAAGTACAAGGTAAGGTGAATCAAGCAGTATAAGAGAGCAAAGAGAAGCTGCAAAATCCTATCACCACGTAGGATAAAAAAAAAATATCATCATGGGAAGGAGAAGAAAAGGAAAAGGTCACAACTTCTAGGGAGACTTTTGAGAAGTTCATTGTGACATTAAAGGTAGCGCAGTAGCAGAACTGAGTGGCTTGGGATAAGCCACAAGTGAGTGTTGGAGGCATATTGGATCAGGACATTTTGGGACCATTTTTGGGAATAGCATAGGAGAAAACCGTGTGAAAAGTCAACTGAGGAGAAGCACATGCAGAATAAATGAAGACAATTAGCGCATTTTCAGGAATAGCATGCACAAAAAGTGGAAGTTAGTTAAAATTATTTAGACCTTTTGGTCAATTTTGTAATGAGCTAATCCATGTTGTGAATGTATACATATGTAAGGTCTTTTGGGTAGAAGGAGTTAATCGATTAATTAATTAATATGTGTGAGGAGTGAATTCTAAGTTAAGTGTGCATTGTATGCATGAATGGTAAGGGCATGTTGGGTTATAACTGAGATATCTTGTATGAGTGTAGTGTGCACCTTTTGTAAGAGATGATGTTGAATGATAATATAAGAAACCTATATAAGAAACCTTTCGTTGTGGATGTATCCCAATTTGGGGTGAACCACGTTAAATATTTATGTTATGATGTATGATGTGTCATTATGTGTTTCATTTTTTATGTTTATGGTGAACTTAGTGAATGAATGATCAATATGAATAAGTTATATGTTGGTTATGCACACATGATGAATGGTCTAATGAATGAATTCTAAGTATGATGAGTATGATGAATGTCTCGTATTCCCCCATGAATGCAGAAACCTGGTTCCTACAGTCCCCATAGGTACCTCGGGTGAGATTTCACCTACTTGTGGGTGATGACGAAAGGGTCGATATCTTTAGGGTTTTTTTGGTGATTTAATATTGAACCCCAGGTTTTCCCACTGTGCAGCAAAAACACACATAAAATTCATACACTTTGAAATTCAAATAGTTTGAAATTCATACATTGATCAACATAGAATGCAAAAATAATGAGATTCATAAAAAATGTGTCGTGAAATATATATATATATATATATATATATATATATATATATATATATATATATATATATATATATACATATGGTGTCCTATATATAAAATGTGATTCATTTGTCTCTCTCTGACCACTGCCACCCTCAGGATCATCTGGGAAATCGATATTTCTTCTCTGTCTCAAAGAACAACCTCAAGTGTTTTTGTGCCTAAGTGTGGTTCGTCGCTCTAGAGATTGCACAAAGAAAAAGCATTGCTATAAGTTTTTTTCCACAATGAATTAAAAGATTTGAAAAATGATACTTTGTAATTCAACATAAGACAACTCACCACAGATGGTATTGAAAACCGTGAGGGTATTACCCTCCTCTGTGACCCTAATCTCTCATTGATTCCACCCTACATCAGTTACAAGGATCAAAGAATGAAATTTAAATAAATATGCATAAAATCAATTTCATTCATGATATAGAAACATTGATCACCAATACATTATCTCACATTGAATATGTCGAGCATCAATGGAAATTCGTTGGCAGGTGGAGTGCTCAATTGTACAAACTATTTCGAGGAAACATCTACTATGGTAGCCTTGGTGGATAGCACAGATGGAAATGGTGGTGGAGGTGGGTGGCATACAGGTGCATTCACTATGGATGGATGCGATGGAAGAGGTGGTGCAGATGGGTGGCCTATTAGTGCATCCACTAAGGATGCACTGAATAAGAAAGATATCGGGGGTAGGAGGAAAGGAACCCCCATGGATTTTACAAGTGATGGAATAATGTCTGGCCTAGAAATAGGTAACCCAAAATCCATGGTTAGTTTCCCAAAAAGTGAACTAGTACTGTAACTAGTGAAAAATATCAACAACCTGCATACATATTAATAATATTGTTATTAGTACCAAATAGTAAAATCAAACAACATAAATACAACAAATTTGAGATTTAAATGATATTTAACTCAACATATGATACATGTGAGGCAAGTGACTTGTCCATCCCAGGTGGACATTGCTCAACACCGCTTGGTCCCACAACATGTAGAAACACAAGAACATTATAAGTTTGAGGATGCCAAAAAATAAAGAAATCACTATGGTGAATTCATCAAATGTGACACATACTTGCGTATGTGGAACACTGAAAGAGAAGGTTTCCTGTAGAACTACATTGGTGATGGAGACAGACATTGATGTATCTATTGGCATAAAGGGTCTATTTTTTGGGCATAGAAACTGTAAAACATCGTATAATAAAATATTGAAATAAATACACAGAATACTATATAAATATATAACGATGAATACCATAGAGATGGTGTAATGATCCCAAGCCATTATGCAAGGATCATCACGGTTTTGGTGTCTTTTTAAAACTTTTTTCTAGTTGTGGTATTTCGTCAAACAGTTTGTTGATCTATTTGCTTAGATGTGTTTATATGTGTGTATATGCAGCAAATAATAGAAAGAGATAACCATGGAACATACCTCAACCATATGCAATAAGATAGACAAGCCAAAACATCTCAAATCTTCTTTATTCATAAAATAGAGAAACCTGCT
>JZKD02S2300661.1:964644-983877 GCA_000966675.3 Picea glauca | reverse complement strand
ACTTATAGCTCAAAATAGTCAAAATCATGGAAATTGTCGGAATGCAACGAAACCAAAGCCAACCTGTGTGGAATGGATCATAATGATGGAATATGATCATCAATGCAAGTTGGACTCCACAATGCCTCTCAAATACCCCTATACTCACTCTAGCATCCATCTGGCTACTCTGGTCATCATAAATCTCTGCCCTGTGATGATGTCCCAAAGTGGGGACATTACAGATGGTTAAGATAGTAACCTCCTCAATGAACCTCTATTTTCCATTGGCCTCCATAGGCCCATAAAAAGTATGCTTGCAACTTGAGCATATGTGAGGTTCACATGGATGACTATTATGACCATTTTCCCTCTCATCACTGCAGTATTCTCTAGGGTTTGAAGGTATGACCCCTCTATCAATGTCACTAGTAGGAACCTCCTGCTAAGATAGTGCAACAAATCTACCATGTTGTACTAGGATTTGATTCAAGGATGATATAGCTACCTATATCTGTCGCAAGCCCTCTACAATTGGAGAATGTTAGGTAGGGGGATTAGGCCTTCGCCTGAGATGGTGAGGACCTAACATGGGATAAATCCTAGCATGCTCTCAGTCCTATGTGGACCCTTGACCCACCCTGTAGCATCTCCAAACCCAAGATGGGAAATGCCACATGAAATTTCCAAATTTTGATACCATTAAATTTCTTAAATACTTTTCATATGAACGTCATTGTGCAGAATAACAAAAAATACTTATATATGCAACATATACAGGTAAAGCCCATAATATAAAACACATAATTAGACACACAGTAATTAAAAAAAACATGTGAAATACACTTGTCTTTTGTAAATAGAACACCAACTATGTGCAGACCTCAGAATTTCCTCCCATCCTTAGACTTTGCTACTCATAAACTCAACAGTAGGTCACCCACGAGTTGGGGATAAAACTCCACCTAGGAAAAGGAATCCTAAACTAGGATAGTGTCTCTCAAACAACAAAAAATATCAGACTCCGGTGCCAACTCTAGCAGAAAACCTACAATCCCTCATTTCGCACATGCATGTCCCACCCTAGGAAGTGTGCCCCTTCTCTTCTCAACAGTCCTTCAACTAACCCACTTCCCTTCCTTGGCTTTAAAAACAGGATGGATAGGTAGTCTCAAATCCATGTAACTTCAACTTGGCACCATGGGAATCAATTCCCAGTAGTTCTCTCACATATAGAGAATGATCAAAATCCTGAAAAAATGCTTCTTCAATAATGCACATGCCTAACAACCCACCTCTTCAACTCAATTCACAAGTTTCCAGTTTCCATACATCCAAGGATTTCCATTGTATAGGTATAAGTGATGGCATCAATAGAGTACAAATGGTAGGAGAGAACATAATGGCATAATGAGTGAATTAATGGGAAAAATAAACTAAAATGCCCAATTATGTGTGCATGTTCCCAACTTGACACTTGTCATGTTGGGAACTACATGGGCCCACTTTCCCCCCTTCTTGGGTGATATGTTTCCCATAATTAAATACATAAGATATATTTGTATCCCTCAATTTAAAATTTATACTTTAGGAATATTAATAAAATATTCATTTGGCCTTAATCCCCCTTAGCTTAGCCCCTTTCCTAGACTCTTATCACCCCTTTCCCTTTCTAGTGAAGTTTATCTTGCCATACTCTTTTTGTCTAGTTGGTATGAAACAATGGTGTATTTTCATTAATATCATATTCTAATTACATATTACAAAGATAGTATCATTGGACTTATATATTGTGGCTCTCTGGCCTAATAATCACATAGGCACTATGGCCTCAAAATACATATATACAAAGGCACATTGTCCCAAAATATCCTAGATCACTAGCCTATATGTACATTTGCATTTACATTGAAATTGGGGTTCTTCCTAGGGGTATTACATTCCCCTCCCCCTTATTTATGCATTGTCCTTAATGCATTATATACACATGTACAATCAAAATCTTCAAAAATCTTCAAAAATATGTGGGTACACTTCCCGCAGAACATGCTCATGCTTCCAAGTTACATCCTCTAGTTCGTACTAGGTCCTTTGGACCTTTACTATCCATATGGATCGATTCTAGAGCTATTTAATCTTCTGGTCCAATACGCAAATCGATTTCACTTGAAATTCATCTTCTTGCTCCACCTAAATCACATTCTAAACAATGACATGGTTAGCATCATGTACATACTTTTTAAGCCAAGACACATGTAATACATTATGAATACACATTGATGCAGGTAGTTTAATAATGTATGAAATAGGAACAATCCTATCTAGGATTTCAAATGGCCCACAATAACACGTTGTCAACTTTGAATAATTTCCCAACTTCAGGGAACTTCTCTTTTCCTTTACTTTCAAAAACACATGGTCACCCACTTTAAAATCTTTGTAATTTATTCCTTTGTCAGCATAACGTTTCTACCTATATTAGGCAGGTGTTAAATTCTATTTTATTTCCACCATCCGCTCTTTCATTTCCCTAAGTGATTCTATCCCAACCACTCCTCTATCTACTGGGTTGTCCCAACTCACCGATGTGTTGCACTTGTTTCCATAAATTTCCTCAAATCGGGTCATCTTTAGAGATGCTTGATACCCATTGTTATAGGAAAATCCAACCAAGTGTAGGTAGTCTTACCATTTTGATGGTTTATCCATCACATACATCCTTAGCATATATTCAATCACTTGATTTACCCTATTTGTTTTCCCATCTGACTCTGGATGATATGTTGTACTAAAGTTCATATTTGTTCCAAATCCTTTGAATAATCCCTTCAAAAATTTTGATGTATATTTGGGATCTCTATTAGACACAATTGTCTTAGGCACACCATGTAGCCTAAAAATTTCTCTCATGTAGATATCAACAATGTTATATGCTTTGTGAGTGAGCTTTACTAGAATAAATTGGAAATATTTAATAATCGTATCCACCACTACCATGATGAATCATATTTCCTGGTTGCTCTGGGAAGCTTAGTTATGAAATCTGTTATCACAACTTCCCATTTCCACTCAGGAATGGGAAAGGGTTGTAGCAAACCAACGAGGTGTCTATGCTCAGGATTGACACTTTGACATTCCAAACACCTGGAAATATAATCAGTGACTTATTTCTTCATTCTTGGCCAATAATATTGTTTTTGATAGCTGCAATTGTCTTTTGGTAGCCTAGGTTCCCAACATAAGGCACATTATGCATTTCTTTTAACACCATATTTTTCAACTCTTGAAAATTTGGCACATAAAATTTTCCCTTGTACATGAGGATGCTCATAATCTTCAATTATCTACTGTAAATTACCTTGTACTTCAATAATTTTATTTCCTTCTACTGTTGATCCGATTTTGTAGCCTAAAATTGTGTCTTTCAAATATGATTTATACATGATAATGGTTGTAGCATGCACATCATGCACTCTCCTACTAATTTCATCATCCACCTTGTTCTCTTTACCTTTGATATGATTTATATCAAAATCATACTTATTGAGGAATTTCAACCATCTACTTCACCTAGCATTTAAATTTGGTTGTCCAAACAAATATTTCAGACCGCTATGGTTTGTCCTCAACTCAAATATTTTTCCCATGAGTTACTACATCCACATATTCAAGTCATGCACTATAGCCTCCAATTCTAAATCATGATTAACATAGTTTGTTTCATGTTCTTTTAGCTTCCTTGATTCATAGCACACCACATGACCATTTTGGATAAGGACTCCACAAATTCCTTCTTTAAAAGCATCTATTCATACAATGAAGTCTTCATTTGGATCAATAATCCTTAATATTAGGGCATTTGTCAATAAAAACTTCAAGTGTTGGAAGCTTCTTTCACAATCATTTTTCCACTGAAGTCTCACACATTTCTTCTATAAATATGTGATTGGATGTGAAATCCTTGAGAACCCCTCAATGAATCTTCTATACTAACCTGCAAGTCCCATGAAACATCTCACCTCAAAGAAATTTATCGAGTCTTGCTCAATTTCGCATATAGTTGAGGTTCCCTTAACACTTGTAGCACCATCCTCAAGTGTCATTCATGCTCTTCTTTAGAATTAGAGTAAATAAGTATGTAATCCAAAAATAAAATGTCAAACTTATCTAAGTAATCTCTGAAAATACCATTCATTAAAAACATGAAGACAACTGGTGCATTTGATAACCCAAATGGCACCACTGTGAACTTATAATGGCCATACCTCATTCTAAAGGTTGTATTGATGATGTATTCTTATTTAATTCTCACTTGATGATAGTTTGATATGAGGTCAATCCTATAAAATGTCTTTGCATCCTTTAGCTAGTCAAAAATATCATCTATCCTTGAAAAATGATACTTTTTCTTCACCAGCACCTTATTTAGTTGTTGGAAGTCAATGAAAATTATCAATGTTCCATCCTTGTTTTCAAAAGTAATATTGGGGCACCCGAAGGTGACACACTTGGGGTTATACACCCCTTCTTAAGAGGATATTAAAGTTGCATTTTCAATTCCTTCAATTTTGGTGTACTCGTCCTATAAGGAGTATTGGATACTTGGGTTGCTCCAGGCATCATGTTGATGGAGAAATCAATATCTTTATTGGGTGGAAACCCCAATATTTCTATAAATACATATTCAAACTATTTTAGGACTGCATAGTATTTAATATTTGGCACTTTATCCTTAGGTCTCTCTTCCATATGTGTTGCAAATAGTTTGGATCCTTTCCTGAATATTTTATTTAGTTGCAAGGATGAAACTTCCCTAATAGTTACTGCCCTGGGAATACCCTTAACTTTCCTCAAATTATCTTCCTCATCCAAGCAATTAAATTCCTTATTATAATAGTCTAGGACAACATGATTCTTTTGAAACCAATCCTTACCAATGAGGCAATGATAGGAGCGCAAAGGTATGATATTCAAATCATCCCTTGTGCTCATCCCATTCATTTCAACTGGATATGCCTTAACCATCTCAATAATTTTTGTTTTATCTCCTGTAGCTAGTTTCCCAAGGTTTCCCAAGATTTATTCTTGGAAATTTAAAACTTTCTACCATCTTAGGATCTAGATAACTATGACTATATCCTTAATCAATTAAAATAACAATGGGTTGGATGTTTATCTTACATTCCACTTCAACCATGTGAGTCCAAAATTCAACTTGCTTGTCTAGGGATACATAAATACTTGGCACATTTCTTCCCATGTCTTCAATTGTTTTAGCTTTATGTACATTGTGAATAGTCCTCACTTTTTCACCTTTGTGAGGGAAATTTCTATACATATGGTCTCCCTCACAACCCCAAAACTTTATTGTTTTTTTCCTTGGTATTTACCCCATTGTTTCTATCATTATGGCCTCATTTGGAATTGTCTATCCTTGAGAAGTATTTCTAAATAATGGTGGCTTGGTCCCCTTGTTCCTCTTCTCTATATTGTCTTTCTTCTTATCTACCCAAGATTTTTGGAAGGTTGGTATTCCTCTATGTTGATCATAGAGGCATTTATCACTCCTTATGGTTTCCTCCAGTGTCTTGGGATCATGATATTGTATCTTATCATTGATAAATGATGGAAACCCACTTAGTTACCTTTGAACCTTAATCTCTTCATCCTTGTTGAAAGTAACATATTTCAATAGTTTTAAGAATCTCCTTTCACACTCATCTATGGTCATACTCCCAAGCTTGATTTAAAATAAATCCTTCATTTTCTTATCATAGTAACGTTTGGTTAAGTATTTACTTTGAAAATGCCTTTTGAACTCTCTCCAAGTAGCCATATTCTCATCAATGTGTTGTACTTGCAAAAACTGGTCCCACCACATTGATGCTTTTCCCTTGAGCAGTGGATGGAAATTCTCCCTTTTTCCTACAAATAGTAATTATGTAACTGGAACTACTTCCTCATGCCCAATATCTAGGTCTTCGCATCCTCATCCTTCTTGTGTTCACCATCAAAGGTAGGAGGCTTGATATTATTCATTTATCCCTATAGCTCATCCACCCTAGACCTCCTCTTATGCTTTCTGATAGGATATGGACTTTGCTAGCGAGAAAAACACCCCTTTAACTACACCAGGGTTCAAGATGTAAACATAGTGAATAACTGTCTAAAATTCAATCAATTCTACTCTACCCCAAACATACCAAAAAGTAATGTAAAGAAATAAAATAGAGAAGATATCAGGTAACTATACCTTTGATCCCACGTCAAGTGATGATCTCCTCAAGTTTGGAAGTTCCATTGACTGCACGTCTCCTCCCAAGGCTTACCTGCATCCAAAGATAGGTAAACAAAGAAATAAAAGCATGTTATTCTATCCATAAGTTAGGGTTAGATATAAAATTTTAAGTATAAATCAATAAAAATACTCAAAACACCATCATTTGGGATAAGAAAATGTGATTCTTTTATTCATCATACAAAGATTATACCTTATAATCTTTGTTGGCCACCATTCTGCAAACCTGGTTTAGGATCCTCTTTACCATGCTCTGAGTGCACCTTGAATGGAATTCTTCTCTGAAACTTTTGATAACCTCAATGGAAAGGGAATGGGTTGAATGGAGGAAGAAGGGGTTGATGAGGGAATCCTGAGGCAATATCTCACAAAACGTAGAAATATCTTAGGCAAGGAGGGGAAGTGAAATTGGGAAAAGTTTCACTGTTCTTATTCTTAGATGTTAAATGAGACACCAAAAACTCCTTTTGTATACCAAAAGGATGGTTATTCAGTTGGGTGATGGGATATAGCAAGTGAATTAGTTGGGAAACTTCCAATAGCCTGTGAATTTCAATGAATTCCTTGCAAATTTTTATTTTTTGCAACTTTTGCAAGCATACGTAGGCTGTAATGGTGCAACAAGAATATGTATGCGAGATGTAGTGGTGCAACAAGCGTATGTATGAGGTATGTAATGGTGCAGGGCACATACATATTCCAACAAATGGTTTTTTAATAAGAGCTTCTCAGCAGTGCTTTGGCAAAATATGCAAGTAAGAGGGCCAAGGCCATGTATGCATGAATAGGGAATTTTAGGGCTATAAAATATGCCCCCTAATGTGTGAGTTCAGAATATCAATTGATGGTTGAAATCCATTACAATATCTTCACCAATGTATGAAATCAAGTGAGCTTGAGACCAGAGTTTGGGAGGTGCCATCTGCAAAACAAAAATTGTCTCTCGGAGGTGGGCATACCCATGCTCAAGATGAACTAAGTCATGGCTGCCAATCAAATACACTACAGATCCATGTCATATTGATATAACTATATAAATTATAGTCATGAGAAATACATGACAGATATGATGGTTGAAAATATACAAGTATAGTATCCATCTTCAAGAAGCTAGCAATGTCTGATGGTTGTAGATGAGTCCTTTAGAGCTCGACCAACAACTTCAAGATCTTCAAAACTCAGATAGGAGTAAAATGGGAGAGTATAAATCACTACCCTGAGGTCTTTGATGGCGCTTCGGGAAAATACATGAGGATCTCGATGATCCAAAGTTCCTAGAGAATACCTTTATTCATGAAATTAACTATCTAGACCAAAACGGGGGTAAACTATCGTCGGAAAGATGTGCCTTCAAATTTGAGTTTGGCGAGTGTGAAGGGAAACAAGATCTCTTAGAAATATTTTCATGTTTAGAGAGTCTAAAAATGGATTAAATAAGACTCCAAGGGGGCTACTTTTCTCAGTTAATCTAGACAAGATTGAAAATAATATATACAGTCTCATCGGATGTTTCTTTCAAATTTTAAAATGAGCTTTAAAGAAAAAAAAGTGTGCTCATTTGGGAGTCCTGAGGGTAACACCAAGAATGATGGTGCATCAAATGAATGAGGCTTAATATCATAATTATGAAAATACTAATAAGGAATCCCAAGCCTATAGTCATTACTAAGAGCATGGACCCCTAAATGAAACAAGGATCTACCGAGAGCATCCATGTACAGGTAGGCTCTACCACCTAATTACGATACTTCTATAACAACAATGAAGGTTCCATGTCACACTTTTGTGGGGTTGATCCTATGGCAAAGAGGAAAAGACAATGAGATTCATAAAGTGTAAATGAAATCCTAACTTATATGCAAAAAGTTGGAAAAATGACTTTTACCAAAGGATACCGAAAAGTTACCCATCTCCAAAAAAGTTACCAAATCAAAAGGAAAAGAGTACTGGAATGTCCAATAAGAAACTCAAAATCGGAATTAGGTGATCACCAAGCCAATAAAAAATGATAAAGGGGGTCAAAAAGTGGCAAAAAGGGCCAAAAAAGTCTATAAATAGAAGTTGAGAGTTCATTTTCACCATTGTAATTTGAAAATTAACCAAAAGGATAAAAAACCCCTTTTCTAAAGAAGTTGATTTTGGGAGATTCGGTGGATGAAACGAACTTCTACTTGGACCAAGTAAGTATAATATCATCCCTCTTGCATTTAAATAATTCATTTATGCATTTAATTTGGTTTTTGAGGGGGCACACTCTCCTAAAAACAGAATCATTGCATGTAAGCGGGTTGTCCAAGGATACCCTGTGTATGTACTCAAGAATAAAAAATTATGCCCACGTACATACATGAATGTGGCCAATACAGCCCGTGTACACCTTTGCAAGCTTGGAAAAAATTAAAAATCAAGAGTTAACTTCCTCCAATTTGCGATGGAAAAAGATGTATGTCCACTAGAGGGAGAGGGAGCACAGGGATATAGACATATTGGTCGAGGAGGACCCTACAACCATCACCACACTAAAATAGTGTGGGCTATGGAAGTTCTTCCAGTGTCCTTTTATGAGGGCACAACCCATATTGCTCAATGCCCTGGTTGATTATTGGAACACAGATTCAAAGGAATTCATGTTAGAGGGCCAGTCATTGAATCCAATGACTGGGGATATTTAATTCCTGATTGGGCTCTCAAGGAGAGAGGAACCATTCAATCTGAGGATATTTCCCCCTGGGCCTTTCAACATCTAGGATTACATATAGATGTATTATGAGGTTGACACTGAGAAGGTAGGTTATCAGGTGTTGATTCATAATATCACCAACATGACTCTACAAGTGATCTTGTTACTAATTAGGTGGATTACTAGATACGTGGCCCTACATCAGGCCTCCTGGGCACACATGCACTGTGCCATTCAGTGTTAGGAGGCACATATCTTTGATTGGAGCACAACCATGCTTATGTGCATGAAGAGACAACTAACAGAGTGTTGACAGTGTACCAACAAGAACTTCATGTTTGGTAATATACTATGTTCCTTCTTCATTGAGAGGGCTCCTAGTATTAGTCCTAGAGAGATGGTATGGGGCCATGCGGCCTCATTCCTAGTGATATGCAAATGGAAAACATTGTTACGATGATAGGGGGGGAGGACCATAGAGGCCTTCGATGAAAATTTCTTCGACTAGTGGGAATGATAGATTCTACGATTGAGGAATACCCATACATTGGGATCAATGTTTCCAGGGATCCAGACATGCCCATGCCTCCTAGAGAGGAGTGAGGAGAGATAAGTAAAATGATTTTTAATGTTATTTAATTTTTAATTGCTTTTATATATATAATTTTTATATGTGTATGGAGTATTGACTCTTGTGTATATTTTTTGTACATATGTGGGACTAGTGTGCCCAGTACACTTTGCGAGGACTTGACAACCTCCTCAACTAGAGGTAGGATCAATAGTAGTCGGTGGACCAATAGTCGTAGGGGCACCTCCTGCTAGAGAGGTTGAGAGAGTTTTGAGACTAGTGGAGCACAACCTCACTGGACTCACTTGTACAATACCCATGGCCGAGATTGAAGATCTCCCACCTTCAATGTAGCCTCATGTAGTGGGGGTGCCATGGACGTGGGTCCAGCTTTTTCAGCATTTGGCCAATGTCGTTGTACATTATGGAAGGACCAATAGGCCCCATGCTTAGATAGGCTAGACTTTATATGTGCTGAGGGAACCTTTTGTACATGTATTTTTTTAGGGCATAAGCCCAACGATATACACTGGACATTATTTTTAAGGCACTCATGCCCAGCTATGTACTCATGACACGTTTTGATATATATATAAATATATAAATATATATATATATATATATATATATATATATATTTTATATACTTATCTTTTTTTCCTTATCATTTACATCTTTTACAAATGTATGTACATGTGTATGTGTGTGATTTTATTTTTATGTGTGTGCAACAAGCCAATATAATATGTGATTAGCTAGAGTATCTGTCATATGATTAAATCTCCTAGGAACATGGATATACGTAATGTAATCGAAGTAACATTCTAAGAGACGTACCATAGGGAAACATTGGTGCAAAGTGAGATCATAAATGCGGTTAACTCCATTTAAATAGGACACAACTAGATGAGCATCTAGTTAGACCTGAAGGTGAGAAATGTCATACGACAAAGCATCACGAAGAAACTCTATCACTGCACTGTACTCGACGACATTGTTTGTAGCGTCACCTAGACAAATACCTCCAGAAGATAGAAACTGGATTCCAAGTGTGAAAATCACCCAAGTTGTTGAAGCAAGCCTCTAAGTGTGTTAGATAGCATCATCCGCGAACTCGAAATACACCTATGATTCACTTGACATATTCCATAGTGAAAAAAATGACATAAATAACTACACGTCCACAAAAAAAAAGAAAAAAAAATGTATAAGAAACTATACATATGTACAAGAATTCATCCAGGTGATCAATGTAAGAGTAATACTTCTTGAGGTAGAGCCATTTCTAGGCTCCGCCAAGGAATTTCCTTCAAAATAAACCAGATGGTAAGTGCCCTTCTTCAAGACCTCTTTCACAATGAATGGTCTGTACCACATGGGTTTGAACTTGCCTGACCCTAGGGGATCTTTTTCTTGATCATAGAGTGGGACAAGATCACCTTCGAAGAAAATCCAAGGATGAATGGATCGATTGTACTAACACTTGAATCATTTCTTATGAGCCTCATTGGCCAAGGATGCATCACGACGCTGCTCATCAAGTTGCTCGAGATATAATAGGAGTTCCTCAAGCGGTGAAGTGTCCGATAGTAATTCCACTACTAACTTTAAAGAAGGAATATGAAACTCAGTAGGCAATACTGGTTCCATCCTGTATACAAGTTGAAAAGGTGAAAAATTGATGCCAGTATTTAAAGACGTTCGGTAGGCCCACAACGTTGAGTACAACATCAAATGCCAATTTGACTTGGCAGAATTGATCATTCGCTGAAGAATCATCTTGAGAGACTTATTCACAACTTCAACCTGACCATTCTCTTGTGGGTAATAAGGTGATGAATGTTCTTGCCTAAACCCAATCTTTGATGTTAACTCGGTCATCATTTTATTTTGGAAGTGACTGCCATGGTCAGTGAAAATATCCTTTGGGATGTCAAACATTGCTACTATCTGATTAAAAATGAAAAGAGTCGTTGTTTCGTCATAATTGTTAAATGTTGTCATAGCCTCGACCCACTTCGTGAAGTAGTATACTACAATGATGATGTAAATATGCCCCCTGGATGAGGTCAGGTGACATGTAGTGAAATCAATCCCCCACTTGGTGAAAGGACAAAAAACAATGACAAGAAATATGGGAGAAGGATGTGCCTGCATCTTCCGGCAGAATATATGACATGGGTGGCACTTCTTGACCGTCTCTACACAATCCTTGATTAATGAGGGCCATAAGTAACCTGCATGTAGAATATTTTGGGCTATTTCCAACCCAAACAAATGACCACCACATGCTCCAGTGTGATAGTCATTCAAAATGAGCTCTGCTTCTTCATGGATAAAGCATCGATGAAGAATGAAATCTACACCTCGACGATACAAAGTGTCATCGAGTATAAGACAATTTTGTGCATGATGGAGAATTCATCGATGCTCATCATGGGAAGCAGAAGTAGGGAACTTCAAAGTTTATATATATATGAGTATATCTCCATACGAGGGGTCCGAATATGCAATTAGAAAAATATCTCCTTTGGTAGGCGATTCTTCGGGCATGATATCACTAGACTCGATCGGAAGTTCCGAAATAAGTTCAGCAAAGACCAATGACTTTTTGTATTTCGCGGAATCAAAATCCAAGTCAAAATCCTAGAGGATTACAATCCATCTACTGATATTTCTACCAATGACTCATCAGGTTAACACATATTGAAAAGGGTTCACAATGGAAATGACATTGGTCTTGTGAAGCAAAATATAGTGACGAAACCATTGGAAAGGATGGACTGCCGCCAAAGAAATCTTCTCAACGTGAGAATAACTGAGTTCCAGACCAACCAATAATTAGCTAAGGTAGTATATAACATTCTCCTTGAGTATATCATCCTCTTGAACCAACACCATGTCGATGGTCATTTCTGTAGAAGCCAAATACAACAAGAAATATCTGTTATAATCGAGAGGCCGAAGAGAGGGGAAGACGTCAGTGCAGGTTTCAATGCTTCAAAGGAGCATTGAGCAGCTTCATCCCAATAGAATGGGACTTTATTTTTCAAGAGATGCATAAACAATTTAGTGATATCGGCATAATTCATTACAAAACACTGAAGAAAGTTCACTTTCCCTTGTAATCTCTGAAGTTGGGGTATCATGCATAAGGGAGGCAATTGAACTATTGTCTCAAACTTGAGAGGATTGACCATGATCCCTTTTTTTGAAATAATAAAACCTAATAGATGACTTGATGTCATGCAGAGACTACAGTTGTTAGGATTTAATCGAATCTTATAGTAGCGACATCATTCAAAGATTAGTCGAAGATGAGTGGGATGATTAGATCTCTTGCAAGAGCGTAATCCTAGATCATCAATATATTCCTCGATTGTATGTCTAAGGATGTGAAAATAAAATGACATGGCCCACTGAAAAGTGGCTCCAACATCATTCATGCCAAAAGTCATCTTACGATACATGAATGTGCCCCAAGGACAAATAAAAGTTGTTTTATGTTGGTCTTCGGGTTTAATCTGAATTTGGTTATATCCCAAGAAAACATCCATGAATGAAAATACCTCGCAACCTGCACATTCATCGACAATCTGATCGATGAACAGGGTGGAAAAATTATCTTTCGGACAAGCCTTATTCAAATCACAGAAGTCCATGCACACGTGAATTGTACCATGTTTCTTGTTAACCAGAACCAGGTTTGACACTCGTTCTATTAACTGTACGGGGTAGATAAAACCAACTTTGAGGAGTTTTTCTACTTCTTCCTTAACTGCTTCTGCTTTTTGAGGATTCATCGGAGGAATCTTCTTTTGGACCATCTTGGCATCAGGATAAGTCATAATTTCATGTTCGACAATTCTTGGGTCAATGCCTCGCATTTCCTCATAAGAATAGGAAAAAACGTCATGGAATTCCTTGAATAACTTAGTATAAGTTTGAATCTCTTCGGGGGAGAAGTCTGCTTCAATGAAAACATTCTCCACAACACCAAGGGTTTTTGAGATATCTACTGGTATCGTTGTAGCGATACTTTCCATTTTACCCTCAACATAAACTCTATGCATAGCCATAGGATCAATAGGACAAGTGCTATCTCCATTCATGGTCAAAACCAATTATCCCGCCTCTATTCTACTTAACTCGGGAAGGAAGTAATATCTATGATGAAGATCATCCCAGGGTATGTGGGGTCTAGTCAATGCCTCAAGAATTGCCTCGTCAAAGGGAAAGACCAGGTCAAAAGGATCTTCAGTGGCAAGAGAACCTTGAGCCCAAATAGGCTCGAGGATTGGGTCTAATTCCTGCAGGGGAGTCGGATCAGGGTTGGCTGAAGTTTTTTGGACAATGTTGTATGCAAACTCAACTGCAGACAAGGGAATGGCTATGCCAGGATGCCTTTTCCCTTCCATCGAAGTTGATGGGGAAGGTAAATTCCACAGATCGTTAAAATAAATCGTTTGAAATGATGAAACTTGTAGAATTGCAGCCTTAGTCCGGTCAGGAATATTGGATATAAGATTGGCATCACTAGAAGGTAGTGGGTAATCAAAAGTTCCCATCAATGATGGAAACAAAACAACACCTAAGTTGACAATGCCGGGTTGCGGATTATCAATCATCAGGACCATGGAAGCCCCCGATGAAGGGTCAAGATGGGAGAAGAAAAATTAGTCAGTGATCACAATTTAGCTCTCGTGCAGAAAAAACAAGACCTGAGAAACTGTAGCAACCACTGCATGCATCGCATAAGTCCAACTCCTTCCTAAAAATAGGTTGTAGTCAAGACGTGCATCGACCACTTCAATTTCAACACACACGATTTTTTCTCCCAATTGCATGGGGAAAGAAGGAATGATTCCATGTGGTTTGAATGACTGACTGTCAAATGTTGTAAGCAACGTAGGTGACATAGACAAATTAGGTTGGCCAATGACCTTCCAACATGCCAATGACATCACGCAAGTAGAGGCACCCTCGTCAACCACTATATGGAAAATGTTCCAAGTAAAATATTTTGTGGTATAAGCCAATACTATCTGAAACACAACCTGGTAAGGAAGATGGGGTTTCAAGTTAGATGGATAAAAAATGATCACGCCCGAGGTACAAGTCTCTTCGATCCCAAGGTGGATAACAGAGCTTTTCTCTACAAGGGGAAACTCTGGAGGATTTCCAAAGCAGACATCGTGCAAGGGGTCTATGCTAAATCTTTCACAACAGAGTAGTTATAGGTGGCCCTCAAGTTTGGATTATGAGAAGTCATTTTGAACGCACCTTTTCGGATGTGAGTCATCATTGCACCCGTCGTCTTCTAAATCTGGGGAGGAGTCGGTGGGTTCGTGGCTTCTTTTCCTTTTTCGATAGATTGTGACATTCTATAATATCAAGACTTGGTCACTATATTAGCCTCGGAATTCATCAGGTAAATATTCATAGTTGGGGTATTATTGGTAGTCGCAGGGGGTCCTTGACTACCCCCTTTAGCGCTTGAGGATGTTGAAGGTTGAGCCATGTGTTGTCCATGTGGAAATGGGTTCTTCATCGCAACAGGTTGTTGCTATGCCAATAGCTTCTGATCTTCTGCAAGTCGAGGGAATAGATGAATCAAGTGGTGTTCCATGAAAATATTACACAGATACTTTGACTTCCTCTTCTCCATTTTTCCCCCGCCAGGATTGTGTTGAGTGCTCAACACACACTAAAAGTTCCATGACCACTTCCTTTTGGGTACCACCTTGTCTTCTACCTTTGATTGTTTTCACTGTGGTTTGAGCCTCATAACCTTCTTATATGATATGTTTCATATCCGAGTTTCTCTTGAGCATATTAAGAACCATCTTGAGAAACACCACAACTGATCAAGGAACCAGCGACCTAGATTTCTCCCGGCTTACTTGAGAAGTTCGACATCGGTGAAATATTAAGGTAGTGAAAATTGTATGGGAAGTCAAAGCAGTCGAGTGCCGACATTATTCGACGTTGACCGATAAGAGTATCTCTTTTACGAATATAGCCTCCCAAAATATTTTGTTGAAGGTCGATTCTTTCGGCTTCAGCAAAAAAGTGTGATTGTAAGCGCAACACATAGATAAAAGAAACACTGCTGACCACCGAACTCTCGAATCAAGTTCGGTATCAACTAGAGGGAACTAATTAATCTCTCCAACAACTCTCGGTATCAACAGTTGTGACCTCTAGTCTTTTCTCAAAAAACTCTCAGTACAAGTAAAATTCCAAGCATGACTTTTATCCACTAGCCGAATATCTTTCCATGATTACGATCGTGTCGTGTGCTTCTTGAAGTTGTCTCTACAGCCAAATGATGCTCCCCACACGACCTTGCTGTGGCAGTATCCTCTGGTTTTTTTCCACCAACTGATGTTGCATTCCCCTATTCTCTTGGTAAAGCTCGGCTATTGCAAATTGAGCTTGCTCTAGTTGCTGAGTGGAATTTTTGATGGAAGCACCTGACTCTTCGGCCCTCCCCTTTCTTCTTCTGTCTCCTTTTCTAGTGGTCTCGAACAACTTCGAATGATTGGTAGGCATTAAAAACTCCTCAAGGGTTGGACGTGTAGTTATTTCAACCTTAGGGTGGTCCCCCTATCCTTCCCGAGTTTTCTTCTTAGGCCTTCCTCTTCTCCGCGGTTTCGGTCTCAGAGAAGGCACAGTCTCCAGCTTATTTCTCCCGGACGTATCTGCGACCACCCCAAGCCCATGTTTGGACATTGACGCTACCTGCAAGAAAATAGTTGTACCTCTCAAAGCCCATAGGAAGGAGTCCCAGGTGCGTTGGGGCTGAGACCTCGCACTCCAGCTGCCTCGTGAACCTCATCCCGTGTTTGAAGGAGATCCCATAATCACAAAGCGTAAGAGACTCAAGGCATCCACAGATGGAAAAGGATTACTCAACTGGACATCTCCAAGATGAACTTACTGAACCAGATCCCCAGAGAATATGAGCTTGGCATATAAGAAGGATTGCTCGCAAAGCTCCTGGATTTATAGGGAAATCAAAGAGCGACACTAGTCTCGCCAACATAATGCCCATTCCTCATGACATGATGTTTGAAAATTTTTGGCACGCCATAGCTAATCGACGGATGCAATCCAGAACATCAAAGTGTCATTGATCAAGGCTGTAGGAAAGTGTGCAGTGCGATCCTTTCGATCCTTTTTAACTTTCAAACCTTCGTTATTTATAAATGACTCTTGGAACACTTGGTGGTATGAGTTCTGAAGGCATTTAACGACCTTCTCTGTATGATATCCGACCTCTCGGGAGCACACACACTCATAATTCATCCTCGACACCCTTTTTCCCAAAGGTCAAGTAATTACTGTGATAATTATACATTCATGTCTATCGTACTTGATTAGCCACACTACAACATGCTGAGGTATTCATTTATACCAAAGAGGAGTGGTGTCTTCACAGGTCACTCAAAGAAATCATTTGGGATCACGTAAGTATTAAAAATGATTAAGACTAGAAAGTTGCACAGGTACGTGTTGATATTTGTTTATTTATGTTAGATCATGGGTTTCTTGATTGCTAAACTACTTCTTTTTAATTACAGGAAGAACCTTCCCAATCACCAACTAGAGTTTGTCCTATGATCCCGCCGAAGAACTGAAAGAATCATTGAAGTGACGAAGTATGTCGAGCTCCTAATTTTGGCATCCCGATATTAATCAACCTAAGTGGAATGATCAAGTTGTGTGCCAAACAAGATGCATCATGGGTCAAAGAATGTGCAAAGTTCATCGATGCAAAGCCTGAGTAAGTACAATAGTTCACAGGACATCCAATCAAAGCAAGAGCCATACTTCAGAAGTTGAACTTTAGCCTCACAAAATATCAGGCACATGCAGCAGACATCAAGGCAATCTATGCGGCTCCAATGGAACAACACATGTTACCATGGGACAACACCTATGAAGAACTCTTTATTAGATGGTGTGATTATGAAAGAGTCCACCCTTTCCAAGAAACAACTCAGGTGGCCTGTTGAAAGACTGTTAGATGATGACGCCATGTGGCAATTCTTGATTAGCTCAAATTGTATTTTACCGTTAATTACTGTTAATACTTTATATTATAGATAGGAACATCGACCGATGGTCAAAAAATCGATGGTTGTTGTAAGATCTCTTTTATTTTGGTTGTTGATAATTATTTTGAGACTGCTACAAATTAAGAAGTCCTTCTGGAGAAGAGATGAGCTATTTTCATTAGATGTATGTGATTGGAGTTGGAGAAGAATTACTTCCTTTCATGTTCCATGAATGCTGCAATAAATGAGTAAGAGCAATTAATTTTGTTGTCAATTTATCTGGTGCAATGTTTTGATGTTCCTTGCTTTAAATGATGAAAGTAAATCATTGTGCTTCTATGTGATGAATCTCTTGGTAGATGAATTATTTTTCTTACCGTGGCATTGATTACAGTTGTGTTTCTTTCTCTATGCTAGGTAGTTTACCTCAGCTATGTGATGAATGTCTCGGTAGATGAATTATTTTTCTTACCCTGATCTTGATCATATATGTGTCTTCTTTCTGTTAAGTAGTTTTCTCATACAACAATTGGATTCTCTTTCGGTTAAAGTATTATTACTAATCCTTTTGGCATAGGATCGTTGTCTGCATTTTCGAGTAGTGGGTTATCCCAAGATCGACCCCTTCCCAATAGTTAAAACTCTTTTCCTATCTTCCTCAAGTTGGTTTATACTGGCTTGCATCTCTTGTACCTTCCCAACCTAAGAGAAAATACATAAAAAATAGTCTTAACCGAAGGAAGAGCATTCATCAGAAAACACAAAATCTCATTGATAATTTGTCCAAATTGTAAGATCTGGAGAACCATTCCACTCCAAACACTACAGAGTCTAATTGGGCCTCAGTGGTAGTTTTGGTTCTTGCTGTTGAATTAGAGGATTTAAGCCCCATCAACAGAATTGGTGCTAGAAGAAGGGCCTGAGAATGAATGGTTGGTTATGTAAGTTATATGATATTTCGAACAACCTATAGATTCATAATGACCCACATGCATGGATAGTCATACAATAGACATCCCACCTTTATCAAGTACTCTTGAAGCGGATAACTCACCCCACTCCAAGGAAGGATATCTTCACCATGAAATACCTTACACCCTCCCTCATGAGGAAGTGAAATAGTTTAGAAGGATTACTAGAGCCTACACCTGACAAATTAGTGCATTTCCCTTCACCCCCATCCTCCCTCAAAGAAAACAACAAAGAAGACTAGTAGTCAACACTCTTGACAAAGTTTTCGTACACTCCGTCGAATACTTAATAGACTTCGTGATCACTGAAATCCAAGAACCTCTTGACCTCATACCCGAGATGCCATTCGGTGACATCTCCGAACGTAACGATCTTTTAGAAGAGGAAGAGCCTAACTATGACTCCGAAGATATGGAAGAGAACAATGATTGAGAGGGGGAGAGGGAAGTTCCACTTCAAGACAACCAACCTTGGTTGGTCAAGGACGTCATGGTCGTCCCTGGATGAGTACGCAATCTCCCTCGACACCCAGAAAATTTTCTCCCCAAGTATGATCCTGTTTATGGATAAATCCGTAAGTGCGGACACAAACTGATCTCCCTAGATCCACCTGGATCTAGAACAAAACATGACAGAATAGGACGCTTTCCTTAAGTTTTAAATATTGAAT
>JZKD02S2300661.1:938366-958572 GCA_000966675.3 Picea glauca | reverse complement strand
TCCTTTTATAAGCTGAAGAAGATAGGATGAGGAGGTTAGGATGATCCCACTAAATCATGAAAGCGAGTAAGATCCAAACCGTTCGTATGCCACCTCACCCAAGAAGCTTCTCCTTATAGAAAATTCGAGAAACCGTACGTTTTTCCCACGTGCTGGAATTTCCGCACCCTAGCTATATAGCGACCTGCGGAAATTGGTCATTTCCGCACCCTGCCTATATAGCCACCTGCGGAAAGTCCGCACCCTGGCTATATAGCAACCTGCAGAAATTGGTCATTTCCGCACCCTGCCTATATAGCAACCTGCGTACATTTCTTTTTATAAGGTTTTTACATAGAAAAAACCAACTTATTTTCTCAGGAAAAGTTCTTCTTCCTTCTCTCTTCAGGAACTCAGGCCACTGTGACCCCTCTAAAGGCAATAGGTAGGTTTACATCATTAACGATCATAGGGATGACGAAAATAATGTGTAACAGATCCTAAAACCTCAGTATTGCCCGAAGATCATATCAAGAAGTTCATACTCGTGATCAGGCTTATGAATGTTCAACATGAAGACGTGGTATCCATAATTTTACCCTACATGTTTGAGAACTTGTATTCCACTTGGTATTTTAACTTTCCAGTAGGATCCATAAGTAGCTGGACTAAGTTCCAAAAGGATTTCATAGAAAAATTTGTCGAAGAAACTACCACGGGATCCATTATGGCCGAATTATTCATAGGCACCATGACCCCAAAGGAAAGGGTCAAAGATGTCAATCAAATATTCATGACTATCCTAAACTAATTTCATCCCGTGGTGAAATCGGCTCAAGAGTTGCAAATTGAGGCCTATGTGAATGCGCTTCCGACCTCTATTTCCATGTTTGTTAAAAGAGCCTCTAAGAAAACCCTTGCAGAGAATTTTGAAGAGGCCAAGATGATAGAGTTCTAGATGAAAGGGTGTAAATAAGGCCAGGCATCTCTAGCGAGAAAAGAAATCCATCCCCCTCCTAGGAGAGGGATCCTCTTGATTAGACCGTCGGGGAAGCCGGCTGAACCAACTCCCGATAAGGGTAATGGAGATATAGAATACCTGCAACACATGGTCAAGAAACTATCAAATGAGATTATAGATATGAAAAAAAATACAACTGAGGGAAACCAAGGCAAAAGACCCTATACGCCTTTCTTTAAAAGAAACCAGTGTTTCAAAGCAATTGAACCTCACCCTGCCAACCTAAACATTGACTTAGGGAATTTTGCATCTAATTCTTTTTGTACATACCACCAAGAGAACCACTCAGAAAGGGAATGTCCTCAATGGGTCCATGTCATGAATTTAATGGCCAATCATTTTCTGGGTGAAGTCTCTCTGACCGAACCATCCAGTAGTTCGGACTTTAACATTGCTGATTAGGAAGAGGATAACCCACCACAAGACACGACCATGCTGATATGGGATCCTGATGTGATCACATATTCATATGATCTGTTTAAACCTCAAGCACCACCCGTAGAGATATCGGTTGTACAAACACGTAGTAAGGGTCAACCCGGCCCAAAATATATTGATGCCACCCATGCCTCACAAAGTAAATTAACTCTCCATCGCCCAAGAATGCCTTTCGCTCCCGGTAAAAAGCCTATAAGTATCCATACTCATGATTCTCCTAAATTAGATTACAATGTAGTAGAAGATTTGAAGAAGTTGAAAGCTAATGTATCGATTATGGACATATGTATAATACCTCAGTAGAAACACCTTATGTTGCAAGCTCTAAGTTTGACAAAAAACCTGACCACCGGCGATGGTCAGGAGAAGAATATTCCCCTACGGATTTGGCAAGAAAACCAATGATAAACACCTACTCGGAAGGTAGGAAGGAGAGGCCTTTTGTACCACCTTTCCTTTTAACGTTCGAAGTCTTCAACAACAATCTCCACAACTGTCTAGTAGACTCTGGGGCATCTTCCAATGTCATTCCCTTGGTCATTTGTAACAAATTAGGTGTTGTCCCTCTAAAAAGTGATAAGCATGTCATTCAAATGGACAGGACCCAGGTCAAAGTCATGGGGGAACTCAAAGATGTGATGATTAGGGTAGCCATTCATCCTAATTTTGTGCAGGTAATTGACATCATTGTGGTGGATATCCCTGAGGCATATGGGCTATTATTGATCCGAGATTGGTCCAAAAAACTAAATGGATACTTTAGCACAGACTGGGCACACCTTTGGCTACCGTTGAAGGGATACAAGAACATGATTAGAATCGATAAGGAAAGATATCTTAAACATATGGTCACTGACCTAGAAACCCCGAATGAACCATCCTTTACCAATTTTCCCATACTAGGGAATTATTCTTATGATTCTCACTTTGGCAATTTTTCTCCTCTCTTGTACAATTTTTTTCTTACCCAAAGCTCCAAGATGATCTTTCAAGAATAATTCCCGATGCCAATGGAAGATTCTCTCTTTTGTCAAAATCTAGTGTTAGGTCTTCTGAAAGAAAAGATCAAAGAGAAGAACATTGATTGGAACGGAAATCATCGCTCGCAAATTTGGACCCTTTATTTTGATGGATCCAAGTCACAAGAGGGGTCAGGAGCAGGGTTCATCCTCATCGATCAAAAGGGTAAACGCCATTTCTTGTCTTGTAGACTATAATTCGAGTGCACCAACAGCACTGTCGAGTATGAAGCCCTAGTACAAGGGTTAAAGAAAGCCATAGATCTTAATGTCAAGGAATTAAAGGTGTTCAGAGACTCATAAATCATTATTAGGCAAGTAAGAAACACTATACACTGTAACTCCCCTCATCTTAAGAACTACCAGTAGGAGGTGCAAAGGCTAATAGAATGCTTTGAAGCTTTCAATATCACTATGATCCCCAGAGCGAAGAACATCCTTGTTGACTCCTTAGACACCACTGCTTCAAGACTCTCACCTTTAGAATATTACGAAGCCTCCCGATTCACTGTAGAACTGCTCTATAAGCCATCGGTACCTAATAATATCTCTAATTGGAAAGTCTTTGAGGGGGATGAATAGATCATAATCTTCTTGACTAATCAAGACAACTTCAAAGACCTTGATATTGATGATGAATAGTTCCAATAGAAACTAATGGAAACTAGTCCTCGGGAGGGTCAACATGTGGACAAACCAAAGGCTCACACAATTCCAAAAGGGATAGCAAATCTAGAGAATTTGTTTGATCTAAAGGAACGATTCAAAGGACCTAAAAATACAAAGACTGGTAGCTCCTGGCCCCTCCATGAAACTGTAAATCTTGGAACCCTAGACAACACAAAGTATGTAAATCTAGGAAAAATGATATCTAAAGAGGAGAGGAAAGCCTACCCCAAATTATTCAAATAAATACTAGAATTTGTTCGCCTGGTCCTATAAAGATTTCAAAACATATGATACTCGCATCATTCAACACACCATCCCATTGAAACTCAAAGTCAAACCTTTTCAACAGAAGCTCCGAAAGTACCACCCATCCTTGGAACCCCTAATGTATCAAGAGTTAAGGAAGCTTTTAGATGCGAAGATAATTTTCCAAGTTAGACATTCTTCCTGGGTAGTGAACCTTGTTCTAGTAAGAAAAAAGTTAGGAGAAATCCGATTATGCGTAGACTTGCAAAATCTCAACAGAGCTTCAAAAAAGGACAATTATCTTGTTCTACCAATGGAGCAACTCCTACAGACCGTGTTGGGCTCAGAAATTTTCTCCCTTCTAGATGATTTCTCGGGATACAACCAAGTGTTGGTTTCAAAGGAAGACCGATTAAAAACTACCTTCCGGACCAAATGGGGAACCTTCACTTATAAACGCATGCCTTTCGGCTTGATTAACGTAGGAGCACCTTTCAAACAGTAATGGATGTGGCGTTTCGGGGACTTATAGGTAAGTGCATGGTAGTGTATTTAGATGACGAAATGGTGTATTCGAAGAATAGAGAGGAACACATCCAACACTTAACTCAGATTTTTGAAAGATGCCGAAAATACGATATATCACTCAATCCTAAGAAAATTCTCTTCGGTGTTGAAGAAGGTAAGTTGTTAGGTCATATTATATCTCAAGAGGGAATTCGCATAGACCCCAAAAGGATTAAAGCCATATCTCAACTCCCGCTACCCCATAACAAGAAGGTTATGCAATCTTTTTTCGGGAAAATTAATTTTGTAAGGAAATTCACCCCCGACTTCATCGAAATCATCAAACCCTTACAAAAAATGATTCACAAATATTCTAAGTTTAAGTGGGATGATGAATGAAAAGACGCTTTCAACAATATCAAAGCTACCATATCCCAGGCCCCAGTATTGCGAAGTCCCGATTTCAATAGAGACTTTAACCTTTATACTTTCACCTCTGACCAATCACTAGTTGTGGTTTTGACTCAAAAGGATGATGAAAACAATGAATCCCTGGTGTCATTCATGAACACCAACCTTCAAGGAGCTAAGCTCAATTACCCCGCCATAGACAAGCATGCCTACATGGTCTATAAAGCAGTAAATCATTTTAGGTCATACATCCTCAAGAATCACACTAAGGTGATTGTGCCACACCCCGCAGTCTGATCCTTGTTTACCCAACAAGAAATGGGAGAAAGAGGAGGGAAATGGATGGCAGTAGTCCAAGAATTTGATCTAGATATAAAACTTGCCAAGTTACTAAAAGGAAAAGGTTTGTGCAAGCTCACAACCAAAGCTCAAGATCAAGCAAACCAAGATCCAGAGTGGGATAATTAAATAGCACTGTGGTGTGGTGAAGCAACATACATTTTGCTGGGATCAGACTCCTGGTATAAGGATTTGGCTCATCTATTACATCACGGGAATTGTCTCGAAAACCTCAACCCCAAAGAAAGGAGAGCCCTCCTATTAAAATCTGCACAATACCGCCTCATAAATCCGGTACACTCTTCTCGATCAATTATGAAGGGGTATTATTGAGATGTCTCGAACGTGAAGACGTTGATAAAGTAATGAAATAAATCCACAATGGCCCCACTGGGGGACATTTTGCAGGGAACACCACTGCTCATAAGGTTTTGAGAGCCGGCTATTATTGGCCCACTTTGTTCAAATACGCTCATGCTTACACTAGGAATTGTAAGACTTGTCAAATAAGTGTTGGCAAGGAGAGAAGGGAAGCAATCCCACTTCATTCTATAACCGTCTCTAGACTATTTGAGTAGTGGGGGCTGGATATCATAGAAGAAACTACGCCCAATTCTTCAAAATTGCACAAGTATATTCTTACTACCACTGACTATTTCACAAAGTGGGCAGAGTCCATCCCTCTGACCCATGTAAATGAGAAAATAGTCATCCAATTTATAGAACAACAACTAATTACAACATTTGGCGTTCCTTTCATTTTGGTCTTTGATAATCCAGCCTACTTCTCCTCTACCCTATTGACAGAGTTCGCTCTGGACAAAGGAATCATAATCAAGTACTCTGCAAATTATTACCCTCAGGGAAACGATGTGGTGAAGTCAACCAATAAGAATCTGGTGAGGATACTAAAGAAGACGGTTGTGGATAACTGTAGAAATTGGCATAACCAACTCCATAATTCCCTATGGGCTGATAGGGTCACACCCAAAGAGGCTATAGGTAATTCCCTATACTTCTTGGTCTATGGAAAAGAATCCATTCTCCCAAATGGGCTTTATCTTCCATCTCTCCAATTGGCCCAAGATTCTAACGATGATAAATCCCCGGCCATGCAACAAAGAATCAACACTCTTCTCATGTTGGGGGAAGAGAGGGAAAGGGATAATTCTAAATTTTTATCCCATCAGCAGATAATGAAAAGATGGTTCGATAAGCATAAGGCTATAGAAAAGAATTTTGAAGTAGGGGACTTAGTTCTAAAGTCGGATAAGGTAAATGAACCCAAAGGGAAGCATTCCAAGTTTCAGAGCCTATGGCTTCAGCCTTTTCAAGTGGCTGAGAAGATCGAGGTAGGTACTTATCATTTTCAAAATCTAAGAGGGGAACCTGACGCCCTCTCGGTTAATGGCCAAGCCCTAAAGTAGTACTTCCAATAATAGAAACATAATAAAAGTTAAATATATATATATATATATATATATATATATATATATATATATATATATATATATATATTTCTAGTTGGCACGAATAAAAGAAAGACCGGAGATATCTGTTTTACGGGACATAGATTCTGCGTTATCCCAGTGAATCGCCATTTGTTTAGTGCTCAACACACCCTAAAAGTTCTATGACCACTTCCTTTCAGGTACCACCTTGTCTTCTACCTTCGATTGTTTTCACCATGGTTTGAGCCTGATAACCTTCTTATCTGATATGTTTCATATCCGAGTTTCTCTTGAGCATATTAAGAACCATATTGAGAAACACCATGACTGATCAAGGAACCAACGACCTAGATTTCTCCCAGCTTACTTGAGAAGTTCGACATCAGTGAAATATTAAGGTAGTGAAAATTTTATGGGAAGTCAAAGCAGTCGAGTGCCGACATTCTTTGGCGTCAACTAATAAGACTATCTCTTTTACGAATATAGCCTCCCAAAATATTTCTCCGAAGGTCGATTCTTTCGGCTTCAGGAGAAAAGTGTGATTGTAAGCGTCGCACATAGATAAAAGCAACATTGTCGACCACTGAACTCCCGAAACAAGTTCGGTATCGATGAGAGGGAACTAATTAATCACTCCAATAACTCTCGGTATCGGAAGTTATGACCTCTAGTCTTTTCTCAAAAAACTCTCCATACAATTGAAATTCCAAGCATGACTTTTATCCACTAGCAGAATATCTTTCCAAGATTACGATCGTGTCTTGTGCTTCCCGAAGTTGTCTCTGCAGCCAAACAGTGCTCCCCATGCGAACTTGTGGTGGTGGTATCCTCTAGTTTTTTTCCACCAACTGATGCCACAATTCCCTATTCTCTTGGTAAATCTCGGCTATTGAAAATTGAGCCTACTCTAGTTGTTGAGTGGAATTTTTTACGGAAGCACCCAACTCTTTGACCCTCCCCTTTCTTCTTCTGATTCCTTTTTTAGAGGCCCTGACCAACTCCGAATGATCGATAGGAATTACAGACTCCTCGAGGGTTGGACATGCACTCAGTTCGGCCTTGGGGTAGTCCCCCTCTCCTTCCTGAGTTTTCTTCCTAGGCCTTCCTCTTCTCCATGATTTCAGTCCTGGAGAAGGTGCAATCTCCATCTTATTTCTCCCGGACGTATCTGCGACCACCCCAAGCCTATGTTTGGATGCTAATGTTGCCTCCAGGAAGATAGTTGTACCTCTCAAAGCCCACAGTAAGGAGTCCCAGGTGCGTTGGGGCTGAGACCTCTCACTCCAGCTGCCTCGTGGACCTCATCCCATGTTTGAAGTATATCCCATAATCACAAAGTGTAAGAGACTCAAGGTGTCTATAGATGGAAAAGGATTACTCAACTAGACATTGCCAAGACGAACTTACTGAACCATATCCCCAGGGAATATGAGATTTTCATATAAGAAGGATTGCTCTCAAAGCTCCTGGATTTATAGGGAAATCAAAGAGCGACACTAGGCTCGCCAACATAATGCCCACGCCTCGCAACATGATGTTTGAAAAATTTCAGCATGCCACAACTAATCGATGGATGTGATCCAAAACATGAAAGCATCGTCGATCAGGGTTGCATGAAAGTGTGCAGTGCGATCCTTTATATCCCTTTGAACTTCTAAAGCTCTGTTATTTATAAATGACACTTGGAACGCTTGGTGGTATGAGTTACGAAGGAATTTAACAACCGTTGTTGTATGATATCCGACCTCTCGGGAGCACACACGCACATAATTAATCCTCGATGCCCTTTTTTCCAAAGGTCAAGTAATTACTGTGATAATTATACATTCATGTCTATCATACTTGATTATCTACACTACAACATACTGAGGTGTTCATTTATACCAAAGAGGAGCGACGGCTTCACAGGTCACTCGAAGGAAGCATTTTGGATCACGTAAGTATTAAAAATGACTGAGACTGGCAAGTTGCACAGGTAAGTGTTGATCTTTTGTTTATTTATGTCAGATCATGGATTTCTTGATCACTAAACTATTTATGTTTAATTGTAGGAAGAACCTTCCCGATCATCGACTAGAGTTTGTCATGTGATCACCGAAGAAATAAAAGAATCACTGAAGTGACGAAGTATGTTGAGCTCCTGATTTCGGCATCCTGATATTAATCGACCTAAGTGGAATGATCAGGATGTGCACTGAACAAGATGCGTCATGGGTCGAAGAATGTGAAAAGGTCACACTGATGAAAAGCCCAAGAAAGTACAATAGTTCGCAGGACATCCAATCAAAGCCAGAGACATACTTCGGAAGTTGAACTTCAGCCTCGCAAAATATCGGGCGCATGCAACAGACATCAGGGGAATCTATGCGGATCCAATGGAATAGCATAGGTTTCCATGGGCCAACACTTGTGAAGAACTCTTTATCAGATGGTCTGATTATGAAAGAGTCCACCCTTTCCAAGAAACAACTCGGGTGGACTGTTGAAAGAATATTAGATGATGACACCACATGGCGATTCTTGATTAGATCAAATTGTATTTTACCATTAATTACTGTTAAGACTTTATATTATAAATAGGAACATTGATCAATGGTTGTTGTAAGAACTCTTTTATTTTGGTTGCTGATAATTATTTTGAGACTGCTATGAATTAAGAATTCCTTCTAGACCAGAGACGAGCTATTTTCATTAGATGTATGTGATTGGAGTTGGAGAATAATTACTTCCTTTCCTGTTCCATGAATGTTGCAATAAATGAGTAAGATAAATTAATTCTATTGTCAAGTTACCTGGTGCAATTTTTTGATATTCCTTGCTTTAAATGATGAAATTAAATCATTATGCTTCTATGTGATGAATGTCTTGGTAGATGAATTATTTTTCTTACCATAACATTGATTACACTTGTGTTTCTTTCTCTATGCTAAGTAGTTTACCTCAGCTATGTGATGAATGTCTCGGTAGATGAATTATTTTTCTTACCCTGATCTTGATCATATATGCGTCTTCTTTCTATTAAGTAGTTTTCTCAGACAACAGTTGGATGCTCTTTCGGTTAAAGTATTATTACTAATCCCTTTGTCATAGGATCGTTGTCTGCATGTTCGAGTAGCGGGTTATCCCAAGCTTGACCCCTTCCCAATAGTTAAAAATCTTGTCCTATATTTGTGAAGTTGATTTATACTGGCTTGCATCTCTTGTACCTGCCCCACCTAAGAGAAAATACATAAAAAACGGTCTTAACCGAAGGAAGAGCATTCACCAAAAAACACAAAATCTCATCAATAATTTGGCCAGATTGTAATATTTGGAGAACAACTCCACTCAAAACATTGCAGAGTCTAATTGGGCCTCGGTGGTGGGTTTGGTTCCTACTGTTGAATCAGGGGATTTAAGCCCCATCAACACATTGTTGATAGCCTTTTTGTCCCTTTTACCATTCTTGTTCTATTCTTTCTTCTTTCCCTCGGGTTGTTAGTTGGCCTTAGGGTTCGCCTACTATACCCTATGTACGTTCAACATCTAGGTAGGGGGAACAATTGAACTCAAAGTATGGCTAGCCACAGTCTGCTCTATCGAAAATTGTTGCAATTGATTTGACAACAGATCAATGGACTTTCCTTGTGCTGAGCCCACAATACCATCATCATGGGGTCCAAACGTTTTCTTTTCCTTGTCGAGAACAGACCATGGCACATCTAGAAAAATATCATAGAGAATGTTGGACTAAGAGTATATCAGTTCAATCTACTACGCTCTCATAATCTCTTCTTCCTCTGAAAACATTCTAGAATTCGCAATGTCCTTGGATATGCATGGAACCAAACACTTCAGGAACCACTCTAGCAAGAAAAAAGGAGGGATCGAGACCTTAATTAAATACTTTTGACACCACCATTCTCGGATATGATCTAACATGTGGTCGGCCTTGGTTTGCTCAAAGTTGGCCAACAATTCATTGTCAGCATCGTATCTCATAGGTAACTGGAAATGGTTCAAGAATACCATCGCCAAGTCATTCAAGTAAGAGTACCTCGAGCGGTTGAGATCAATATATGATTTTATGACACCCCCTATAAGAGTGCGTTGAAAAAGGAACAAGTGGATGGAGTCATCCCTCAATGAGTTTGATGAGAACCATAAATGAAAATTTGTCATGTGATCCCCTGGATCTTTGTCAGTATTTCCTTCAACTTTAAGAATATCTGAGCGAAACTTAGTCAGCATGGGGGGCCAATGCGGATCATGATAAATTAGGTCGTTCAGTAATCTCGACAATTCTAGCAGATGTAGCATTTCTAGAAATGGTATTTTAGGTTGAGTATTGTTTACATGAAAAGAGGGTCCTAGATTTTGTGATCCAGGAGGATCTGAAATACTCAAAAATCAAATTTATCCAATTCTCATGAAATCTAAACCATCGTGAAGTTATCATTGCAATATTTTTGGTGGCACAAACGAATTGAAAAATGGAGTCTTTATGCAAAAATTATCGCAATCTGAAGTTTGGGTCAAATAGGTAAAAAGTCAATTGGTCAAAGGGTGACGTGGCACATTTTAGGCATGACATGTGGCACAATATACAGAGGACAAGTGGCATCATCTGCAATCGACACATGGCATTTCATATCTTGACATTTGGTAGTTTTTTATGTTGACAAGTGGCAAGGGGTGATTGGTCCACATGGTATGGTTTTGGACAACCATGGGCTGACACGTGGCCCAATCATAGGGTGCCACGTGTCACCCTGGATGGGGCCTAAAAGGAAGAATGAAAAATGTTGTACTCCATGGGATTTGAACCCATGACCTATCAATATAACAAATTCCTAGCACTAATGCACTAGCCACAAAAGCAAGCACTTCAATTTATAAAATTACCCACTTTTTAAAAATTAAACCATAAGAACCTTTCCATGGATAAGGGAGGCGCACCTTGTTGGGCACTAGGTCATATGACAAGGGCTGTGACCAGGGGCTCACATGGACATGGGGGATTAAAAGGTATAGCACCAAACCACATGTCACCCATGTGACCACAAAAAGGGGCACGTGCCCTAATTTTGGGGGCTTAACCATTATTTACCAAATTAAGTGGGTTTTTACCTTATATTAATGGATTTTTTTCTGCTTTTTGTGGAAGTTTGGACAAAAAGAGTAGATTTGGAGCCCAGGAAGAGGCAAAATTGTTGGGATAAGTTGGGAATTTGACCCCAAATCTTTTTCTACATAAAACAGGCCTGTATGACATCAAGATACAATGATTTTTTTGCAGGGATGTGGAGAGAAAGCTTATAGAAGAGAGACCATTTTTGTTGGTTCTCTTGTTGTAAGAGGATTTTTGAGCCCATTCGAGAGAGGATTTTGGTGAGGTATTTTGCATCTAATCATAGAGGTCATTTACAACATATGCATAGTTCTTTTGCAACAAATTTTAATCAGCTTGCTAATGCGATTGAGCATTTGGAGAGAGAAATAAAGAGGCCACCACTAGAAGCGAGACCTAGAGACGTAGGCATCATTGGGTGAACTCCGTTAACAATCATGTCTATTTCTCTCTTGTTTATTTATTCTACTATTCTCCTTATTCTGCAATTTATATTATTCTTTTAAATTTCGCACGTCATAATTGTGATTCTGCAACAATTTGTAAAGTTTATGTGTTTCACATTCTTATCAATCTAGTGCATAAAGTACATAAACTTAACTTGCAAAATTTGTTAATAAAACCTCTCATTTTCATATCAATTTTTTGGCATCAAATGTAACATCCCCGTCCATCAACCCCTACCAGGTAACGCTACCAAAAAAAACTTAACTTTTCCTTTCCTTCTCTGATACAAATCTGTAACGTCCCCGACCACCCAACAGGTCGGGCCACGCCACAGAGGAACACACACACACACACACACACACACACATATATATATATATATATAACATGCATTTATAATGAGTTTAAAACAAATAACACATAATTACTACTACCATAAAGACTCCTATGAAATTGACAGTGATTTATACATGCAATGGAACACATGATAACATTACAAGAATCACATACATGCACAACATACATAATTAAGCATATAAATGATACTTATCTTTTAACTGGGGGAAAACCACCAATTGTTTGCAAACCATCCAAGAACCTCCCATCCTTAGACCACACTACTCATCACTCTCATCATTGGGTCACCCCCGAGATGGGACTAAACTCCACCAGGCAAGGGATTCCTAGGATAGGCAAGGTCAATAGGAAAGTCACACAATTTAAGAGGAAGGATTCTCTCCTAGGAGCCACCTATACCCGCTTCTCACAGACTCTCATTCCCCACATGCATGTCCCACCCCAAGAGTATACACATTCAATTTCACACAATCCATCGATTGCTGCACCTACCTTCCGGAGCTTCAACAATAGGTCGAACCAGAATTCACAGAGCTCTGTAGCAGCTATAGGACTCCCTCTAGGAGAACTCGCTTCCTCAACACACTCTCTCACCTGGAGAGAGTTTCTCATAGGCCTGACAACCTGATTCTTCAATCCAAAAAAACCTCTCTCACCTGGATAGAGAGTTGATCATAGGCCTAACAACCTGCTTCTTCAATCCACAATAACCTTTCTCACCTGGAGAGAGAGTTGCTCATAGTCCTGACAACCTGTCTCTTCAACCATGGGATTGAACACCCACCTCTTCAAACCAAAATAGAAAAGTAGGGTAAGGCATGGGATGGATCAATAAATTATAGAGGTGCACAATGGCCACAGGTTCAACAAATGTGGAATTGGTTGGTTGTGTGCTTGCTCAGTGCGTGAGTGAATGTGTGAGGAGATATCGGGAAGAATGGTCTAGCATAGCGAAGATGGTGAGAGTGTGAGAGAAAAAATTGTCTGTGCGTGAACCTCCCTACATGAGTGAGTGCGTGAGAGACCCCAAATAACAATAATTCCCCCCTTAAGACTACATGTGCCTGATCCAACACCTGTCGCTCATGAAGCACATTCCTTTCCCTTTGGAAGTCACCTGTCCTCCCCCAAGGAACTTAGGATAAAAACATATCCTTCTAAACAGATTTTGGAATAATAATAAATTATTATTCTCTTTTACTTAATCCCTTAGGCTTAGCCCCTCTTTCCAACCTCTCATCCCCCTCTCTCTTACATAGACTAGTGGAGCTTAGTACCACATTCTCTTTTATCATGGTTGGTCTACATGTAGTGATGTTTTTATATTAATGATGTGAATATTTACATGTACAAAAAAGGATCATGGCCTTTAACACCTAGAATCTCTGGCCTACTAACACATAAGCCTACCAACTTATAATTGCTCGACTCACCAACCTACAAAACATGTTTACAATTAATAATACAACTGGGGCTCATCCTAGGGGTATTACAATCCCCTCCCCTTACTTTTGCACTGTCCTCAGTGAAACTTATTTACATAGCATCAACAATATTTTCAAAATATTTAAAAAGATACAGGTATTCTACCCGCATAACATCCTCATGCGCCCATGTAACGTCCTCAGGACCGTACCAGTTCCACTTGACCTTTACAAGACCTATGGCTCGATTTTGTATCTATTTTCTCTTCCAGTCCAATATGCACACTAGATGCACTTGCAAGATTCCTTCTTGCTCCACCTAAATCAAATTCCAATCAACAACATGATTAGCATAAGGTATATATCTATTAAGCAATGAAACATGAAACACATTATGTATAGTCATGGATGCAATAAATGAAAGCATATATGAAACTTGTCCAATCCTTTCTAGGATTTCAAATGGCCCACAATATATGGCTGCCAACTTGGAACAGTTTCCCAGCTTCAGGGAACTTCTGTTGGTTTTCAATTTCAAGAAAACATGATCACCCACTTTAAACTCCCTGTGGGTTCTATTCTTATCAGCATAAATTTTCTACATGTCTTGGGAAACCTTCAAATTCTTCTTAATCTTTAGCATTTTCTCTTCCATTTCCTTGAGCAATTTTGGCCCAATTATTACTCTATCATTTGGGTTATCCCAACTTACTGGGGTGTTTCAATATCTTCCATAAAGTGCTCCAAATGGGATCATCTTCAATGATGCTTGATACCCATTGTTGTAAGCAAGTTCTACCAAGTGTAGGTCATCTTCCCATTTATATGGTTTGTCCATAACATACATCCTTAGCATGTCCTCTATCACTTGGTTCACCCTTTATATTTTCCCATCAGACTCAGGATGATAGGCTATGTTGAATTTTAGATTTGTTTCAAACCCTTTGAATAACCCTCTCCAAAACTTTGAGGTAAATTTTGAGTCTCTGTAATACACAATTTTCTTGGGAATACCATGTAATCGTTCTACTTCCTTCATATAGATATCAACAACATTAGCTACCATGTGAGTAGTTTTCAATGGAATAAAATGGCCATCTTTCGTAAGCTTATCCACCACCACCATGATGGAATTGTATTTCTTATTTGTTCTGGGTAATTCTATGATGAAATCCATTGTCACCACTTCCCACTTCCACTCAGGAATGGGCAATGGTTGTAGCAAACCAGTTCGGTGCCTATTCTCATCCTTGACCCCTTGACATTCTAAGCATTTATCTATGTACTCTAAAATTTCCTTCTTCAAACTTGGACAAAAGTAATGGCTCTTGACTGCTATCATTGATTTATGATATCTAGGGTGCCCAACATAAGGCGTGTTATGCATTTATTTCAAGATCATAATTCTTAGTTCTTGGAAATTTGGTACATAAATTCTAGTTTTGTACAAGAATGTTCCATCAGCTTCCAATTTATAATATTCCACTTTATGTAGCGTCTTACCTTGTTGTATCTTTTCCACCAATTCCATGTACTACAAATCTTCATTCACAACTTCCAAAATTATACTTTTAATATTAGTTTGATACATGCTAATGGTCATGTCATGTATTTCATGCACTCTTTTGTTGAGTGCATCAACCACTTTGTTCTCCTTTCATTTGATATGATTTATATCAAAGTCATACTCACAAAGGAATTCCAACCATCTACTCTGCCTAGAATTCAAGGTTGTTTGAACAAACAAATACTTCAGACTGTTATGGTTTGTCCTTAGTTAAAACCTATTTCCCATGAGGTAATGTCTCCATTTCTTCAGGGTGTGTACAATGGCCGCAAAATCCAAATCATGAGTTGCAAAGAGCCTTTAATGCTCTTTCAATTTTATGGATTCATAACATATTACAAATCCTTTCTGGTTGAGGAATCCTCCCAGTCCTTCCTTACATGCATCTGTGAAAACCATGAAATCCTCATTCACTTCTACAATTTTCAGAATTGGAGCACTGGTTAACAACTGCTTCAATTCCTGGAAGCTCTTTTCACATTCTCCTGTCTAATGAAATTTCTTCCCCTTCCTTTCCAAGGAAATGATGGGGTGAGCTATTCTTGAGAACCCTAAAATGAAACTTTTGTAATAGCTAGCTAGACCCATGAAGGATATGACTTATGTCACATTCTTCAGCATTGACCATTCTCTAATGGCTTATATCTTCTTAGGATCCCTGACTATCCCATCCTTTGAAATGATATGCCCTAAGTAATGGATATGCTTTTGATAAAATGAGAACTTGCTCAATTTGGCATACAGTTGGTGCACTCTTAGCACCTGCAACACCATCCTCAGATGATTTTCATACTCTTCCTCTGACTTGGAATACACTAGGATGTCATCCAAAAGATCTATGAAAAAATTGTCTAGATATTTTCTTAATACACCATTCATTAGGCATAGGAAAACAATGGGTGCATTTGATAACCCAAATGGCACCACTATGAATTCATAATGAGCATACCTTGTTCTGAAGGTGGTATTGATGATGTCTTCATCCTTTATCCTTACATGATGGTACCCAGACCTGAGATCTATTTTTGAAAATATCTTGGCATCCTTCAACTGATCAAAGAGATCATCGATCCTTGGCAAAGGATACTTGTTCTTTATAGTAACTTTATTCAACTATCTAAAATTGATGCACAATCTCAATGTCCCATCTTTCTTCTTCATGTACAAGACTAGGGCACCCCAAGGTGACACACTTGGGCATATATACCCCTTCTTTAGAAGTTCTTCAAGCTGCATTTGCAACTCCTTGAGCTATGGTGTACTCACTCTGTAAGGATTTTTTGACATTGGAGCCACAACAAGCATCAGGTTTATAGAGAAATCAATATCTCTCTTTGGGAGTAGTATTGGTACCTCCTTGAACACATATTCAAAATCTTCCAGGACTATATGATCCTCAATATTTGGTACTTTATCCTTAGATGCTTCCTCCATATGGGATGCAAATATTTGACAGCCCTTCCTGTAGCACTTATTTAGCTGCATTGTTGAGATTTATCTGATAGAAACTGCTCTGGGAATTCCTTGGACTTCTCTTTGATTTCCTTCCTCATCCAAGAAAGTGAATTCCTTTTTATGGAAGTCTAAAATGGCATGGTGTTGGTCCAACCAGTCCATACCAATTAGACAGTCATAGGAACCTAAAGGTAAGATGTTCAAATCTATCTTTGTGCATAGTCCATTCATGTCCACGAGACATGACTTAATCATTTCAGTAACTTTTCTTTTGGCTCCTATAGCTAGCTGCACTAATCAAGACTTTACATGCTTGTTTCTTGGAAAATGCAAAATTTCCACCATCTTGGGATCTATATAACTATGACTAGCCCCTAAATCAATTAAAATAGTAAAGGCATGTTTATTGATCATACCTTCAACTTTAATCATGTGTGATTGAAACTCATATTGCTTGTTGTCGAGGGCTATATAGATCCTTGGTATTCTACTACCCATGTCCTCCACTATTTCATCTTGTTGAACATTGTGGACAACTCTCATTTTATCATTTTTTGGGGGGAAATATCTGTACCTATGATTTCCTTTACAACCCCAACATTCCATATGTGGTTGTCTTGGCATTTTCCCACCTACTTCAGCCATTCTAGGCTCTCTAAAACCTGGTTGTCCTTGATGATTATTTCTAAAAAATGGATGGCTTAGCTCCCTTCTTCCTCTGATCCATCTTGAATTTCTTCTTGTCTTCCCAAGGTTTCCAGAAAGTGGTCTTTTATCTTTTCTTCTCATATAAGAATTTTTCTCTACTTATAGTTTCTTCCATAGTTTTAGGATCATCTTACTGGATCTTGTCACTAATGGAAGATGGTAGTCCACTCAAATATCTTTGGATTTTGAAATTCTCATCTTTAATGAAAGAAACATACTTCAGAAATTCCAAAAACCTTCGTTCATATTCATCAATGGTCATGCTACCCAACTTGCGTTCAAAGAATTCTTTCATATTTCTATCATACTATATCTTAGTCAAGTATTTATTTTTGAAATACTTCCTACATTCCTTCCAAGTAACATTTTTCTCTTTAATGTGTTGCACCTGCATAAGTTGATCCCACCACATGGATACCTTTCCTTTCAATTGATACATTGTAATTTTCCCTTATGCATGAGAGGAGTAATTTTGCAGCTGGAAATATTTCCTCATGCTAAGAAGCCATGTCTCAACATCTTCCTCCTTCTTATTCTCTCCATCAAATTTAGGAGGTTTAATCTTGTTCATTTCACCCTTTAGTTCATCCACTCCATATCTCCTATGCTTTCTAGTAGGAGATGGGATTGAACTACGGTGTGCCCTCCTCTTGGAGCGTCCTTGGGAGTGATGATGGTGTCTGCTAACACTCCTTGATTTTCTCTTCTCATCAGGGGACCTGTGACTTCCTAATTTACTGGAGTCACTCCCCTTATCCAATTTCTTTTCTATTATTTCTAGGCTCTGTATCAACTTTATGTTGAATTCTCCCTGTTGATCCCTACATTTCATGAGCTTTTTGTTATCTACTCAGTGAGTCTGGACATCTTTATGCAATCTTTCAATGATTTTCATCATGTTTCCTTCCTTATCTATCTATTCTCCATGCCCATTGGAGTTTTATCCTTCAACTCCCAAATGGAAATCCATTCCTTTAGCTTCATTCTCTAAACTGAAAGTATTCCCTACCTCCTCCATTTCTCTGCACTCTACGGCAATTTGGTTTGGTTCTAACAATTGTTAACTTTGTAAACACAATGTGAAGTCAATGGAAATTTTTCAGGACATCAGTCCTTAAAAAATACCATAGTATTCATAAACTAATATGATTTAAAGAAAAATTTCAGATTCCATTTTCTTTATGATCTCTTCTCTGTTCTGCAATAATTTTCAGGCACTATCCCATTTCTCTTAGAACCCAACCCATGCGACCATGGGTTGTGGCCAAGAGCTAAGTCGATAGGTGCTTATTCGGGACTTCAGGCCTCCGCCTTTAAAAGTTTTCAAGTCACATCACAACAAATATATCAGACTTTTGGATTGACGAACTCGTGAATTAGGGTGGATCAACATTCCATGACTACCCAAAATCCAACAACCGACACCCACTATGAAACTTCAAGCATCTGAGCTCCAAAACTTCGGAGCTTCAGAGATTCAGGAATTCAGAGGATTTCACATCTGCATACCCCCAACCCCCTGAACCATTAATCTTCAAAAAATTCCATGTCACCTTTGGTGACGTCATTACATCTCGTCACCTCAGCGTTATGAAACTTTTGAAAGTTATTTCTTTTGTTCCCTTATGAACCATTCTTCTAGAGTGTCAAGTCTTCAGACTTCACAACTAGTGCCACACATCTATTGGGACCCACGGTTTTTGTAATTGAACTAAATTATCAAATAGTCACATCACTTAACACCTTTCAAATTGTAGGGGCATGCATCTGCATTTTGGAGTAACCCACCTTTCATCCTGCAATTCTGTTGACGTTGACACATAACCCCCCTGGTAAAACTGTGGTTTGGACTGTGGGATGGATTTGGGAAATTAACTCCCATGCAACTTGAGTCTCTGCAATTCCTCTTTGCCTGTCAATCTTGGTGTATCATGATCAATGCCAGTGTGGGCCCACTAACCATGCTCAAACGGAGTGCCCCGTGGCAGAATACTAACAACTGACATGTGGCCCAATAAGATGGGTGACACTTGTCACATTCCAAATGGAATTTCAATCTTTGACGGGTTCAAAACCCACTAACACGTGGCACACATCCCATGTGTCCATGTCATTCCTGATGACATCATCATTCCACATCACTCTAGAATTTTGAGCTTCAGATGTTTTTATGCATGCTTCCTTCCAGTCTCCTGAATTCTGAATTTCCAGAATTATTTACCCTCCGAGTCCACATAGTACAATTGTTAACATTCCAAGTAGGGGCATGTGGTAGTTTAGGATATTTCCATGTCAAATACAGGTGACGTCACCATGACTCACTACTTTGTCTCTTCAGAGCTTCGAAACTATGAGACTTTGGAAGATTCTACACTTGCAAAATCCAATTCTTCTGAACATCAGACTCTTGAACTTCCTTACATTCTGGTTCCACATAGTACAGATGTCACCAACTAAGGTAGTGGCACATGGCATGTATAGGAATTTCTACATCACCATTAGAAACATCATCCTGCCAAGCCACTTCTGCTCTTTTTCTTTGGGATTTAGAGCTTCAGGAGTTCTCTCCTCAACACACACTAATTCTCTTGAATGTTGAAATCCCGAAAAACCAATCTGCTAACATGTGTCCCTCTTGACGGATGGTTCAGATTAACTTTGGAATTTGGATCTTTGGGGGATTTCACCCTTCACCACTACATTTTCCCCTTTTAAATTGGATTGATCTAATTATTGAGCTCTTCTCCCCATATCTATGGTGTAGATCCACTTTGGGCACTTTGGACTTCGGGCCTTCGACCTCTTTTGCTCTACAACCCATAAATTCATCGAAGCCATGAAGTCCAAAGGAATTGGAGGTTAACTCTAATGATCCTTTTCCTGATCCGACAGGTGTGGTTTTACATACTGCTCAACCCCTTGAGCTTTGTAACATGTCCAAGGTAACCTCTTGGCACAATTTCTCTCTGAAACATTGGTTCTAATGACCACTTATCCAACCCATCTAGGCTCAGTTCTTGAAACCTTGGCTCTAATACCAATTTGTAACATACCCAGC
>JZKD02S2300661.1:922994-938190 GCA_000966675.3 Picea glauca | reverse complement strand
TAACATGCATTTCTAATGAATTTAAAACAAATAACATAGAATTAGTGCTACCATAAAGACTCCTGTGGAATTGACAATATAATTAATACATGCAACGGAACACATGATAACATTGCAAGAATTGCAGACATCCACAACATACATAATTAAGCATAGAAATTATCCTTATCTTTTAACTGGGGAAAAACCACCAACTACGTGCAAACTCTCCACGAACCTCCTAGCCTTAGACCACACTACTCATCACTCTCAGAAGTGGGTCACCCCCAAGCTAGGATTAAACTCCATCAGAAAAGGGATTCCTAGGCTAGGTAAGGTCAATATGAAAGTCACATAGTTTAAGAGGAAGGATTCTCTCCCAGGAGCCACTTATGCCCACTGCTCACAGACTCTCATTCCCCACATGCCTGTCCCACCTGAAGAGTATACAACTTCACTTCCACATAGTCCATCGGCTTCTCCACCACTTGTCTGGGGCTTCAGCAATAGGCCATACCAAAATTCTTAGAGATCTATAGCAGCTACGGGACTCCCGCAAGGAGAACTCGCTTCCTCAACACACTCTCTCACCTGGAGATATTTTCTCACAGGCCTAACAACCTGCTTCTTCAATCCAAAACAACCTCTCTCACCTGGAGAGAGAGTTTCTAATAGGCCTGAAAACCTTTTTCTTCAATCCACAACAACCTCTCTCACCTGGAGAGAGAGTTGCTCACATGCCTGACAACCTGCCTATTCAAAACACAATAGAAAACTCGGTTAAGGAAAGGGATGGATCAGTAAATTACAGAGGTGCACAATGGCCACAGGTTCATCAAATGCATAATTGACTAGCTACGTTCTTTCTCTCTGCGTGAGTGAATGCACGAGGATAGATGGGGCAGACTGGTCTATCATAGTGAAGATGGTGAGAGCGTGAGAGCCAAAAATGTTTGTGTGTGAACTTCCCTATGTGAGTGAGTGTGTAAGAGACCCAAAACAATAAGAATTTCCCCCTTAAGACTGCATGTGCCTGAGTTGACACCTTTCGCTCATGAGGCATGTTCCTTTCCCTTTGGAATTCAACTGTTCTCCCCCAAGTAACTTAGGATAAAAACATATCCTTCTAAACATATTTTGGAATAATAATAAATTATTATTATCTTGGACTTAAGCCCTTAGGCTTGGCCCCTTTTTCCAACCTCTCAGCCCCCTCTCCCTTACCCAACCTAGTGGAGATTATTCCCACATTCTCTTTTATCATGGTCAGTCTACACACAATGATGTTTTTATATTAATGATATGAATATTTACATGTACAAAACAACCTCTTGGCCTTTAACACCTAGTCTCTCCGGCCTACTAACAAATAAGCCTACCAACTTATAATTTCTCATCTCACCAGCCTACAAAACATGTTTACAACTCATAATACAACTGGGGCTCATCCTAGGGGTATTACATCAAAGATTTTGGTTTTGAAGGTTTGATAGGAATTGCAAGCATTCGATGCACAGCAAAGCCAAACCCAATTGAGGAGAAGGCCAACTTGAGTCTTTTAATCTAGATATTCAAAGGAAACCTCATAAACAGGAAATTCCTTCACCAAGGAAGCTAGGTCGTTGTGCATATGAAGATGATTTATTCTAGGAATTTCAATTGATGAAATACATGGTAGAGGAGCTTTACCATGAAAGAGGACAATGCATAATTTCAAAGGTTGAAGAAGGTGAATCTTCAGTAAGAGAAGAAGGAGGAGTTGAAGGTGGTGGACGTTCAGAACCTTCTTCCTCTTCATCCTCGTCATATACAAGTGAATCAAGTGTACATTCCTCCAAGGTTAAGCAACCTAAAAAATCTCATCATTCTTATGATATGCCTTTATTAAAGCTTGATGTAAAATTTAAATTACCCAGTTACGATGGTGAATTAAATGCAGAAAATATAGATAATTAGGTTAGACATCTTGAAGTCTGTTGCAGGATACAAAGGATTTTTGATGATGAAGAAAATATCCAACTTTCTAGTCTCAAATTGGGAGGCACAACTCTCATATGGTGGGAAAGAAAAACTAAATATGATCTCAGGAAAAGTGGTAAAACAATCTCTTTTTGGAATGATTTTGTTACTACATTGAAGAAACAAATTTATCCATTAGCGTACATGCAACAAGAAATGATGAATTGGAAAATTTTAAGGCAAGCTAAAGGTCAAAGTGTACAAGAGTATACTCAAACATTTCATAAGAAGGCATTAATATGGGGTATTCCTTTATATACACAGGAGACACTTATAAAATATATTGGTGGTTTGCATTCTTATCTCAAGCATATTATTCTTGTGTTAAATATTTCTAAATTTGATGAAGTATGTGTGCAAGCCATTCACATTGAATCATGTAAAAAGAATGTTAGTGATAGTGGTTCTACAGATGCCTTACAAGGAAAGGATCCAAGGAAAAGAAAAGAGAAAGAGAAGAAGATAGCCACAGTGAAAAAGGAGAAGCCTACTTGCAGGCATTGCAAGAAGGAAGGCCATGATGAAGATCATTGTTGGATCTTACATCCTGAGTTGAAGCCAAATAAGTACTCCAATCAAGTGAGAAAGAATACCATAGATGCAATAGTTCAAGTGGATCTGGGATGAAACTTTTATGATGAGACTAAAATTGTAGCTATGGGAATCCAAGGTATAATTTATGTTGCAAGTTTTAGCTCTTCTAATTAATATGTTTTAAATGATGAGTGTAAAAGGAGTGAAATTTTCCACATAAGGGTCATAAAAATTAATGTTAAAGTTGATACTCTTGTAGACAGTGGATTAAAAGACAATCTAATTAGTGAAGAGGTTGTAAATAATTTGGGACTTGAAACTAAGCCACATCCTAGACCATATCCATTGGGATGGATATGTGGTGATAATAATTTGCAAGTAACCAAGCAATGTAAAATTAAGTTTGCAATCACTTCTAAGTATGTTGACGAAGTAGAGATTGATATAGTGCCACTAGACATATGTGGAATTGTCATGGGAATCCCATACCTTTATGATAGAAAAGTTATATTCTATAGGGAGGAAAATAAATATTGCTTCAAGAAAGATGGGAAAGAGTAAATTGTTTGTGCTCATTGCATGAAAACTGACAGGTCTTTTGCAACTACAGGGAAGTTAAAAAGAATGGTAAATGCAAGCAAGAGTTTAACACTTATGTTTGTAACAAATCAGAAAGAAAGTAATGCTAAACATGAAATGGTTAAGTATGTTTTTAACAATCATGATGTGTCACAAGAAGTACAGCATAAGGTTCCACTTCATACCTTGGTTATTGTTCATGTTCAGAAGAGGAAGCGTGTTTTTTCATTCTCATTCGCATATTCAATATTGTTGTTTAGTTTAATGTTATTCAATGGTGTATGGATGCCAACTACGACAAAGAATGTAGTTGCTTGTGCAATATATAGGATGATTACTTTGATAAACAATGTTATCTCAGTTTTCATGTTTGTTGTGGTCAGTCAGGTGATTATTGTCTAATAAGAAAGCATGGATGATACAGGAAAAGTGGGGATGAAGTACCCTCACTTCTTACCTGAGTAAAACTAGGATTTTGGGGGTCCAAAAGATTCCAGTGGGGTGGCTTGATCCAGGAGGATCTGAAATGATAAAAATTTAAAGTTCTCTAATGCTCATGAAATCTACACCATTGTGAAGTGATCATCGCAAGATTTCCGGTGGCACAAACGGATCGAAAAATGGAGTCCGTATGCAAAATTTATCACAATATGAAGTTTGGGTCAAACAGGAAAAAAGTCAACTGATCAAAGGGTGACATGGCACATTCTGGGAATGACATGTGGCACAGTCTCCAAAGCACAAGTGGAAGCTCCTGCAACCAACACATGGCATTTCAGATCTTGACATTTGGTAGTTTCTAATGTTGACAAGTGACAAGGGGTGATTGGTCCACATGGTATGGTTTTGGCCAACCATGGGCTGACACGTGGCCCAATCATAGGGTGCCACATGTCACCCTAGATGGGGCCTAAAAGGAAGAATGAAAAATATTTTACTCCATGGGATTCAAACCCATGATCTATAAATATAACAAAGTCCTAGAATTAATGCACTATCCACAAAAGCAAGCACTTCACTTTATAAACTTGCCCACCTTTTAAAAATTAAACCATAAGCACCTTTCATGGCTAAGAGAGGCGCACCTTGTTGGGCACTAGGTCATATGGCAGGGGATGTGACCAGGGGCGCACATGAGTGTGGCGGCTTAAACGGTCTAGAACTGGGCCACATGTCACCCATGCGACCACAAAAAGGGGATCGCGCCCTAATTTGGGGGGCTTAACCATTATTTTCCAAATTAAGTGGGTTTTTACCTTATATTAATGTATTTTTTGCTGATTTTTGTGGAGTTTTGAATAAAAAGAGTGGATCTGGAGCCCAGGAAGAGGCTAGATTGTTGGAAGAAGTTGGGAATTCAACCCCAACTCTTTTTCTACATAAACCATGCTCGTGTGCCATCAATATATAGTGATTTTGTTGCAGGGATGTGAAGAGAAAGCTTATAGAAGAGAAACCATTTTTTTCGGTTCTCATGTTGTAAAAGGTTTTTTGAGCCCATTTGAGAGAGGATTTTGGTGAGGTCCTTTTCATCCGATCATGGAGGTCATGTACAACAGATGTATAGAGATTTTGTAGCAGATTGTAATCATCTTGTTGATGTAATTGAGCATTTGGAGAGAGAAATAAAGAGGTCACCACTGGAAGCGAGACCCGGAGATGTAGCCATCATTGGGTGAACTCTATTAACAATCATGTATTTTTCTCTCTTGTTTATTTCTACTACTATTCTCCTTATTCTGCAATTTATATTATTATTTTAAATTCCTTATGTCATAATTGTTATTCCACAACAATTTGTAAAGTTTATCTGTTTGACATTCTTATTGATCCAACGCATAAAGTACATAAACTCAACTTGCAAAAAATTGTCATTAAAACCTCTCATTTTTAGATCAGTTTGACTGGCACCAGGTTCCCAGGAAAATTTGGACTACTGGCTAGGTTTTTGGTAAAAGTTGTGGCCTTGACCAACATACAAATATTGTTTCTATTGGGGTATCATCGGCTAACTTTCGTAAATGGATGGCATAGCTTGCGTGGGGATTTCTCCCTACGTTTTGTTCCAATGATTTTAGAAGGGGATGCCCCTAGACAATCTGATAGGCATGGGTATATAACCCTGCCTGAGGTTCCATTGAGTATTGAAGGGGTTACCCTCGATCGACATCCCTTGCGAGGGAACTGATCCCTACCAAGTATTCCAAGACCCTGAGTGGAGAAAACTCTAGTCGTAACTCCATGTGAAGGAATAATACCCTGCACAGGGTTTTGTTGCTTAAAACTGGGGTTTCCCTCAACCGAGACAGCAACCGAAGAAAAATCATTGTTCCCAAAGGTTTTGAACAAAGTGAATGACATAAACCCCACCAATGTTTTATAAGACAAAGGTCCTAAACTTCCTGATCCAAATAAGATATAATTAACGTTAAGCCTGATTGGTTGCTCGAAAGAACCACTGAGCGAGGGGTACATAGGAGGTATATGACCCCCACCATAAGGGATAGCATTAAATGGGACTAAAGCATCCCCTATTGATCCTTGCATGACATAATTTTAACTCCCTGCCCCCCGACCCATGCTCTGTAAGGTGGAGTAGGTAAGAACCGAGTTTGAATCAAAGTTGGGCATCCCATATGAGAATGGAGGGTCTGCCACACTCTGAGTAAATGGAGCAGTGGTCGATGTAGATAATGGTATCATACCACTGCTTGAATTAGAGGGATTCAAGACCTCTGTGGTCTAGACTGGAGATGGTGGGAGAGGAGGTAGGATGCCCCCTGTGGTTGTAATTGTAACGAGAGTATGAGGACTCTCGAATGAAGTAGCAATATTTCCTTCCATTTCCACTTGTAGTAATAGCTAGTGCTCAGAAGCTATCACCTTAGGAGGGACAACTTGTATCAATATCGGTGTCGAAAAGTCAATGACCTGAGGGTTGGATGGTCTAAGAGATTATGCCTCAAGGTCAGAAACGATAGGTTCCTCTGGAGTCGAATAGTCTCCTCATGGAGAAGGCTCAGGAACAATTTCCTATGGCCCAGTCACTTCAAACGACCCTTATTGGTCAAGTCTTCTCCATAATGATGGAAAAGGTGGATCCAATGTAACCTTCGACAGGCCCTGAATCCTTCACGACTGACGGAGCTACTGATATTCCACCTTGTGAAATGATCAACCAACATAGTTAGGTTTAACTAGCATTTAAACACCAAGCACACACTAGAAATTTCATAAAGACAAATCAAGCAGTCAAATATCTAGTAGGAAGGACAGTTACGTCAATCAACACTAGAGAAACTAACCATTGTAAGTGAAACTCAAACATGGAATAACCCTATGGGTATACTCTGTGAAGCATGATCTGATTTCTGCCCCTAGTATCATGGCATACCCCCACATTCACCCATGTAAGACCCTAGAATATGGGAAATTAAGTTGCCAACTCACAGTTAGTCACCTGGCGGGTACAGTCAGAAGTTGGACGGATCACAATGAGAAGGATAACAAGTCTAAAACCTATCAAGGGTATCAAGATAAAATGGTTTGCAAGACAATAGAGGATATCTAATAGATTCAAGGTTCACGAAGCTCCATAGGAAAATGTCGTCGGTATTATTCCTGAGACAAATCCTCAATATGCATTCCCCACTACGTTCAGTCCGGATTTGGAGGGGTTATCTTTTTTTCCTTTCCTCACACGACCTCGTGTTTATCCCCTATGTTAGAGGGGGGTCTTGGATAAATTTTACGACACTGGACTTAAAAAATCCCTAACTCAGACTCCAATGTTTTATTTAACGTACTTGAAGATTTTCCTCTCCAACCTAATTCAAGGCCCTAAAACCCTACAAACAAAAACTCTAGTGTATTTTAGATTAAGTGTTCTTTTTAAAGGCTTGATTTACTCATAGGGGATGGTGGTGAAACTAATGGTGTTGTAAAGAGATGAGAAAGAGGATAAAATTAAAGCACTTGAAAGAAAAATTACTTCAAATCCAAAAGCAAATCTTTATAACTAACTCTTTGTAACTCAACTTTTCTTAACTAACTTTTCAAGATCTTGTAAAGAAAACCTAAAATGTACTTTTTCTTGACTACAAGATACTTATGTTTCAAGAAATCAAGAAAGAACTTGAAAAAATTAATCTTTTTCCTGTTTGCAAATAACCAACTCTAACTACTTTACCAAACTAAAATGATTTTTTTTTTTTTTTTGAAATGCTTTAAAGAGAAAAACTGAAATAAATATTTTTCCTTTTACAAAGCAAGTAAAAAGGATAAAAAGAAAATTGAAACAAGACTAGAAAAGACCTCTAGCCCACTGTGTATCACAGGGATTCAATCAAGAAACCAAGAAGGTAGATCTACAATTCAACAGTTTTCTTAAAACCTTTTTAAGAGTAAACACAAGAAGACCAAAAAAAATAAGTAAACTAAAACCTATACCCAGGATATGGCTGTAAACAGAGACTTTGGACTGATCCAAGAAAGCCCTGAGAAGTGTGAACTTTAATCAAGAAAGATTCAAACTTCCTCTTTTTCAAAATATTTTCTGAAATAGAGATGCGGGTTGTTGCTTCAGCATCCTGGCTATGTACGTGGGTTGTTTACTAAGCAGAGTGGATATGTATGCGGGCTAGCCCAATACAAGGCACACACACCTCTGTATCTCTTCAAAAAAAGAAAAGAACAAGAAGTCTTATAGGGTAGGGATAATTGGTATGCACCTTGTAGGTGACCAGAATCCCTTGACATACTTAGAAAAATTGAGAGAAACTTAAAAGGAAAACAAACCAATCAAACAACCCAAAATCCCCTAAAAAAATCTAGAGGCTTCCCCATTATGGTTGTCAATTCCGCTATCGGAAAAAACCCCCCTTTAAATACACTAGTGTTCAAGATGTAGACAGAGAGAATAACTATCTAAAAGTCAATAAATTCTACTCTACCCCAAACATACCAAAAACTAATGTAAAGAAAGAAAATAGAGAAGAGATCGGGTAACTATACCTTTGATCCCACGTCAGGTGATGATATCCTCAAGCTTGAAAGTTCCATTTACTGCATGTCTCTTCCAAAGGCTGACCTGCATCCAAAGATAGGAAAAAAAAGAACTACAATCATGTTATTCTATCCATAAGTTAGGTTTATATATAAAATGTTAAGTATAAATCAATAAAAATGCTCAAAACACCATCATTTGGGACAGGAAAATGTGATTTTTTATTCATCATACAATGATTATACCTTACAATCTGTGTCGGCCACCATTCCACAAACTTGGTATAGGCTCCTCTTTACCATGCTCCAATTGCACCTTGAATGAAATTATTCTCTCAACCTTTTGATCACCTAAATGGAAAGGGAATGGGTTGAATGGAGGAAGAAGGGGTTGATGAGGGAATGTTGAGGCAATATCTCACAAAAGGCAACAATATCTTGGGCAAGGAGGGGAAGTAAAATTTGGTAGAGTTTCACTGTTATTATTCTTAGATGTGAAATGAGACCCCAACACCTCCTTTTGTATTCCAAAAGGATGGTTATTCGGTTGGGTGACGGGCTATAGCAGGTGGATTAGTTGGGAAACTTCCAATAGCTCGTGAATTTCAATGAATTCCTTGCAACTTTTTATTTTTTGCAACTTTTGCAATCATACGCGTGTTGTAATGGTGCGAAAAGCATATGTACGTGAGTTGTAGTGGTGCAGAAAGCATATGTATGTGGTTTGTAATGATGTAAGGCACGTACATATTCAAAAAAATGGTTTTTTAAGAAGAGCTTCTCAACAATGCTTTGGAAAAATATGCAAGTAAGAGGGCCAAGGCCATGTATGCATGGATAGGGCATTTTAGGGCTATAAGAGACTTGGAATAATATGTGCTCTCCTAGATAAATTCCTTGGATAGTGATGGTGATTCCTTTCAAAACTTCTTGTTTTTCTTCTATCGTCATGAGATATGTGACTCCTTGACTTGCTTGACTCGGTCTTCTTATCCATTTTCTTATTTATTCTATCCAAGCTCTGTATCAACTTTATTTTGAAGCCATCATGTTTCTCCTTAGATTTCATAAGCCTCTCATTATCATCTTTGTAGGTTTGGACACCTTTTTGTAGACTCTTTATGGTCTCTACCAATTTCATTCTCTCCTCCTTGCCTTCTCTATGCCCATTGGGTTATGTTCCCTCATTACCCATGTTGACATACAACCCTTTGAACTCATCTTTGTGGATTTATTTTCTCTATGCATCCTATATGATTTTCATCTCTATCTTAATCCTCTTCTGATCTATTTGATGTTAACTCTACAAAATGTGTAGAGAATAGGATTTGTTAGACTAACTAATTTAACAAATTCATGAAAACTATGCACAATTTTGTTCCATAAGTGCATCATAAACCTTTCTTCTAATTCCTTATGAATTTAACAACCCAATTCAAATTTATTTGTGAATAATTGAAATCCTATGTCCAATACCTTTCCAATGACTACTCCCTTTCTAAATTCTAAGTCTTGAGAAACAAGTTATGGTCATTTGAATTTACCCAAAAACTCCAACTGGGTGCAATTTTTTTTAACTATGCTTATGCATCCTTACACCCGCTCCTTTGTAAATTTGATAGGATATCAACTAGGCTCCTTCATGACCATATTTTGGACATGAGCTCCAGGATGCTAGATACAAACTACTGAAGTTTAAGGCGAATTAACAGTTTTAGCCCTGAATGCTATAGGTTCCTTCTAAGTCCTCTTGTGCATTTTCAAGTGCCCATATTTATGTTTTGAATCCATGAATATCTTCTATGGATCCGTAGACTACTCTTGTGCCTAAATATGATTCAGGAGTATTAAGTTACAGGCCTTGGAGTGAAATGGTAACCAAAAATTACCCTCCATTATTTGGCATGTAACCCCCTCATATTAGCTCTATATCAAAAACGATTCACATCACTAGAAATCTCTCTTCGAGATATTTCATTTTATATGTAGAAACTACATGTCCTGGAAATACATATAGTTGTAATACAAATTGGAATTATCAAAAATGTCATTTAGCCCTCTGAAACTGGCCTACAAGTCGAACATCTAGAAATCAGTATAATTTTCCAGTAGTTTTCATTAAATTTTTCTAATTTATGGCTGACGTATACTAACTAGGATTTTGACCTGGCATCCTTGTCCACTTGGAATCCAATAAAGTACACCCTTTCATCTCCTCTCCCACCTAGATTTACCTCATCATCCCCATATTCCTCTCTCTTCTTTATTTAGTCCTCACCTATGCCCACTCTCATATTATTTTAATTCTTCGAGCCCCACCATCCTTGGTCACCTACATGGTGCCTTTGTATTAGGTTGTGGGGATGGGTGTGCCCCATATCGAACCCATTCTCCATCTTAGAACTTGGTAAATTGTTGGGCTGAAGAGAACGATCTACCAAAGTAACCTACAAACCAACTTTAAGATTGGAAACTAGTCATCCCAATCTAGAGAGGGCTCTCTCTGAGACCTAGTCTCTGATAGATAATAACTTTGGAATGACCGCTAGATTTAAATGCTTGAGAAAGTTTTTTCTAGTTTTTTTGGCAAGGAAGTATAGTAATTTTTGGGCTATGGATTCAACCCCCTGAAAACAAGAGAAATCAATGGTTGGTAAGGGAATATTTGAGAGGACAAAGGATGACTAGGTAATGGTCTTTCAGTTTCAATATCGTTGTGTATGGTGAAATAAAGGAGAACCATAAATAAAATTAGAGCACCATTAGAGATGAATTATGACCTAACTTAGAAGAAAAAATAGAGTTTAAATGGTTGAGTCTAAAGAAGCACGAGATGAATTTTAAAACCTTTAAATATTTCCAATTTAAATGAATGGAACAAACATGAATTTGCAGGAAACAATAAGTACATACGAAGATAGGATCACAATACATCAAACCACTACCACTAGAATCTTTTCATCGAAAGCTTCAGGACCTCTGCATTTATATTTCCATCATATTTAGAATTTTACATTCAAGATTTCCCTATCTACACTACTTTTCCAACCTGGCTTACATAAACAATATCCAATATATAGAAAAATAATGCCCTCCTAGGCTGCTATGTTTGAACTACTTCCCCCTATAATCTTGGATTCAGTTTCTCTCCCCCTAGACAACCTTTTCAACAAAATTTACTAAAAGTAGAAACTCAACTGTGCCCAATCATATCATAACCGACATGTTCATTTCAATAATTTGTTCACGAGTAATATTCGACCATCTAGTTTTGATAAATCATCGTTTTCTTCCAAGGGGTTCCTAAGTAATCATGTGTACTGCTGGAAACTCTGTCACCTTTGTTTAGTAGACTCTGGTTGTTGTTACAAAATCACTGGATATAGCATGTGCATAGCGTGTTTGTGTAGTGGATGTCCATTTTTGGTCTCTCATGAAACACCAGGTGACAACAACAGTTGGGGACCATGTATATCCTTCAAGACTTGCATGTGTTTCATTAATACCTTCCCTTTTAATTAGGTAAGCTTACAATGTTTGTGCATCGAATATTCATTGCACAAGTGTTGCATCTAAATTATTGTTAACGTAAGAAAACAAGATGTGTATGGAGAAATATTCCATGATATGACCCAAAAATACAAAAATGGGGCTCCCTTACTCATGCCTCTGCAACTCCAGTTAGGAGATTTAGCTCATCCTTATTTTATGCCTCCAACTTCACCTGGAATCTTAAATCTATGATTGTTTTCTTAAATACTAGTTTAGTTTGTTCAAACTCTTCACTTGTCTCAACAAAACCTCATTTATTTTTAGTTTTGATTGAGCACCAGAGAGAGTTGTACATGCATTATCAATAGTTGGTCTGCACTCTTTGAACTATTCCATGATTTTTTCCTCTGACATCCTTCGTTCCTCTCGAAGCTCAATGATTACATCTTGGGCCTCTCTGAGCTGTTTTTTATGGAAATTTACATTATTTTCCCTCATTGTGGGAGACGTAGGGGATAAATGACTTGCTAAACTCTCCGAAGCTGGTGTTTCAATAATCTTTTCTGCCAGTTGTCTTTTCAACTCTCTATTTTCTTCATAAAATTGGGCAATAACGTGTTGCGCTTGATTTAGTTGATACTTCATTTCCTGAGTATTTTTACGTTCCTTACCTAACTCCACCTGTCTTTCATCAATTCCATTGTTTGCACCTTAAAAAATATTTAGCTGAACAATGTGCATGGGAAATATCTTGGCATATGACTTGGTGTGTGGTTTACTGGGAGCATGGATCTCTTCATCTTTATCAGTCAATCTTGACTTTCTTTTCTTATGGGATGTTGGTTGACTGAATGACAAGTCTTATATTTATTTACCTTTTATTTTTCCAGTAAAATATTCTTTTCTCACCTATGACCTATGAATTGTTGATTCCTCTATAGATAGAGGAATGTCTCCTTTAGGGTTTCTGGGAATGTTATCCTAAATCAGAAAAGAATTCCAGTCCTTATTCAAATGTCTCAATTCTTCAACCACTAACATTTTAATTAATGAAAAATGGAATAAATTGTTCCCTAGATGATTGTAACACCCCAAGGTCGAGCCCTAGTGAATTGTAATTATGCTTATAGGCTAGTGAGCCAAGTGGTTATAAGCTGAGAGACTTATGTGTTTATTCGGCTGGTGAAACATATGTTAAGGCCAATGAGCCTAATTTTGTATATGTAAATACACACATATCATTAATTAAATTACATTTTTGTGTGTAGACCCTCCATGGATAAAGATTTATGGGGGACTAAGATCCACTAGGTGGGGGAAAGGGGCTAAGTGTCTAGGAATAGGGGCTAAGATAGAGGGCTTACCTCTAAAGGAATAATATTATATTATTATTTCCTAGAAGCTAAGGTTTGATATAACCATGTTGCCCTAAGCTCCTAGGGGAAAGGGGGACGAGTTTTAAGTGGAGCCCATGCAGATTCATGGAGACATGTGTCAGCCTGGGCGCATGTAGTTTTAAGTGGGAAAGTCAGCTCGTTGGGGGGTCTCACTCAGCAGTCTCACGATTCTCACAAATGTCATTATACTTCACCATTGCATCTGCACTCTCACAAGGTTAGCCACCATGTAAGAGAGCCATACTCCTCACTGATGCATGTGCTAGTGTAACCTGCAGACATTAGAGTTTCCCTACGTATTTCCTATGAAGCCCGATGAACTTTTATTTTTCCTGAGTCATGTTGTGTCGTAGCGGTTGGTGGTTGCTGCCAATGTAGTTTTGGATGGTTGTTGCCAATGTAGTTTTGGATAAACTTGATTTTCTTTCATATTCTGTGTCCATACCCATTTTCTGTGTTTGACTTCACTTATGTGTTACCTGAATTATGTTGTTGACATCACCTGTGTCTATTTGAGATAAGAGCTTAATTGAAGAAATAGGTTTTCAGGCCTGTGAGAAACTCTCCTAGGTGAGAGAGTTTGTTGGGAAGTGAGTTCTCTTGGAGGAAGTCTCGTAACATCTACAGTACTCTGAGACTTCTAGTCTAGCCTGTTGTTGAAGCCCAAGGTAAGGGAGGTGTAGTAGTTGATGGACTTGTATTATTGAAGGTGCACCCTCCTAGGGTGGAGCAGGCATGTGGGGAATGAGGGTCTGTGCGTTGTGGGAATAAGTGGCTATTGGGATAAAAGATCCTTCCTATTTTTTTGTGCAACTTCCTTGTTGTCCTTTCCAAGTCTAGAATTCCCTTTCCCGGTGGATTTTAGTCCCAACTCGAGGGTGACCCACTGCTGAGCATGACAAGAAGTGTGGTCTAAGGCTGGGAGGTTCATGGAATGTCTTCACGTAGTTGGTGGTCATCTATTAAAAGATAAGTACAAATTATATGTTCGTTGTATGTTGTGTATTTGTATTTGCATTATAATTAATGAGTAATGCTTGTATGTATATGTTGCATGTATGTGTTAATGTTGCTTCCACATGAACAGGTGTATGAGTAGATTATTGTCATTTGTTTAATTGCAATAGATATATATATTTATATGTGTGAATACCATATGTTATATCTATCTTCCGGTTAAGTTTTATATGTGATTAATTCCTCAAAGTTACTCGTTGGCATGGCCTGGCCTGTTGTTTAAGGCTGGGAGTGTCACATAATTGGTATCAGAGAAGTAAAGGAAAATTTAAGGTTGCTTGGGTAGCATTACCCGGTCATGGTTTCTAGTTGAGGGATGCTACAAATTGGTATCAGAGCCAAGGTTTCAAAACTGAGCCTGGATGGGCCATGTTAGTCATTAGCGAGACAAGATTTCAAAGTGAATTGTTGTCAAAAGGGACAAAATTGAATTTCAAAGCATTCCAAAGTGCCAAAAGAATACCTTGGCCTTGTTATGAAGCTCAGGAGGTATAACAGTTTATGGAATGGTGGAAGAGAAAAGAGACTAAAGTAACCATGGGTTTGGAACCACAAGGTTTAAAGTTTGGTCGTGGGATCTTTTTAGGAGAAGGAGGATCCTTCACAATCGTCATATATGGAGAAAGGTGCATTAATATTAACCCCTAACTACTTCAGACTTTGTGACTTCAGGGAAGTTTATGTGTAAATAGAGAAGAAAGGCTCGAAGTCGAAGTTCTGAAGTCCCAAAGAGGATATACATCGTAGATCGGGGGGGGGAGTGTTTATTGTTGGGTTTGACCAAGGACGGATCAGAAATATAGGGTTAAGCTAAGAGAAGAAGGTAAGAAAGTTCTGGAGTTCAGCGTTAGGGAGAAATGAGGTATGAAAAGGTGAAATCATCCGAAGCCCAAACTCTCGAAGTGATGTTTCCTATTGACGTCACTAAGGATGACATGGACACATGGTATGTGTTCCATGTGTCATTGAGTTAAGAACATTTGTAAGATATAAATGTTGGCTGTGGAGCCTGATTATCTTCCTGATTCAGAGGTCTTTTACTTTTAGCCGTGTTTATACCATATGAAGTATTTACACTCCAGAAGTATGTACACTCTTCCACGCAGGGGAGTGCAGAGGGGGGGTACCCCCTCTGCGGGATCCGGGGGGGATATCCCCCCAGCTGGGGGGCATAG
>JZKD02S2300661.1:883355-922836 GCA_000966675.3 Picea glauca | reverse complement strand
AGGAAACCCTCTTTTATGAGGGAAATTTATTGCAACTATGGTTGATCGTGAATATTGTATTCTGAGATAGAATACTGTGAGAGAAAGAAGAGGAAGTTACAACAAGTTTGTTGTAGGTTGTATCCCTTCATATGCTGGATAATAATAAAGGAAGGACCTGGAAATTTCTCTGGTGGACATAGCCCACACTAGGTGAACCATGTAAATATGTGTCTCTATTTTATTCTGTATCTTTTGTGTTTTGTTTCCTCATTTGTTTTATTTTATTGCTCCACAGTCCTCTTTTTCTAACAATAAATTCAGTTAGAACATGAAACAAGGTAGTTAAACTTTGTGAAGAAATTAGTTGGATCGAGCCCACTTTAACTTTGATCACAATCTATCAAGATCGATGTTCAGGGGACATTGCAAAGATCAAATATGTGCAGTAGATAATTCTACAAGGTGGTCCCACAATCCAAATCACGGTTTCCCAAAAGGGGTACGTGTCAGCGTGAGGAAAATTGTGGAACGATCATCAGGTCACTCCAAAACCACCGACCCATTTCCATGAAATTTGAAAAGTGTAAAGTTTAATGTGACTTTTCGATATATTTTAGTTCAAGCACGAAAATTGTGGACCCCAGTGGACACGTGGTGCCAGATCATGAAGTTTGGAGACTAGACACTCTAGAATAAATGGCTCATGATGGAATGGGAGGAAGAAATCCCCAAAGTTTTGTTACACCAAAGTAAATTGATGCGATGATGTCACTGGGGTGACGTGGAAGTATGCGAAGACTCATGGTTCAGGAGTTTGGGTTGAGAAAAGGTGGAATCATCCGAAGTCCCAAAACCCTGAAGCTTGGAGTTCCATAGCGAGTATCGGTCATTGGATGCTAGGAGATGTGGACTATTGATCCACCCTACTTCGTGATTTATCCAATCCAGCACTCTGAGATATTTGTTGTGATGTGCTTTGAAATTCGTTGAATCCTAGAGCCCAAAGTTTCAAGGTTCCTGATAAGTGCCCAAATCATATGTGTTGGGTCACAGTTATGGTCACATGTGAACCAAGGGCTGAAGAAAAGGGGCTAGCACCTGAAATTTGTTGCAGAATAGAATTGGGCTTAGATATTGAATACTGAGGGGTTCTTGACCGACCAAGACCTGCAAAAAATGGAATCTGATATTTTTTTTATTGAATCAGATTGGTTTATTCCAGAAAAATATTAAAGACTGATAGCCTGACAAAAATCCGGTTGACTGCACATTTTTGCAGAGTTAACAATTGATGGGTCGAATTGAGTTGTTTCATAGTGCAGAGCATGGAGGAGGTACATGATGCTTATAGTTCGGAGGATGAAGTGAGAGGAATGGATGTCCATTTGGGAGTTGAAGGATCGAACTCTAATGGGCATGGAGAAGAGATAGATAAATAAGAGAACATGAAGAAAATCATTAAAAAGTTGTAGAAAGATGGACAAACTCGCCTAGAAGATAACAAAAATCTCTTGAAATCTAGGGAGAAATAGAGGGAACTCAACGTGAATTTGATTGTAGAGCCTAGAAAAAGTAGAAAATAAATTGGATAAGGATATTGGCTCAAGAAAATCAGGAAGTCCCATAATAACAAGAAGTATTAGCCGACATCACCATCACTCCCCGAGGAATTCCAATAAGAGAGAACACAACATCTCAAGTCCATCCCCTGTTAGGAAGCATAAGAGGTCTGGGGAATATAATCTATTAGGGGAAATGAACAAAATCAAACCTCCTACATTTGATGGGGAGCACAAGAAGGATGAAGATGCAAAGACATGGTTATTGGGCATGAGAAAGTATTTTCAATTTTATAATTATTCTTCTCATGCGAAAGGAAGAATTTCCATCTATCAAATCAAAGGGAAAGCATCTGTATGCTGGGATCAACTTGTTCAAGTACAACACATCAGAGAGAAGAATGTTACATGGAGGAAATTTAAGAGACATTTTGAAAGGAAGTACCTAACTAAGAGGTATTATGACAAGAAAATGAAAGAGTTATTTGGACTCAAGATGGGAAGTTTGTCCATTGATGAGTATGAAAGAATATTCTTGGATTTGTTGAAGTATGTTCACTTCATCAAGGATGAGATAGCTAAGATTCAAAGGTATCTGAGTGGGCTTTCATCTTCCATCAGTGAAAATATCAAGTATGATGATCCTAAAACTATGGAAGAAACTATAAGGAGAACAAAATGCTTATATGATCAACAAAAATAAAATCATACTTTCCAAAAATATTGGGGAGACAAGAAGAAGTTTAAGAGGAAGTAGAGGCAGAAGGGAAACAAACCACCATTTTTCAGGATCACTCCTCAAGGAAAACTAGTTTTGAGAGAGCCCAGGATGGCTAAAGTAGGTAGGAAAAGGCCAAAAAAAACACATGCGGAATGTTGGGGTTGTAAAGGAGATCATAGGTATAGATATTGTCCTCACAGAAAGGAAAATATGAGAGTTGTTCACAATTTTCAGCAAGATGAAACAATGGAGGACATGGGCAAGAGAGTACTGAGAATCTATGCAGCCCTGGACAACAAGCAAGATGAGTACATGATTGAAGTTGAAGGTATGATCAATAACCATGCCTTTACTATTTTAATAGACTCATGAACTAGTCATAGTTACATAGATCCTAAAGTTGTGGAAAGATTATGCTTTCTGAGAAGAAAGCATGAGAGATCTTGGTTTGGTACAACTGGCTACAGGAGCCAAGAGGAATGTTGTCAAGTCGGTTAAATAATGTCCAGTGGGAATGAATGGAATAAGTACCAAGGAAGATATGAATATCTTTAATTTAGGCTCATATGATTTCCTAATTGGTATGGACTGGTTGGACCAACGCCATTCCATTTTAGACTTCCATAACAAGGAATTCACTTGCTTGGATGAGGAAGGAAATTAGGGAGCAGTCCAAGGAATTCCCAAGGCAGTTGCTATTAGATAAATTTCAGCAATTAAGCTAAAAAAATGCTACAGGAAAGGTTGTCAAATATTTTCATCTCATATGGAGGAAGCATCTAAGGATAAGGTGTCAATTATGGAGGACCATGTAGTCCTGGAATATTTTGAAGATGTGTTCAAGGAGGTACCAGGACTACCTCCAAAGTGAGATATTGATTTCTCTATAAATTTGATGCTTGGAGCAACCCTAGTGTCAAAGACTCCCTACAGAATGAGTACACTAGAGCTGAACGAACTCCAAATGCAACTTTAAGAGATTCTAAAGAAGGGGCATATCTGCCCAAGTGTATCACCTTGGGGTTCCCTGGTCTTTTTCGTAAAGAAGAAAGATGGAACAATGATATTGTGCATTGATTTCAGGCAGTTGAACAAAGTTACTATAAATAACAAGTATCCTTTACCAAGGATTGATGATCTCTTTGATCAATTGAAGGATGAAAAGATATTTTCGAAGATAGATCTCAAGTCAAGATACCATCAGGTAAGGATTAAAGATGAAGACATCATCAAGACTGCCTTTATAACAAGGTACGATCATTATGAGATAATAGTGGTGCCATTTGGGTTATCAAATGCACCCGTTGTTTTTATGTGCTTAATGAATGTCGTTTTTAGGGAATATTTGGATAAGTTTGTCATTGTCTTTCTTGATGACATCCTTGTATATTCCAAGTTGGAAGAAGAGCATGAGAATAATTTGAGGATGGTGTTTCAAGTGATAAGAGAGCATCATTTGTATGCCAAATTGACCAAGTGCTCATTTTATCAAAGAGAAATTCACTATTTAGGGTATATCAGATTGGAAGAAGGGATAGCCATGGACCCTAAAAAGATTGAGGCCATTAAAGGGTGGAAAAAACCTAAAAATGCAACAGAATTTAGATCCTTCATGGGTATAGCGGGCTACTATAGAAGTTTCATTACATGGTTTTCAAGAATAGCTCACCCCATCACTTCCTTGCAAAGGAAGGGGAAGAAATTTCAATGGACAGAAGAATGTGAAGAAGCTCCCAGCAATTGAAGCAGTTGTTAACCAATGCTCCAATTCTAAATATTGTAGATCCGAATGAAGTTTTTTTGGTTTTCACAGATGCATGTAAAGAAGGACTAGGATGAGTCCTTAGCCAGAATGGGTTTGTAATATGTTTTGACTCCAGGAAATTGAAAAAGCATGAAAGTCTCTATGCCACTCATGATTTGGAGTTGGCATCCATTGTACACGCTCTAAGGAAATGGAGATATTACCTCATGGAAAATAGGTTTGAGCTTAGGACAAACCATCATGGTCTGAAGTATTTGTTTGATTAGCCTACATTGACTGCTAGGCATAGCATATTGTTGGAATTCCTCTGTGAATATGAGTTTGATATCAAGCACATCAAAGGAAAGGAGAAAAAATTGGTTGATGCACTCAGCAGGAGAGTGCATGAACTGCATGCTATATCCATCAGCATGTATCCGATGGATCTTCAAGGAAGAATCTTTGAGGCTACAAAAGTTGATTCACAGTACATAGAATTGGTAACAAAATTGCAGCAAGGTAAAATGCAGCAAAAGTCTGAAGATTTCGAATTGGGAATTGATGGAATTCTCTTATACAGAAACAAAGTTTATGTACCCAACTCTTCTGAATTGAATAATGTGATTCTAAGAGAAATTCACAATGTACCTTATGAAGGACACCCAGGATATTAGAAAACAATTTCAACAGTCAAAAGACAATATTATTGGCCAGGCATGAAGAAGGAAGTTGCTGAATTTATTTCCAAATGCTTGGAATGTCAAAAGGTAAAGGTTGAGCCTAGACACCCAAATGGTTTTCTACAGCCGTTAACCATCCCTGAGTGGAAGTGGGAAGTGGTGACAATGGATTTCATCACGGGATTGCCCAAAACAAGCAAGCAACATGATGCAATCATGGTATAGTGGACAAGCTTACTAAAGTTGCCGGTTTTATTCCATTGAAGACCATGCACAAGGAAAATAACGTTGTTGATATCTATATGAGGGAGGTATCACGAATGCATGGTATTCCCAAGAAAATTGTGTTTGACAGATACCCAAATTTTACCTCAAAGTTCTGGAGAGGACTATTCAATGGGTTCATAACGAACCTATACTTCAGCACAACCTATCACCCTAAGTCATATGGAAAAATAGAAAGAGTAAAACAAGTGATAGAATACATCCTAATTATGTATGTGATGGAAAAATCATATAAATGGGAAGATTAGCTACACTTGATAGAATTTTCCTACAACAATGGGTATCAAGAATCACTGAAGATGAGCCCGTTTGAAGCACTTTATGGCATAAAGTGCAACACCCCAATAAGTTGGGACAATCCAGCTGATAGGGAAGTGGTTGGGTCGGAGTCGCTCAAGGAAATGGAAGAGAAAATGTTGAAGATTAAACAGAATTTGAAGGCTTCCTAATACAAATTGAAACATTATGTAGACAAAGGAAAAAACCACAGAGAGTTTAAAGTGGGTGACCATTTTTCCTAGAAGGTGAAAGCCAACAGAAGTTCCCTTAAGCTCGAAAGTTGTTCCAAGTTGGCAACTATATTTTCTAGACAATTTGAAATCTTAGAAAGTATTGGACTAGTAGCTTATATGATTGCATTGCCTGCATCCATGACTATTCATAATGTATTTCATGTATCATTTCTCAAGAAGTATATACCTAATGTTAATCATGTGATTGATTGGAATGCGATCCAGGTGGAACAATATGGTGATTTGCAAGTGAATCCTATGCACATATTAGACTGGAAGAGAAAGAAACTTTGGAATAGATTCACAAAGCTTGTAAAGGTTCAGTGGACCTAGTACAGTCCTGAGGACGCAACATGGGAACATGAAGATGCTATGTAGGAAGATTACCCACATATTTTTGAATATTTTGGAAATCTTGTTGTTTTTGTGTAAAGAGTTGCATTGAGGACAATGAAAAAATAAGGGTAGGGGATTGTAACACCCCAAGGTCAAGCCCCTACTAAATTGTATTTATTCTTATAGGCTAGTGAGCCGAGTGGTTATATGCTGAGAGAATTATGTGTCTATTAGGTTGGTGAGATATATTCTAAGGCCAATGATTCTGATTTTGTATATGTAAATACACACATATCATTAATAAAATTACACTGCAGTGTGTAGACCCTCCACGAAGAAAGAGTTATGGGGGACTAAGATCCACTAGGTGGGGGAAGGGGCTAAGTGTCTAGGAATAGGGACTAATCTAGAGGTCTTACCTCTAAAGGAATAATATTATATTATTATTTCCTATAAGCTAAGGTTTGATATAACCATGTTGTCCTAAGTTCCTAGGGGAAAGGGAGATGAGTGTTAAGTGGAACTCATGCAACTTCAAGGAGACATGTATCAACCTGGGCACATGCAATTTTAAGTGGGAAAGTCATCTCGTTGGGAGGGCTCACTCACCAGTCTCACGATTCTCACGAATGTCACGATACTTCACCATTGTGTCTGCACTCTCGCGAGGTTAGCCACCTTGGAAGAGATCCATACTCCTCACTGATGCACATGCCATTGTAATCTATAGACAATGGAGTTGTCCTGATTATTTCCTGTGAATTCAGACGAACTTGTATTTTTCTTGAGTCGTGTTGTGTCGTAGCAGTTGTTAGTTTCTTCCAACATAGTTTTGGCTAAGCTTGGTTTGTTTTCATATTTTGTGTCCATACCCATTTTATGTGGTTGACTTCACCTGTGTGTTACCCAAATTATGTTGTTGACATCACCTGTGTTTGTTTGATATAAGAGCTTAATTTAAGAAGCAGGTTGTCATGCCTATGAGAAACTCTCCTAGGTGAGAGAGTTTCTTGGGAAGTGAGTTCTCTTGGAGGGAGTCTCATAGAAGCTATTGTACTCTGAGACTTCTGGTCCAACCTGTTGTTGAATCCCAAGGTAAGGGAGGTGTAGTAGTTTATGGACTTGTATTAGTGAAGGTGTACCCTCTTGGGGTGGACCAGGCATGTGGGGAATGAGGGTTTGTGGGCTGTGGGTGTAAGTGGCTCCTGGGATAAAATATCCTTCTTATTGTTCTATGCAAATTCCTTGTTGTCCTTTCCAAGAATAGAATTCCCTTTCCTGGTGGAGTTTAGTGCCAGCTCAAGGGTGACCCACTGCTGAGCGTGAAGAGCAACGTGGTATAAAGATAGGAGGTTCGTGGAAGGTCTGGACGCAGTTGGTCGTCATCTATTAAAATATAAGTACCAATTCTTTGTTCGTTGTATGTTGTGTATTTGTATTTTCATTATAATTAATGAGTAATGCATGTATATATATGTTGCATGTATGTGTTAATGTTTATTCTGCATGAATAGGTGTATGAGTAGAGTATTGACATTTGTTTAATTTCATTAGATAGATATATATTTATATGTGTGAATACCGAATGTTATCTCTATCTTCCGATTAAGTTTTATATGTGATTATTTCTGCAAAGTTACTCGGTGGCATGGCATGGCCTATTGTTTAAGGCCAAGAATGTCACAGAATTGGTATCAGAGAAGTATAGGAAAAGTTAAGGTTTCTTGGGTAGCGTTACCTGATTAGGGTCGCTAACCGAGGGATGTTACATTGATCAGCCTTGGCCTGGACACTGTCTGCCATCTTTCCCAAGCTTCGACACAAAAACAAAGGTAAGTTTAATGGATTTTTCCCTGTGAATTGCATCAGTAACTTGATGTGGTATGGATACACCATGTCAAACCTTCCTTCATAGGTGAAATATTTTTTGATTGTCTTCAAAAATTTCTTGAAAGGCTCCAGGAGATACTGGCTTGGAATGTCGTCTCCAATTTTCTGATTTTGACATTCAATCTTGATGAAATACATATAACATGAAATTTATAAAGGTATTCCTTTAAACCATTTTTCTCCGCGAGGGATCTCCGTCGCAGCTGAAAAAGTTTCCTCCGTCACATGAAAAGTGATTCCCATAATTGTTACATTGACCCCATTAAAATTGAGGGAAAATTGCTCATCTAGTTTCGCATTATATCCTTGCATCATTTTGTAGAAATGCATACATCTAGCTTGTTCAAAAGACTCCCTAATAACTGAGTCTTCATTTATCAACTCCAGATCTTGAGGTTCAAACCTCATGGCCCTGCCACTTCTCACCTTTTTCTTATGCTTTGGGAAACTACCATGATGTTGGTATATATTAATTTCATGCGCGAAATAATGAATTGTAATACCCTCTCTTCACAAAAAATAAGAATGATGAACTTTACAGAGACTAAAAGAAAAGGTAGCAACAAGAATCTTTACACGGAAAACAAATCAGTAGTAGAAACTTTTTGCGTGAAAGTAAAGCACGACAAAAAATTTCGGCGCAGTGGAAAACTCAACATGGCAGTAAAGTGCGACAGAAAAATTTGGTGCAGTGGGGAAACTTGGTACGGTAGAAAACAACAATGGGAGACTTGGAGCGGTAGGGAATTGTGACAGAAAATTTTGGCACAGTGGAAAACTCGACATGGTGGTAGGAAATCAGAAGGAAGAAGGCTGACTATGAAAAGAAAAAAATCGTTAAAATATCTAGTTTGTAGAGAGCTCCAAAAGACTTTAAGAAATGGTTGAAAACAATGGAGGAGACAGAGAAAAATTAAAACAAAAAAATTACATAACGATTGGAAGAAAATAAATTTTACGTAGTGAAGGGCTCCAGAGCTTGCTAAAAAATCTACGGATGATGAACAAACTCTGAAAGTGAAGGAGAGGCATGAAGGGTGACCAATATTTATGCTTGAATGGATATAGAATGAAATCATGGAAAAGGACAATAAATCCATGACGAAGAAAATTTTGAAAGTAGGATGAATATTTGCACAGAAAACTCATGCAATGGGTACACTTTTGAAGTGTGAAAAGTAAAAATGATAGAAGTTCCATGATTGTTTACTTTTTTGACTTCATGACTAGGGAATGATGGTCTTAATATCTTTGAATGTGACCTTTATCGAAGCCACTTGACTCAAGTTTGGTACATAATTTCCACCTTTTTGACATGAATCGAGACTTAGGGAAGTGGAACTTTACAATTTAAACGTGGAAAACCTTACACCCATTTAACCAACTTATGGCCAGGCCCATTACTTGATAATTTTGAACCACTCTTTATTTGGTCACTGACCTTATAAACTTTGACGCACAAACTATGACTCATCTAGGACTAACTCTAACTGAAAAAATCATGGTGCTAATAGTTGGATCCAATGGGGATGCTACCCTCCAAGTGAGGTAGCAAAGAAAAACAAACCAAGTGCTTGACTATTGGTCTTTATTTGACTCAAAGACTCTAAAATGACAAAACAAACTCATTTTCAGACACTCTTGACACAAATATGACTAAATTCATCATAAACTTAGGGCCTTCACATCGAGATTCAATTTTGTGTTGATTACTGACTCGAAATGCTTTATCTGACAATAAAAATGGTTATTTACAATGACACAAAGATACTGAAAAATATTTCTAAACAAGATAATGTTTGAGAAACCTGTCATTCTTTGAAAATAAGCTTAGGCACGTAAGCTATGTTAAATGTTTTTAGTTGTGTTAAAAAGATGATAAAAAATTTGAAAAATCCATAGCTTATTGTAGAAGTACATTGAGAGACTCCCCACTAAGGTCATTATTTTTTAACACAACTACGTCTTCATTCACTTCACAAAAACACTCATCATAAATATTTACATTAGAAAATTCAACACTCATCTGAAGGAACCTTTCTACCTGTTTGTCGTCTTCAAATAGTTGCCAATAATTAATTTTATCAAGTAGTGTTGGCCTATGTTTGACTTCAATTTCATACTTTTGATTAGGAAAAATTGGAATTTTGAAAACCAAATCCGAAGTAGCCAAAGCATCTGCAATTTTATTTTTCCCCCTAGGAATAATTGAAAATTTGTATTTTGAAAACTCTTCAAGAATATCAAGCACTAAATTCCTATATTCTCTCAATCTAGGATGCTTGGATTGATATATACCATTTACCCGGTTAATGACAAGATTGAAATCCCCATGTACAACTATCCTTCTAGCACCCAATTCTTTTAAATTCTTCAATCCCAAAATCAATGCCTCATATTTGGCCATATTATTGGTACAATCGAAATCGAGCTTGTAAGAACAAATTTGTGTACCCATCTTGGGACGGTTAATCCACACACTAGCTCTAACTCCTTCCCTACTAGCAACTCCATCAAAACTCATATTCCACATTTCATCCTCTACATTGTCTTGTTGATCTGTAATTTCCTCTGTTCGATGCTCAGTTTTGTCTTTGATATCCATCACAGTTGTTAGCTCCCCCTCTTCAAAACTCAAGTTATTATAGACAATAGAGGAACCCACTTCGATATCAACAGAGTAAATAGGATTATTATTTGTTTGATTTTTTCTACTCACCATGTACTTGAGAAGCACTTCTCTGGACAACCTCCTTTCTTGGCCAAAAACAAGGATAGTATCATATGACATGTCCATTTGCAAAGTTCCTTTAAACTTTGTAGCCCAATATCTAGATAACAACATTCCAAATTTCAGAGGGATGTCAGAAACCACCATCTCCATGATCAGATTTTTCGAAGGGATTTGAGACAATGATATGACCAGATCTTTGATTAAACCTAATCATTTCACCTTCCTTGAGTCAAAAGAGAAAACATCCTTACAAGGTCTTGTAATGTCTAGGCCCAACTCATCCATGACCACCTTAGGAATGAGATTATGTGATGCTCCTGAATCTAACATGGCATTATGTAAGGTCATGTCATGAATTTTAAGGCTAACATAGAAAGGATAAACATCATCAACATTGCCACTCTCTTCCACACGCAGGAAAAAAATATAGCAGGGTGATCATCTTGTATGTTCAAGGTATGAGGGGCTTCTTCCATTTTTAGCATTTTAATGATTTGATTTCTATATTTTCCATTCTTGATCATCCCATTAAACAAAAAAAAAAAAATATTTTATCCATTTTGCTTTCAAAATTAAAAGGAGACAGAGATTTTCTACCTCTTCGATGATTGTTTCCTTTCTTGCCTCATGTATTTTCTTTGGGGGTTCTTCTTTTGATTTTCCTTTCTCCATTTCATCCTTTACTAAATTATATTTCTTTGGTTGGCTTGAAGAAGGTGTATTTATCTGAAGTTCCCTTGTAAGAATCTCCTTTGGAATATTTGCAAGCGCCTTTTTACTTCCGAGGTTATACTACTTATGAAGCTGCATAATATCATTTTGGTATCCTTTCCTAAACTATTTTGTTTATGATGACAACATATCATCATTTTCTTTCATAAACTTATCATTTGCATCCATAAATTGATCATGTTCTCCTTTGGTTAAGAACATGTTTATTTATGTATCGTCAAAACCATTCACATGGTCTTCGATTATTTGATAAAAATCATTTTTTGCATAATTATTTTGGAAAGGAGGTTTTATTTGTTGATCACCTTGATCCCTCTGGTCTCTTTCCCTAATCTTTGGAACTGGGGTTCTTCTAAAATTTTGATTTCTGGGCTGAAAATCAGTTTGATCCCTAGTGGAAGGCTTATTTTCCACAAACATCCTCTCCATGAGTCTTTACATAGTCTTCATCATCAAGTCAAATTTATCGTCTGATGATTGATACATAGAGGGTTGTGCTTCCCCTAGGACCTTCTTCACACTTTTTTCAAGATTATGTTTGATCTTCCCTAATGCCATCAGATTTACTTCTACTTCAATTGTGTCACTCATCATATCATCTACTGTATTGGATCTTCTTTCTATTAACAACAAGGAAAAATCATTGTCAAAAGAATCAGCATATCGAAGTTGGGCATCTCCAGGAGGAGGTTTGACAAATGTGGGAATTGAATTATAAACTTTCATAAATCTGGTTGAGAACTCTTGTACTTTTTTATTTGGTGATCTCTTTGTATTATTGTATTGATTTAGTAACTAAAGAGGATTATGTTTATCACCCCACCTGGAAAGAAAAAGTGTTTCAAAAGCTGCAAAATTAGGGATACTCACTGCTGGAAGATATTTCAACCATTTTTTGACCTCACCTGAGAGACTTTGTGCAAACAATATTGTTTTTGCATCCTCATAATCTACCTCTTCCAGTTCGACAAAGTAATTAAACCAATCTAAGTTTTTTTTAGCTGAAGCATTCCCTTCAGCATCATATAATTTAATTCTCTGATTTTAATTTTGAGGCAAATCATGTAATTGGGCAGGCAAGGCGAGAGGAGTGAATCTAGTGGCCATGACTCTAGGAGGAGTTTGAATTGGATGAATAGTCTGAGTGGAAATTACAACATCTTGAGGGGTGTTGGTTGGTATCAAAGATTGTAACTTTTTCTCATCAAAGATGATTTCATTCAAATAATATTTTGATCTAGATCTGAACAAGGTTTGTTCAAATAATAAATTGAAGTCAAGGCCGTTAATTATTTTTACCCCATCTTTAGGTAAAGATAGATTCCTTTCCAGGTAACATACTGAGTCCCTTATCCTTTCCTTTGTTTTGTGTAGAATTTTTTCAGGATCAGACATAGATGTTGTAGGCTCTAGATCAGGGTTCTCTCTAGTGTAAACTTTCTTAGGAGGCAGGATTTCTGATTCAAACTACCTTATGCTACTGATATTATTCAATGAAGTCTCTAAGTTAAAACAAGTTTCAATTAATATAGGTATGTGATTCACTATTACCCTCAAGAATCAAATCTACAACTTTAATGGTTTTTTCCTAGGCAAAGTTTTCAATTATGTCCCCAACAACGACACCAAAATGTTATCATTCGGTAAATTATTGGGTTGAAGAGAACGATCTACCAAGGTAACCTACAAACCAACTTTAATATTGGAAACTAGCCTTCCCAATCTAGAGAGGGCTCTCTCTGAGAACTAATCTCTTATAGATAATAACTTTGGACTAACAACTAGATTTAGATGCTTGAGAAAAAAAATTCTAGTTTAGCTGGCAAGGAAGTATAGTAATTTTTGGGATATGGAGTCAACCCCCTAAAAAAAAGAGAAATCAATGGGTGGTAAGGGAATATTTGAGAGGAAAAAGACTAACTAGATAATGGTCTTTCAGTTTCAATATCATTGTGTATGGAGAAATAAAGGAGAAACATAAAGAAAATCAGAGCACCATTAGAGATGAATTCTGACCTAACTTAGAAGAAAACACAGAGTTTAAATGGTCGAGTCTAAAGCACCATGAGATGAATTTTAAACCCTTTAAATATTTCCAATTTAAACGAATGGAACATACATGAATTTGTAGGAAACAATAAGTACATACAAAGATAGGATCACAATACATCAAACCACCACCACTAGAATGTTTTCATCGAAAGATTTAGGACCTATGCATTTAAATTTCCATCAGATTCAGAAAGTTACATTCAATATTTCCATGTCTACACTACTTTTCCAACCTGGATTACATAAAAAAAATATCCAATATATAGAAAACTAACACCCTCCTGTTGCTATGTTCAAACTACTTCCCCCTAGAATCCTAGATTCAGTTACTCTCCCCCTGGAAAACCCTTTCAACAAAATTTACTAAAAATAGAAACCCAACTGCACCCAATCATATCATAACCAACATATTTGTTTCAATCAATTGGTCATGAGTAAGATTCGACCATCTGGTTGTTATAAATCAACATTTTCTTCCAAGTAGTTCCCAAGTAATCATGCATACTGCTATAAACTATATCACCTTTATATAGAAAACTTTGGTTGTTGTTGCGCAATCACTGTCTATAGCATGCGTGTGGAGAATTTGTGGAGATTTTGTGGAGTGGATGTCCATTTGTGGTCGCTCGTGCAACTCCAGGTGGCAACAATGGTTGGGGACTATGTGTCTCCTTCAAAACTCCCATGTGTTTCATTAATACCTTCCCTTTTCATTAGGTAAGATTACATCGTTTGCACAAGGAATATTCACTTTGCAATTACTCGTTTGACATCTTGTTAACGTAAGAAAACAGGCTATGTATAGAGAAATATTCCATGCTATGACCCAAGAAGAAAAAAATGGGGCTCCCTTACTCATGCCTCCACAACTCCAGTTAGGGGATTTAACTCGTCCTTATTTTTTTCCTCCAAGTTCACTTGCAACCTTAAATCTCTAACTATTTTTATTAAAGACCAGTTTTGTTTGTTCAAACTCTTCACCTGTCTCAACAAAAATCCATTTCTTTTCAGTTTTGATTGAGCACCGGAGAGAGTTCCACATGCATTATCAATAGTTTTTTTGCACTCTTTGAAATGTTCCATGATTTTTTCCTCTGACATCCTCTATTCCTCCTGAAGCTCAATGATTACATCTTGGGCCTCTCTGAGTTGTTTTTTAAGACAATTTACATTCTTTTCCATTGTTGTGGGCAAGGTAGGGGATAACTAACTTGCTCGACTTTGCGAATATGGTGTTTCAATCATCGTTTCTACCAGGTGTTTTCTCAACTCTCTGTTTTCTTGATAAAATTGGGCAATAACATGTTTCTCTTGCTTTAGTTTCTTCATTTCCTGAGTATTTTCTCTTTCCTCACCTAAATCCACCTTCCTTTCATCAACTCCCTTGTTTTCACCTTCAACAAGCTCTAGTTTAATGATGTGCATGGGAAATTTATTGGCAGAGGACTTGGTGCTCAATTTACTGGGAGTGTGGATATCCTCAGTTTTATCAGTTAATATTGACCTGCTTTTCTTCTGGGATGTTGCTTGACTGAATGACAAGTCTTCTATTTCTTTCCCTTTTATTTTTCCAGTAACATATTCCTTTCTCGCCTCTGAACTATGAGGTGTTTATTCCTCTATAGATAGAGGAATGTTTCCTTTAGGGTCTCTAGGAATGTTAGCCAAAATCATAAAATAATTCCATTCCTTATTCAAATGTCTCAATTCTTCAACTACTAACATTTTAATTAATGAAAAATGGAATAAATTGTTCCCTGGATGATCAGCCTTGGCCTAGACACTGTCTACCATATTTCCCAAGATCTGACACAAGAAGAAAGGTAATTTTAATGGATGTTTTCCTGTGAAGTGCATCAGTAAGTTTATGTGGTATGGATACACCCTATCGAACCTTCCTTCAGAGGTGAAATAATTTTTTATTATATTCATAAGTTTCTGGAAAGGCTCCAGGAGATACGAGCTTGGAATGTTGGCTCCAATTTTTTGATTTCGACATTCGGTCTTGATGAAATCCATATAACATGAAATGTATAAAGGCATGCCTTTAAACCATTTTTCTTTGTGTGGATGGATCACCGTCACAAATGACAAAGTTTCCTACATCACTTGCAAAGTGATTCCCGCAATTATCACGCTGACCCCAGTAAAATTGAGGGTGAATTGCTCAAACAATTTCACATTATATCCTTGGATAATTTCACAGAAATGCATACATCTAGCTTGTTAAAAATACGTCATGATCATCGGGTCTTCATTTATAACCTCCAGATCCTAAGGTTCAAACCTCACAACCCTGCCACTTCTCGCCTTATTTCTTATTCTTTGGGAAATTTCCATGATGCTGGTATATATTAATTTCACGCGCGCAGTAATGAATTGTAATACCCTCTCTGCAAAAAAAATAAGAATGATGAATTTTGCAGAGACTGAAATAAAATGTAGCAACAAGAATCTTTGCAAGGCAAACAAATCAGTAACAGATATTCCTGGCAGGGCAGTAAAGCACGACAAATTTTTTTGTGCAATGGAAAACTCGGTGCGACAATAAAGTGAGACAGAAAAATTCAGTGCAGTGGGAAAAACAGGTGCAGTAGAAAACAACAATGGGAGACTTGGTGCGGTAGGGAATTGTGATGGAAAATTTTGGCGCAGTGGAAAACTCGATGCGGCAGTAGGAAATTCAGAAGGAAGAAGGATAACTATGAGGAGAAACAACTTGTCTAAAAGGATGGTTTGCAGCAATATCCATAAGACTTTAAGCAATGGATGAAAACAATGGAGGAGACGCAAAAAAATCAAAACATTATACTTACATAACAATTGGTAGAAAATAAATTTTACACAGCGAAGGGCTCCAGAGCTTCCTGAAAAAACTACAGACGATGCACAAAATCTGAAAGTGAAGGAGAGGCATGAAGGGTGACCAATATCTATGATTGAATGGATATATAATGAAATAATGGACAAGGACAGTAAATCCATGGCAAGGAAAACTTCTTAAGAAGCTTGAATATTTACGCAGCAAACTCGTGCAATGGGTACACTTTTGAAGTGTGCAAAGTACAAATTATATAAGTTCCATGATTATTTACTTTTATGAATTCATGATTAGGGAATGATGCTCTTAATATCTTTCGATGTGACCTTTATCCCAACCACTTGACTCAGTTTTGGTACATAATTTACACCCTTTTGACATGAATCGAGGCTTAGGGAAGTGGACCTTTACTATTTAAATGTGGCAAACCTTACACCACTTTAACCAACTTATGGCCAGACCCATTACTTGATAATTTCGAACCACTCTTTATTTGGTCATTGACCTTATAAACTTTGACACAGAAAATTTGACTCATCTAGGACTAACTCTAACTACAAAAATCACGGTGCTAACACTCCATGCATGCACAAATTTGTATGCCTGATAATCTAACGACGGAGGATCGTGGGGCGTCGACAGTGATCAACAGTCACCATCACACCCCAGGACCCCTAACCTACCGAATGTTAAAAGAGGGGGGGGAGGGGTTGTGAAACTTAACCCTTGTAAATACCTAGGTTATTTTTCATGTATCATTCCATTGCGTTCCCCCTTCCTATTATTGACACAACCCCACAATATTCCCCCTACAATTTGGTTCCATGGGTCCACGCTCTGAGTTCCACCAAGTAGGAATGCATCTGCCATCGTGGCACGAGGCTATATTCCATCTTTTCCACCGTATACATGCCACTATGGTAGTACATGACACCACTTTACCATTTCATCTGACATGTGGCTCCCATTTCATGATGACGTCAACATAGGGAAAAATATCCAAAATTTCAATTTTTCCAAAATTCCTAATTTTCTCAATTTTCCAAATATGCCCAAATTTGCAATTATTTTGTCGGGATTCCATTAAAACTATGTATTTAATATCGATAAGATCAATTTCAGTCCTATACATATAAATTTGTCTCCTACTCTTAAAATTTGACTCCTCGATGTCGAATTTCCCATAACTTCATTACAGAAATTGGGTTTTTTTTCCCAATTTCTCCCAATTTTATCACAGGCACCATGGACACTCTGTAGATTCCAATTCAAGCCACACAAAAGCCTAAATTTTTCCCAATTAGTGATTTAAATTGCTCATTTTAGACTCCTGGGCATAATTCTCCTCAATTTCTAATGAAATTCCTTCAATTTCACTGCAATAATTTCATCATATGAATTGAAGACTTCCTCTAAAACTAATTTTTTCCTGCAATTTTATGCTTTGTCGCTCTACTAAATTGGCCCATGCGGGATTAGTGTTGAAACTAGAGATTCGTTACCACAATGTAGAATTCCTAGCCTTGATCTAGGAAATGCCACACAAAATTTCCAAATTTTGATACTATTAAATTTCATAAATACTTTGCATATGAACATCGTTATGAAGAATAAAAAAAAATACATATATATGCAACATATACAGGTAAAACCCATAACATAAAACATGTAATTACACACACGGTAATTAAAAAAAGAATGCAAAAGACACTTATTGTTTGTAAATAAAACACAAACTACATGCAAACCTTAGAATTTCCTCCCATCCTTAGACTTTGTTGCTCATAAACTCAACATTAGGTCACCCTCGAGCTGGAGCTAAAACTCCACCTGGGAAAAGGAATTCTAAAATGGGATAAGGTCTCTCAAACAATAGAAAATCTCAGACTTTGGTGCCAGCTCTAGAAAAAAACCTAGACTCCCTCATTCCCCACTATTGGATAGGAATTTTGGTTAAGTTTTGGGATCTACACCAGAATAAGTCAAAGAAGAAATGATAGTTAGAAGATGTACCACAGCACATGATGGGAGCAAAATTTAAGGAGTCAAAGTGCACAATAAGAGGAAGTGCGATGGAGCAATGTGCAAAAGGTGGAAAGTAGTTAGGATTTTGAGACATTTTTTCCACTTTTTAACGGGCTTACCCTTATTTGATGTATAAATATGTAATGGGTTTTTGGGTAGAGAGGTTCAACATATGAGAAGATCTTGGTTTTTTTTGGTAAGTTGAGTCGAGCGTTAGAAGAATTTTTGAGGTATGACTGAGGAGTGAGGCTCTCACTACAGTAGAACAGCTAGGTAGGTATGGGTAATGTTATTGTTGCATATTTTGTAGTCTAGTGTGCAACTGTAGAAGAATATTAATGAATAATAGAAGAAGTCAGTTGTTGTGGATGTATCCCAAGTTGGGTGAACTACATTAAACATGTCTGTTGTGATGTATTGTTCTTGCATTTTATGATGTTTAATGTTATTATGCCATGGTGATAAATGCTTAAGTATTTTGGATGAGTTATTCATATATGTTTTTATAATGTCACAGAATGAAGTAACTGTTAATTGAATGAATATCAAGTAAAGGAATTCAGCGCACATGGTATTTTGCATGTTAAGTAACTATTAAGTAATGGAAACTACACACATGAGTATATGGTTAGTAAAGATATGGTGAATGCATCACTTCCCCTCATCACTACAGAACCATGGTTCCTACAGCCCCTCTAGATGCCTTGGGTGAGACTTCACTTGCTCTGTTGGTGATGTCGAAAGGGTCGGTGTCTAAGGGTTTTGTTGGTATATTGATGATTAACCCCGAGTTCTCCCACTGCATGCCAACAAATGGTTATATTGCTAGGACCGAGAATTGTAATTGAGGGGATTTTTTGGAGGTTGAATAAGGAAGAGATTGTCGAATGGATAGAAAGGAAGAAACGAGACTTTTCTAGAGAATAGAATATAAACCCATGGCTCAATGACAAAAAATGGTTGCAAAGTTATGTTTTCACAGATCTTCATGAAATTTTCTTTGGTGAATTCCCAAAATTTTGACTGAATGGTTAGAAAGACTAGTTGAGAACGTTGGGAGATATTAGGTTGAAGCTACAAGAAACTAGACCCATGAACTGATCAGAAAATTGAATATAGTAAGAAATACAGTTTCTAACACAGTTGATTTTTGGTTGAATAATGTATTGGGAGGTTACATTATAGAGTTTGTGATAGATTGTACACATTTGTATATTGTTTCAAAGAGGGATGTTTTCAAGGGTCCATGCGGGAGGTATATGAACGCAATGTCTACTTGGATAAAGATGTTACTATGTGATAGGAATGTTATGAAGATGGAGTCTGATTACTAAGTGCCTTTGTGCACATTAAGGGACTAGGGGATGACTAGAGGATGGTTTAAGAGTGGAAAGGATGAGTAATAACCAGATGGACTGAGGATGTAGAGAGAGGAAGACATTGACTCAGAAGGAGAGATTGGAGTATTTCACTATGGGAAAAGGTTTAGGTATATTAAGAAGGAGACTATGGCTAAGAGAGAAGAGTAGCAAAGAGGATTTGAGGAAAGATACCCATGCACAGTACTTTAGATCACACCATATAGAGAAAGGAAAGAGAAAGAAAAGGATCCTCTGTATAGTCTAGTAAAAGAACGAAGTCCATATCAGATCAAAAAATGTGTTGAACCCATGACCTCGTGTGCGTCACCTATATTTGGAGCAGAAATTGTAGTTATGTCAAGAGAAATTATAGTTAGTGGAGAAAGTCAGAATAGTAGTCAAAAGAGTGGAAGTGTCTTAGCGAACCAGAATTATTCAACATCACTGACGGTAAGTACTACATAGAATACAATTGTAGGAATATATCGTACATTGAGAATGTCATAATTTCAGAGAGTAGGGTCGAAGGACCCATAACAAGACTTGTTTGTGTGCAACACGATATGGACTAATAAGAATGTTCAAGATGAAGCAACGAATATTGTGCAGTTGGCCACAACATTTAGAGTTCATGCACTCCTATGGTACATGAAGTACTAGACTACTACTTGGGTTGAACAGTAAAGAAATTTGGCAGAAATTGGACAAGAATTGTTAAAGGAGTTTCGGAAGCCAAAATATGAATCTCATTATATCACAAAATTGAAATAAATTAAGAAAATACAGAATGAGATCATTTTGTATTACAATCAAAGATTTAAATATGTGATGGGTATATTAGCATTTCATATTCCTAATGAGAAACATTGAGAATGGTTTATTGCAATTCCATTGCCACACATCCGTTGTCCATTGACACATTAGAAGGTTGCGTCGCATATAGAAGAATTGGAAATCATCATGAAGCTAGAGGAATCTCCCATAGGAGATGGCATATGAATGGCATAGGTACAGTCACATCTAGATTCACTCAGGATTGAGTTTTCAGAGGTAACGAAGGAAAAGAAAAATCATGAACAAGATTTGTGTATTACATGTAAGACAAAAGGACATAGTAAGGAAGAATGTCCTGCATTTGTGTAGTACATGGCCACAGGAGCACCAAACCCATTTGAAAGAGGAGTAGGATATTCTGAAATATGTAAGACATGGTGTCATCATCTGAATTATTTTCTCTTACTGCAAAAGTACCAGAGTATGCTAAGGAATTAATTTTTTAATTTTAGCAAGTTTGTAGGACACGATGAGAAATATTGTCGCACATTTGACTTAATGAGAGAGAGCACTTCACATGTGTACAAAATCCAAGAAGAAAATGTCACAGTGGATGGGGGAGTTCCATAGTACCACACTCCAAGAGGCTTTAATCAAGGCGGATGAAAAGTATTCGGCATAGGTTGAGGACGTGGAGGATTCGGGTCAAGGAAGAAGAGGATCGATAATTTGTTATAACTGTAATCAACCAATACATTTAGCGAGAGACTGCCTGAATCCTTGCATGATGTTAATGTATTGCAGAGCATTAGACCATGCGACAAAATATTGTCCTCAATGGATAGTGAAATAGCAGGCAAGGGGGAACCAGAACCAACATCAGAATCAAAATCAGAATCATAACCTACATATGATAGTATCTAAGGAGAGAGATGATTAGCCTAGAGTAATAGTCATTACTCACAGAGGAATGAGAATTGACCCAGATGATATGGAAAAAGGAAAGGGGTTTGAGAAATGGATAAGGAAAGAAACTAAGCCTATGTTAGCATTTAATCCATAAAAAAGGATAATAATATCAACAAGCAAGGAAGGAGATACTAGGACCAGACTGGATAGCATCAACATCAAAGAAGCCACCTATATATGATATGTCATTAGTTTATGATCGCACTATTCTATAAAGGCTAGTCGAAAAGGTAAATACTTTGAAATACTTTCTAAAGAGTTGTTTAGAGTTGATGCAATATGAAACAATTTTGAATTCAGTGCATGAGATGATCGATCAGTGCACCCAAGATAGAGAAGTACGTACAACACAAAGAGAACTGAACCAAGTATTGCACAATAAGAGGACACATAGAGAATTCAAATTTCACATATAGGAGAATATGGAATGGATAATGTCATCCTTGACTTAGGATCATATGTATATTTTCTTCCAAGATATATGTGGTAAATGATGTGGAAAACTAAGTTAGTTTGTTCAATTGTTCAATTGAGGTTGGCTAACCAACATAAGCTCATACCGATCGAGAGATTGATAAGAGTACATGTTAACATATATGGAGTGTGCAATGTGTTAGCCTTAGAAGTCACACCTAGATTATTGTAGGTGTAAGACTAAAACCCACTAGAATTTTTTGTAGTTTTATAAAAATGTAAGTTTTTATAATATCAATTGTCATGAATAGATGAGAAACTCAATTCAAGATATCAACACAAAATATCCACACAACATACTCCAACAAGCAAGGCTTGAACAATTTTAGATCAGTTTTTAAATATCAGTGAAAAGATGGAAGACTGAAGGAGAAGAATGAAATATGTGAACTAAGTTACATCAGGGACTTTGGAACACATAAAGTGGAATTCTTACTCCAACAAGCAAGGCTTGAACAATTTTAGATCAGTTTTTAAATATCAGTGAAAAGATGGAAGACTGAAGGAGAAGAATGAAATATGTGAACTAAGTTACATCAGGGACTTTGGCACACATAAAGTGGAATTCTTACTAACAAGGAACCTCTTGGTCAACAAGAAAATATGGTTTGGCAATACTTGCATTAACAAATTTACAGTAAATTAGTCACCACATATCATGAACATAGTGTTAAAGATAAATGCTTCATCACTAGATAATACCAAAGTAAGACAAGAATAATATCATGAAAGAGTAGAAAATGAGTTGATCTTCAATTAATCAAGAGTCTTAAGTCTATACATACATAGTATGGGAACTTTTTATAGTCTCCATCCAAAAGATAAAGCTTCACATCCAACCATTTCAACCCTCTATTGGAGTCATATCACCCATTAAATATAAAATTACATCAAAAGTCTCTCTATGAATCATTACCTATCTCTAGCATAGGATTATGTGCCTTGGAGAGGTGTGGCAATAGACAAACAAACATAAATTTAACAAACTGCTAGATTCCAGGAAGTTGTTGGTGATGATAAATGAAACTACAACCAGCTCATTTTTGGTCAGCAAGTCAATGACATTATGATTCTTCTTTGCAAAACATCTTAGCGAAACCCAATTCATATTTTAAAACATATGATGAAAATATGAGTTTGAAATGTACTAATTTGTTTCAAACTATTTCAATTTCAGCAGGTTCACAACGCTTCTGCAACATTTGTTGTGAACTTTCATGTACATGACAATTTGCTTTCTGCTCACAACTTGAAAATATATCTTCTTCCTGTACACATTTTTTATCTATCTATGTAGGGGAAATGATCTCTTCACCATTTGTTTTTCCATTGCAATGGATTCTTCACACATATCTATGTTTTCCTTCAATTTAATTCTAGCTTGAAGATTTTCCTTTTTTCAGTTTTTTATTCTCAGACTTTGTCTCTTTTATTTTCTTTCTGAGCCTTTTGAAAGTGGGATTGCTCTCTTTAGAAGGAAACTTTAGTTCAATAATTTCTATAGGATATTTAAGATATTTGGTTTTGTTTGTTTTCTTATATTGTTCTTTAGATGCATCTTCTTCCATGGAAAGTCAAATAAGAGTAAAAACCTCTCTGATAAATGTTGCCAACAGACTATGTGCTAAAATCTAGTGAATATAGGGTTTTGTTGCAACTAGGATTTACACTAGAACAATTTTTCAGAGACTAAAATTTAAGTTGAAGCTAGAAGCCAGTATGAAATGATGATGACAAGGTTTAATGAAAAATCAAATAACAAGATTTCGGAGCAGCTGGAAAAACAGAGAGTTCGCAGCGCTAATTTGGTTTGTTGCAAATGGGTTTGTAGCAAAAGAATTTTCAGTTTCAGAGATAAAATGTGAGATGATATTTTGAGTGGAAAGATGACAGCTAAAACCTAAGTGAAGGCAAGGTTACAAGAGAGGTTACTCAAGTCAACATGCTTATGGTTTCAAATCATGTTTAAAACAAGAGTTTTGCAACGCTTAACCAGTTTGCAACGACTGATAGTTTACAGTGGGGAACAGTCTGCAGTGAAATATTTGCAAATTGAAATAACATGAAATGGTTCAACCTTCCTTTTGATATCTACCTTTTTTATGATGACAAGGCACTAGAAAAAAGAATCGACCAAGTGTCATGTTCCCAAAATCGTAATCATGTAAAATTTAGTGCATAAGGTATTTTGAATTGCTGCAAACTTCTAGGAGATTCTACAACGAATGGTATTTGAAAGGTGGCATGACACTTAGATGGTTAAGTGGATCCTTAAAACCTTTTATACACCCTTTTTGGACAAAATACTTGATGGTGACCTTCAATTTATGAAATCATGACCAATACTTTCCCTCTTTACAAATGATGACAACCACCATCATGACATCAAGACTTTGAAACCATATTCTGATCATCTCACAAATTTTAAACCAATGACTTATAATAAATACATAACACATGACTAACAAGGAAAAAAAGATACCTCCTTAGACTGGACTAACAAAAAATTTAAAAAATGAGAGAAAACCTCGACTCTTGTACTTCCTCTGTGTTAACATATGGCTCCACAGGGTATGGAGACCTCCCTGTGAAGCTCCAAGAACATTTGAATTTTAGGTGCCTTATCCATTGGGCTATGGATTCATGATTGTTGGTATACTACAAACCAAAAACTAAAAACTAAAATTCTTGGAATCGAGCTTATTTCCCTACTCTAATCATCTAACTTCGTTTGATCAAGTGTCATGAAACTTCCAATGAATCCATAAAAACATTTGATTGATGAAAATAACCTTTTTCAGGAATATATTTGATAAAACCCACAAAAAATGCAGTATAAATTCGATGGGAAGTTGATACTTATAGTTTCAACTTGCTTGCATGGTGAAATATCCATCACTAGAAACTTCTGAACAAAAAGATTCCATGTATATCGTTATGGAATCATGAATAAAATAATAGAAATTTGGCTGAATTAGAAGACTTTAATGCTATTTCATAATTTTTTCTATGTTGACAAGACTATAATCCTCTCGGCCTCCTTGAAACATTCCATAAATATCACATGCTTCAGAATAATCATGAAAAACAAAATATTTTTCTGATTGTTGATTATCTCCTTGGGAAAAAAACTTATTTACATATGCTAATATAGAAATGTGCTCCCTTTTAGTTGTTTGTTGGCTTTCTTCGTAGAGTGAAATCTCTTAACCAAAATTTAAGAATATATAATCTTACATATTATCATGAACAAAGAAGGTTCGTTGAAACCCAATATCAACAACCAAACTCTTTGAAATGACAATTTTTTTCTTGACCAATTGATTATTATCTTCTACAAAATGATCTTCAGGATAATCTTCATAACCAAAATCACCCCTTTTCTCATAACTAGGAGAAGATTCAACTGTATATGTAAATTCATCTTGCTGATATGCGTTATGAGCATGTACATTTTCATCCTCAATAGTACAAAATTTGTATTTAATAATTTCAAGATTTGAAAAAAAATTAAGATTTGAAAATGATGCACAAGCATGCTGAAACAATTGCAAGATCAGATTAGATTCTTTTTGTCCATATCCTTCCTCTGATTCTTCTGCATCCAAACATCATTAAATATATGAATAGATATTTTTGTGAAAGACCGAAGGTTGATCTCAACTTCCTTTTCATCAACAAACATCTGTTGCAAGGATGGTGACTTTCTTTCTTTGAGCTAAAGGAATAGATCAGGACGTTGTGCCACAGTATACTATACCATGGAAGAAAATTCTGAGGGATGGATTTCAATAGTCATACTACAGATAAAACTATAAAACCTCATATTGAATGTAGCAAGAACTTAATCCTTCTGTCTCCTCAAAGCATAAAAGTCAGTTAAGTACTGATAAAATGATTTGTTCTTTGTATCTTGAAAATTCACTATATAACTCAACCCATGAACAAATAGAACTAGCCTCCATATTTTTAAACCACAAAGCATCATCCCCAACCAAATATTTGGAAAATAACCTCATGACAGCATCCTCATGCATGATTTCCAAATTTTCAATGAAATTTTGAAAATCTCTCAAATTCTTCTTAGTTGAGATATGACATTCCCCCCAAAAAAGAGGAATATATTCTAAAAACTTAGGAGGGTAAGGATGAAGAGTATATGGCAGCTTTAAGGGTTCAAAATTTTTATCTCTAATTCTAGACTAAATATTAGTGGGTTGAGAAAGAGGTACAACAAGCTAATTGCAAGATATAACAGATTTTACAGGAGGTAAATCAACTTTATAATCCACATGGCTATAGATTTGATCAATTTCAGGAGATATTTGGATACAAAAATCATTCTCACATGGTTTGGAAAAAGGAAAATGATGAAAATAAATGATGCAAGAAGAGGATAAATCTTCTTCTTTCAAGGAGGGATATACAATAGTGGGTTGATGGTCATCTGAATATACAAAGAAAAGGATGATTCTTCTAATATGTGAAGGAAAATATAAGAAAGAGTTGATGAAAAATAAAATAAGCTCCTGAAAGAAACTTATTACTTGATACCTAGACTTCATGTGTCTTACTTTCATCTTTTTCTGTCTGAGCTCATTCTTTAGTGGAGCCTTGTGACTGATTTGAATCACCAGCAAGTTCTTCAAGTTTGTGGACACACCACGGTCAAAAATTACGGTCTATTTTTTCACCAACGTTTGTTCACCATCAAGTGTTGGTCATAGTCTTTTTCATACAACCCAGGGAAGATATCTTTGTGTTTCTATTCCCCAAAAACTACGCCAAAAATGTTAGCATTAGAAGTCACACCTAGACTGTTCTAGGTGTAATCCTGATACCAATCATATTTTTTTTTAGGTTTATAAAAAGGTAAGGTTTTTTAATCTCAAGTGTCATGAATGGATGAGAAACTCAATTAAATATATCAACACAAAATCTCCACACAACATACTCCAATGAGAAAGGCTTGAACTATCTTAGATCAGTTTTTAAATATCAATGAAAATATGGAAGATTGAAGGAGAAGAGTGAAATATATGAACCAAGTTACATCAGGAACTTTGGCACACATACAATGGAATTATTGCTAACAAGGAACCTCCTAGTCAACAAAAAAATATGTTTTGACAATACCTGCATTAACAAATTTATAGTAAATCGGTCACTACATATCATGAACACAAGTGCTAAAGATAAATCCTTCATCAATAGATAATACTAAATCAAGACAAGAATAATAGCATGAAAGAGTAGAAAAGGATTTGATCTTCAATTACTCAATATTCTTAAGTCTTTACATACATAGTTTGGGAAATGTTTACAGTCTCCTGCCAAAAGATAAAGCTTCACATCCAACCATTCCAACCCTCTCTTGGAGTCATATCACCCATTAAATAGAAAATTACATCAAAAATATCTCTATGACTCATTACCTAGATATAGCATAGGATTATGTGCCTTGGAGAGGTGTGGCAATAGACAAACAAAAAAAAAATTAACAATCTGCTAGATTACAAGAAGTTGTTGGTGATGATAAATGCAACTACAACCAGCTCGTGTTTGGAGATCTAGTGCAGCTGGATGTTAGGTACAAGTGTCCCTTGATGTCTGAATTCCTCCAAGGGAACCATTTGAACCTCCTCTAACAGCTAGTAGCTATCCCATAACTCATATTTATCAGACTGTTAGAGTTCACAGCGCATCTATAGGATTCGCTGCAAACTTTGATGTAGGTGATGTTTTCGACGTTTATCCTATGCGACGAACTGGGTCGGGCGGATATTTGGTCAGCAAGTCAATGACATTATGATTCTTATCTGGAAAACATTTTAGTGAAAACCAGTTCATATTTTAAAATATATGATGAAAATACGAGTTTGCAGTGTATTAATTTTCTACAATCTGTTTCAATTTCAGCAGGTTCACAACGCCTTTGCATGATTCATTGTGAACTTTCTTGTACATGACAATTTTCTTTCTTCTCACAACTTGAAAATATCTCTTCTGCCTGTAAACATGTTTTACCTGTCTATGTAGTGGCAGTGATCTCTTCACCATATGTTTTTCCTTTGCAATGGCTTCTTCACACATATCTATCTTTTCCTTTAGTTTAATTCTAGCTTGTAGATTTTCCTTTTTCAATTTTTTTATTCTCAGCCTTTGTCTCTTTTATTTTATTTCAGAGCCTTTTGAAAGTGGGATTTATCTCTTTAGAAGGAGACTTTAGTTCAATAATTTCTACAGTTTCTTTAAGAGATTTGGATTTGGTTGTTTATTGAGATGGTGCTTCAGATGCATCTTCTTCCATGGCAAGTCAAATAAGAGTAAAAAACTCTTTGATAATTATTGTCAATAGACCATGTGTTGAAATATTGTGAATCTAGGGTTTTGTTGCAACTAGGGTTTACACTAGAACAATTTTGCAGAGACTAAAATGTAAGTTGAAGTTGGAATACTGGATGAAATGATGATGACAAGGTTCAATGCAGACTCAAATAGAGTTCGCAAGGCTAAATTAGTTTGCAACATATGGGTTTGTAGAAAAAGAATTTTAAGTTTTAGAGATAAAATGTGAGATAATATTTTGAGAGGAAAGATGATAGCTAAACCCTGAGTGAAGGAAAGGTTCCAGGAGAGGTTACTCAATACATCACACTTAGGGTTTCAAATCATGTGTAAAACATGGGTTTTGCAATGCTTAACCAATTTGCAACATCTAGACAATGTGCAATGATTGATAGTTTGTAGCAAGGAACAATCTGCAGCAAAATATTTCCAAATTGAAATAGCATGAAATAGTTGAACCTTCCTTTTGAGCTCGACCTTTTTGATGATGACAAGGTGCTGGAAAAAAAAGAATACACCAAGTGCCACATTCCCAAAATTGCACTCATGTAATATTTAGTGCATGAGGTATTTTGAATTGTTGCAAACTTCTAGGAGAGTCTGCACTAAATGATATTTGACAAGTGACATGATACTTAGATGGTTAAGTGGATCCTTAAAACCTTTTATACAAAATAATTGATGGTGACCTTAAAGTTATGCAGACATGACCAATACTTTCTCTCTTTACAAATAATGACAACCACCATCATGACATCAAGACTTTGTAACCATACTTTGATCAGCTCACAAGTTTTAAACCAATGACTTATAAGAAAGACATAGCACATGACTGACAAGGACCAAAAGAGACCTTCTTAGACTAGACTAACAAAAAATTTAACAAATGAGAGAAAACATTGACTAATGTACTTGTACTTCCTATGTGTTAACATCTCGCTCAACAGGGGATGGAGACCTCCCTATGAGGCTCCAAGAAAATTTTCAGTTCCAGTGCCTTATCCATTGGGCTATGGATTCATTATTGTTGATCTACTACAAACCAAAAACTGAAAACAAAAATGTTTGGAATCGATCTTATTTCCCTACTCTAATCATCTAAACTTTACTTGATCAAGTGTAATAAAACTTCCAATGAAGCTATAAAAACATATGACTGATGAAAATAATTTTTTTCATATATCTCTTTGATCAAATCCGCAATAAATTCAACAAATGCAGCCGAAATTCAATGAGAAGTTGATACTTACAACTGCAACTTTCTTGCATGGTGAAATCTCCAGCACTGGAAACTTCTCAACAGAAATATTGCATGTATATGGCTATGGGATCATGAATAACATAACAAAATTTTGGCTAAATTACAAGACTATATTGCTCCTTCATAATTTCTACTATGTTGACAAGACTGTAATCCTCTTGACCTCCTTGAAACATTCCATAAATATCACATGCTTCAAAATAATCATGAACAACAAAATATTTTTTTGATTGTTGATTATCTCTTGATGCTAATACAAAAAATATTCTCCCTTTTAGTTTCTTGTTGGCTTGCTTCCTAGAGTGAAAGATCTTGACCAGAATTTAAGAATATATAATCCTGCATATTATCATGAACACAAAATGTTCGTTGATCCCCAATATCAACAACCAGATGCTTTGAAATGGGAGTTTGTTTCTTGACCAATTGATTAATATATTCTACAAAATGATCTTCATGATAATCTTCATAAACAAAATCATCTTGTTGTTCATAACTAGGAGAAGATTCAACTGTATATGTAAATCCATTTTGTTGGTATGAGTTATGAGCATGTACATTTGCATCCTCAAGAGTACAAAATTATTATTTTATAATTTCAATATTTGAAAAATAATTACGATTTGAAAATGATGCACAAGTATGTTGAAACAATTACAAGATCAAATTAGATTCATGTTGTCCATATCCTTCCTATGATTCTTTCATATCCAAAACATTGTCCAAGATTTGAATAGAGATTTGTGCACATGAACGAAGGTTTCTCTCAACTTCCTGTGCATCAACAAACATTCGTTGCAAGGATGGTGACTTTATTTCTATGAGGTAAAAGAATAGATCAGAATGTTATGCCACTATATAATATACCATGGAAGCAACTTTAGATGGATGGATTTCAATAGTCATATGACAAATAAAACTGTAAAACCTCCTGTTGAATGTAGCAAGAACTTCATCCTTCTCTCTCCTCAAAGAAAAAAGCTTAGTTAAGTACTGATCAAAGGATTTTTTCTCTCCCCAGTATCTTGAAAATGCACTATATAACTCAGCCCATGAACCAATAGAACTAGCCTCCATATTTTTAAACCACAAAGTAGCATCCCCAACAAAATATTTGGAAAATAACCTCATGAAAACATCTGCATGCATGATTTCCAAATTATCAATGAAATTTTGAAAATATCTCAAACGCTTCTTAGCTGTGATATGATCTTCCCCAATAAAAAGAGGCAGATATTCTAAAAATTTGGGAGGGTAAGGATGAAGATTATATGGCATCTTTAAGGGTTCACAAATTTTCTCTCTAATTCTAGACTGAAAATTAGTGGGTTAAGCACCAAGTACAACAGGTTGATTACAATATATAACGAAGTTTACAGAAGGTAAATCAAATTTATAATCCAGATGGATATAGGGATGATCAATTTCATGAGATATTTGGATACAAACATCATTCTCACATGGTTTGGAAAAAGGAAAATGATCAAAATCAATGATGAAAGAAGAGTATAAATATTCTTCTTTCAAGGAGGGATATGCAACACTGGGTTGATGGTCATCCGAATAGACAAATCAAAGGATGATTTTTCTGATATGTGAAGGAAAATATAAGAAAGAGATGATGAAAAATAAAATAATTTCCTAAAAGAAACTTATGACTTGATACCTGGACTTCATGTGTCTTCATTTCATATTTTTATGTCTTAGCTCATTCTTCAGTGGAGTCTTGTGGCTTATTTGAATCACTAGCAAGTTCAAGAAGTGTGTGGAGTCACCATGGTGAAAAATTGCAGTCTATTTAGTCACCAACTCTTGGTCACCATCAAGTGTTGGTCATATTATTTTTCATACAACCCAAGGAAGATATATTCGTATCTCCGTTCCATGGAAACGACACCAAATTTTTTAGATTTAGAAGTCACACCTAGACTATTGTAGGTGTAAGCCTAATACCCATCAAAATATTTTGTAGGTTTATAAAAAGGTAAGGTTTTGTAATCTCAAGTTTCACGAATGGATGAGAAGACCAATTCAATATATCAACACAAACTCTCAACACAACATACTACAACAAGCAAGGCTTGAACAATCTTAGATCAGTTTTTAAATATCAGTGAAAAGATGGAAGACTGAAGGAGAATAATGAAATATATGAACCAAGTTACATCAGGAACTTTGGCACACATACAGTGGAATTCTTACTAACAAGGAACCTCCTGGTCAATAAGAAAATATGCTTTGACAATACTTCCATTAACAAATTTATAGTAAATCAGTCACTTCATATCATGAACACAAGTGCTAAAGATAAATCCTTCATCAGTAGATAATACCAAAGAAAGGCAATAATAATATCATGAAAGATTAGAAAATGATTTGATATTCAATTACTCAAGAGTCTTAAGTATGTACATACATAGTGTGGGAGATTTTTGCAGTCTCTAAACAAAAGATAAAACTTCACATCCAACCATTCCAACCCTCTATTGGAATCATATCACCCATTAAATAGAAAATTACATCAAAATTCTCTTTATGACTCGTTACCTAGCTCTAGCATAGGATGTTGTACCTTGAAGAGGTCTGGAAATACACAAGAAAACATAGATTTAACAAACTGCTAGATTCTGGGAAGTTGTTGGTGATGATAACTGCAACTACATCCATCTCATGTTTGGAGATGTAGTGCAGTTGGATGTCAGGTACATGTGTCCCTTGATGTCTAACTTCCTTCTAGGTAACCATTTGAACCTCCTCTGATAGTTGGTAGCTCTCCCATAGCTTGGATTTATCATACTGTTAGAGTTCGCAACGCATCTGCAGGATTCGCTGCAAACTTTCATGTAGGTGATGTTTTCGACTTTTCTCTCATACAACAAACTGGGTCAGGCGGATATTTGGTCAGCAAGTCAATGACATTATGATTCTTCTCTGCAAATTTTTTTAGCAAAACCCAGTTCGTATTTTAAAATATATGATGAAAATACAAGTTTGCATTGTACTAATTTTCTGTAAACTGTTTCAATTTAAACAGGTTCACAGCGCCTCTGCATGATTCATTGTGAACTTTCCTGTACATGACAATTTTCTTTCTTCTCACAACTTGAAAATATATCTTCTGCCTGTACACATTTGTTACCTATCTATGTAGTGGTAGTGATCTCTTCACCATCTTTTTTTCCATTACAACGACTTCTTCACACATATCTATGTTTTCCTTCAGTTTAATTCTAGCTTGTAGATTTTCCTTTTTTAGTTTTTTATTCTCATCCTTTGTCTCTTTTATTTTATTTCTGACCCTTTTGAAAGTGGGATTTCTCTCTTTAGAAGGAGACTTTAGTTCAATAATTTCTACAATATCTTTAAGAGACTTGGGTTTGGCTATTTGTTGAGGTGGTGCTTCAGATTCATATTCTTCCATGGAAAGTCAAATAATAGCACAAACCTCTCTGATAACTGTTTCCAACAGACTGTGTGCTGAAATCTAGTGAATCTAGGGTTTTGCTGCAACTAAGGTTTACACTAGAATGATTTTTTAGAGGCTAAAATGTAAGTATGTTGAATTTAGAATCCTGGATGAAATGATGGTGACAATGCTAAATGAAGACTCAAATAACAAGATTTTTAAGAAACTAGAAAAATAGAGAGTTCACAGCGCTAATTTTATTTGTAGCAGATGGGTTTATAGCAAAAGAATTTTTCAGTTTCAGAGATAAAATGTGAGTTGATATTTTGAGTGGAAAGATGACATCTAAAACATAAGGGAAGGAAATTTTATAGGAAAGGTTACTCAATTTATCACGCTTAAGGTTTCAAATTGTGTATAAAAAAGGGGTTTTGCAGTGCCTAACTAGTTTGCAGCATCTAGAAAGTTTTCAAAGATTGATAGTTTGCAGCAGGGAACAGTCTGCAGTGAAATATTTGCAAATTGAAATCATTTGAAATGCTTGAACCTTCCTTTTGAGCTCGACCTTTTTGATGATGACAAGGCACTGAAAAAAAGAATCCGCTAAATGCCATGTTCCCAAAATCGTAATCATGTACGATTTAGTGCATGAGGTATTTTCAATTGTTTCAAAATTCTAGGAGAGTCTTCAGTGAATGAGATTTGATAGGTGACATGACACTTAGATGGTTAAGTGGATCCTTAAAACCTTTTATACACCCTTTTTGGACAAAATAATTGATGGTGACCTTCATGTTATGCAGATATGACCAATACTTTATCTCTTTACAAATGATGAAAACCACCATCATGACATTAAGACTTTGTAACCATACGCTGATCAATACACAAGTTTTAAAGCAATGACTTATAAGAAATACATAACACATGACTGACAAGGAACAAAAGAGACCTTCTTATACTAGACTAACAAAAAAAATTAAAAAATGACAGAAAACCTTGACTCTTGTACTTCCTATGTGTTAACATCTAGCTCCACATGGGATGGAGAAATCTCTGTGAGGCTCCAAGAAAATTTCAAGTTCCAGTTCCTTATCCACTGGGCTATGGATTCATTATTGCTAATCTACTGCAAACCAAAAACTGAAAACAAAAATGCATGAAATCAAGCTTATTTCCTACTCTAATCATTTGAACTCTGCTTGATAAAGTATAATGAAACCTCCAATGAATCCATAAAAACATCAGACTGATGAAAATAACTTTTTGCAGGAATCTCTTTGATAAAACCTGCAAAAAATGAAACAAACATAGCATAAATTCAATGAGAACTTGATACTTACAGCTGCAACTTTCTTGCATGCTGAAAGCTCCAACACTGGAAACTTATGAATAGAAAGATTCCATGTATACGGATATGGGATCATGAATAATAGAAGATAAGTTTGGATGAATTAGAAGACTAGGTTGCTCCTTCATAATTTCTTCTCTATTAACAAGAATGTAATCCTCTCCATCTCCTTGAAACATTCCATAAATATCACATGCCTCAAAATAATCATGAACAACAAAATATTTTTCTAATTGTTGGTTATCTACTTGGGAAAAAAATTTATTTGCAAATGCTAATACAAAAATCTGCTCCCTTTTAGTTGCTTATTGGCTTTCTTCCTAGAGTGGAATCTCTTGACCAAAATTTAAGAATATATAATCTTGCATAGGATCATGAATAAAAAAGGTTGTTGATCCCCAATATAAAAAACCAGACACTTTGAAATGGAAGTTTGTTTCTTGACCAATTGCTTATTATCTTATACAAAATGATCTTCATGATAATCTTCATAAACAAAATCATCCCTTTGCTCATAACTAGGAGAAGATTCAACTCTATATGTAAATTCATCTTGTTGGTATGAGTTATGAGCATGTACATTTACATCCTCAATAGTACAAAATTCTTATTTAATAATTTCTATATTTGAAAAAGAATTAATATCTGAAAATGATGCAAAAGCATGTTGAAACAATTACAAGCTCGGATTAGATTCATGTTGTCCATATCCTTCCCATTATTCTTCTACATCCAAAACATTGTCCAAGATCTAACTAGAGAGTTGTGTGCAATACCGAAGGTTGATCTCAACTTCCTATGCATCAACAAACATTCATTGCAAGGATGGTGACTTTCTTTCTCTGAGGTAAAGGAATATATCAGGATGGTGTGCCACTGTATACTGTAACATGGCCACAACTTTAGAGGGTTGTATTTGAATAGGCATAATGCAAATAAAACTTTAAAACCTCTTATTTAATGTCGCAAGAACTTCATCCTTCTCTCTCCACAAAGCCCAAAACTCAGTTAAGTATTGATCAAAGGATTTGTTCTCTCCCCAATATCTTGAAAATGCACTATATAACTCAACCAATGAACCAATAGAACCAACCTCCATATTTTTACACCACAAAGAAGAATCCTCGACCAAAGATTTGGAAAATAACCTCATGAAAACATCCTCATGCATGATTTCCAAATTGTCAATGAAATTTTGAAAATCTCTCAAATGCTTCTCAGCTGTGACAAGATCTTTCCCAATAAAAAGAAGAAGATATTATAAAAAATTGTTAGGGTAAGGATGAAGAGTATATGGAAACTTTAAGGGTTCAAAAAATTTCTCTCTAATTATAGAATGAACATTAGTGGTTTGAGAACCAGGTACAATAGGCTAATTTTAAGATATAACATATTTTGCAGGAGGTAAATCAACTTTATAATCCACATGGCTATAGGGATGATCAATTTCAGGATATATTTGGATACAAACATCATTCTCACATGGTTTGGACAAAGGAAAATGATCAAAATCAATGATGCAAGAAGATGATAAATATTCTTCTTTCAAGGAGGGATATACAACAGTGAGTCAATGGTCATCCGAATAGATAAAGCAAAGAATGATTCTTTTGATATGTGAAGGAAAATACAAGAAAGATTTGATGAAAAATAAAATTAGTTCCTGAAAGAAACTTATTACTTGATACCTAGACTTCATGTGTCTTCCTTTTTTTTTTTTGTCTGAGCTCATTCTTTAGTGGAGTCTTGTCACTGATTTGAATCACCAACATGTTCTTCAAGTGTGTGGATTCACCACGTTGAAAATTTGCAGTCTATTTTTTCACCAACGCTTGTTCACCATCAAGTTCTTGTAATAGTATTTTTCATACAACTCAAGGAAGATATCTTCGTGTCTCTGCTCCCCAACAACGACGCAAAAAATTTTAGAAATAGAAGTCACACATAGACTGTTGTAGGTGTAATCCTAATACCCATCATAATTTTTTGTAGGTTTATAAAAAGGTAATGTTTTGTAATCTTAAGTGTCATGAATGGATTAGAAACTCATTTCAAGATATCAACAAAAAATCTCCACACAACATACTCCAACAAACAAGGCTTGAACAATCTTATAAGCTTTTAAATATCAGTGAAAATATGTAAGACTAAAGGAGAATAATGAAATATATGAACCAAGTTACATCATTCACTTTGGCACACATACGGTGGAATTCTTACTAACAAGGAACCTCTTGGTCAATAAGAAAATATCCTTTGACAATACTTGCATTAACAAATTTACAGTAAATCAGTCACTGCATATCATGAACACAAGTGCTAAAGATAAATCCTTCCTCAATAGATAATACCAAAGCAGGGCAGGAATAATAGCATGAAAGAGTAGAAAAGGAGTTGATCTTAAATTACTCAAGAGTCTTAATTTTGTATATACATAGTGTGGGAACTTTTTACAATCTCTAGCCAAAAGATAAAGCTTCACATCCAACCATTCCAACCCTCTATTGGAGTCATATTACCCATTAAATAGAAAATTACATCAAAAGTCTCTCTATGACTTGTTACCTAGCTCTAGCATAGGATTATGTGCCTTGGACATATGTGGCAATAGATAAACAAACAAAAATTTAACAAACCGCTAGATTTTAGGACGTTGTTGGTGATGATAAATGCAACTACAACCAGCTCATGTTTGGAGATCTAGTGGAGATGGATGTCAGGTACAAGTGTCCCTTGATATCTAAATACCTCCTTATAGGGAACCATTTGAACCTCCTCTTACAACTGGCATCTCTTCCATAACTTGGATTTCTTAGACTATTGGTGTTCGTAGCACATCTACAGGATCTGCTACAAACTTTCATGTAGGTAATGTTTTCAAATTTTCTCCCAAATGGCGAGTTGGATCGAGTTGAGTTTTGGTCAGCAAGTCAATGACATTATGATTCTTCTCTGCCAAAAAAATAGTGAAACCCAGTTCCTATTTTAAAATATATGATGAAAATACGATTTTGAAGCATACTAATTTGCTACAAATTGTTTCAATTTTAGAAGGTTCACAACACCTCTACAAGATTCGCTACGAACTTACCTATACATGAATTTTTTATTTCTTCTCACAACTTCAAAATATCTCTTCTTCATGTACACATTTTTTACATGTCTATGTAGGGGTATTGATCTCTTCACCATATTTTTTTCCTTTTCAATGGCTTCTTCACACATATATATGTTTTACTTCAATTTAATTCTAGTTTTTATATTTTCCTTTTTTAGTTTTTTATTCTCAACCTTTGCCTCTTTTATTTTCTTTCTGAGCCTTTTGAAAGTGGGATTTCTCTCTTTAGAAGGAGACTTTAGTTCAATAATTTCTACAGGATATTTAAGAGATTTTTATTTGGGTATTTGTTGAGTTGGTGATTCAGATGCATCTTCTTCCATGGCAAGTCAAATAAGAGTACAAACGTCTCTGATAACTGTTACCAACAGAATGTGTGCTGAAATCTAGTGAATCTAGGGTTTTGTTGCAACTAGGTTTTACAGTAGAATGATTTTTCAGAGACTAAAATGTAAGTTGAAGATGGAAGATTGGATGAAATGATGATGACAAGGCTGAATGTAGACTCAAATAAAAATATTTAGAAGCAACTATAAAAATAGAGAGTTTGCAGCGCTAATTTGGTTTGCAGCAGATGGGTTTGTCGCAAAAGAATTTTTAGTTTCAAAGATAAAATGTGAGTTGATATTTTAAGAAGAAAGATGACAGCTAAACCCTAAGTGAAGGAAAGGTTATAGGAGAGGTTACTCAAGTAAGCACTCTTAGGGTTTCAAATCGTGTGTAAACCAGGGGTTTTGCAGCGCTTAACCAGTTTGCAACATCTAGATAGTTTGCAGTAACTTATAGTTTGTAGCGAGGAACAATATGCAACAAAATATTTGCAAATTGAAATAGCATGAAATGGTTGAACCTTCCTTTTGATCTCAATAGTTTTTATGATGCCAAGGTACTGAAAAAAGAATCCATCAAGTGCCACGTTCCCAAAATCACAATTATGTACGAATTAGTGCATGATGTATTTTAAATTGCTACAAACTTCTAGGAGAGTCTTCAATGAATGAGATTTGATAGGTGACATGACACTTATATTGTTAAGTGGATATTTAAAACCTTTTATACACCTTTTCTGGACAAAATAATTGATGGTGGCCTTCAAGTTATGTAGATATGACCAGTACTTCCCCTCTTTACATATGATGACAACCACCATCATGACATTAAGACTTTGTAACCATACACTAATCAACTCACAAGTTTTAATACAATGGATTATAAGAAATACATAACACATGACTGACAAGGAACAAAAGGGACCTTCTTAGACTAGAAAAAAACAAAATTTAAAAAATGAGAGAAAAACTTGAATCTTGTACTTCCTATGTGTTAGCATCTAGCTCCACAGGGGATGGAGACCTCCATGTGAGGCTCCAAGAAAATTTGTAGTTACAGTGCCTTATTCATTGGGCTATGGAGTCATTATTGTTGATCTACTACAAACCAAAAACTGAAAACAAAAATGCTCAGAATCGATCTTATTTCCCTACTCTAATCATTTGAACTCTGCTTGATCAAGTGTAATGAAACTTCCAATGAAGCCATAAAAACATTTGACTGATGAAAATAACTTTTTGCATGCATCTCTTTGATAAAAAACACAACAAATGCAGTAGAAATTCGATGATAATTTGATACTTATTGTTGCAACTTGCTTGCATGAAGAAATCTCCAGAATTGGAAGGCGTTGAAAACAAGAATCCACCAAGTGTCACGTTCCCAAAATCATAATCATGTATGATTTAGTGCATGGGTTATTTTGAATTGTCATGAACTTCTAGGAGATTCTGGAATGAATGATATTTGACAAGTGACAAGACACTTACATGTTTAAGTGGATACTTAAAACCTTTTATACACCCTTTTTGGACAAAATGCTTGATGGTGATCTTCAAGTTATGCGTACATGACCAATGTTGAAACACACACTAACATTGACATGGGGGGTGAATCAGTGTCTGGAAATTTTGTTTACTTTTCACACTTTCATAGATTAAATAAATTAACTGAATAAGATATATATAGTTCAATTAATTATTCATAAACATGTATAACACAAACTATATGAAGTAGATAAAATATCATTCTTTTATTTATTTAACTTGAATGAATACAAATAAAATCAATCATTTAATATCTTCAACTTCAAATGTATATGAGAGATCCAAATCTCTTATACAAGACCCAACTTGTAGTTCTCAGATCCAACTGAGAAATGAGGAATCCAACCCTCATAAAAAGACCGAGCCTGCTGATCTTAGATCCAACTGAGATGTGAAGAATCAAATTCTCATGAAAAGACTCAGCTTGTAAACAGGCACCAACCTGATAGAATTAACTTCATTCAATCCA
>JZKD02S2300661.1:808561-837666 GCA_000966675.3 Picea glauca | reverse complement strand
GTAACTGTTCTTCCAACTAGTTTAGTGTTTACTTGATTTATCTCTCAGGGGCTTCTTTTTTAGTGTGTGTTACTATTTGCACGTGTAAAATACCTTAGCGTGTCATGGATATTCTCACACATTGGAGGATCCAGAGCTCCTTCGGTCACGAAGGCTTCTGGGCCTGCCGCCGGTTATACTAGAGCCACCCCCGCCACCATTGAGGTGAAAGCTAGACCAACAAGGGTCTTTCGAAGAAACTGGGTTACAAACCATTGATCCTAAACAACTCGCGGAGGAATCAACTGCCAATCTTGGCTCGGTTGAAACCCCAACCATTGATAATTGGCCATCGGTCAGTGTACCAATCCTATTTTACGAACGCATGTCAGTGCCTCACATAGTTATGGCAACAAACGCTATTACTTCCTCTGGGAATTCTTCTATTCCCATCACTATTGCTACCACAGGAGAAGCATCTCCTAACTTTCCATCGTCGGTCTGAGCCACCATGGTCTCAGCCACAACTACATCGCACAGTGGACCGATCCCATCTATTGCGGCGGCCACACCTCTCTTCACACCTAGTGCGACAGGCCCTCCGTTCTCATACGGTATGCCTAGTTCAGGTACAAGTCCTGCACTCACTTACTCCACTTTACAGACTTTGGGTCTGGGGGCAGGGAGCTCTAACGCTCCTCTGCAAGGTCAACTAGGGGGAATTCCTATCCCTTTTAATGCTTTTCCTTACGCTGGAGGTCATATCTCTCCTTCATCCCCTTCGCTCGGTGACCTACATCAAAAGTCTGTCGGGCAGCCTCCACACACGAGTTCATTTGGAGTTGGGAGTCAAGGAACACCTGCGCAAACTTTGTCGATAGGTTCATCACCATTTTTTTGGAACAAGACACTTGGTAACAACACTTTCGCATCCACTTCTTTCCCATCTGGGGGCACTCCCATTTTTGGAGAGTCTACTCCGACGTAGGGTACTATTCCTGCGCCGGGGGCACATATACCAGGACCTTGGAACTCAGCACAAGGATCCATTCCTTCCTCTGTAATGTTGTTATGGGGTAATTATTTCCACAGTCAATGGAACCCCGGAAAGACTTATATGCCTCTCCCATCAGGACCGGAATGGGGTAATTCTTCCCAAAGTCCATCAAACACGATGAATGCCCAACATCCTATGTCCTTCATGGGGAATCAACCAATGATGTCTCCACAGATGAAAAACCCTTACGCTGGTCAGGGCCATGGTTTCTACCAGAATCCGGGCCAGCAGCAAAACTTTTCCTGGCAACTTGGTGCCAGTCAAAATCCAGGACCCTTTTTCCCAGGTTATCAGCAGCAACCCAAACTACCATTCTTGGCGATGTTACACTTGCCAGATTTGACAAGGTTTTTAAATGATCCTATCTGTCACGATCTGCGTTGGCCTCCTATGCCAACAAAGTTTCCTTCGGACATTCCAAAGTTCAAGGCCAAGCCTAACGAAGATCCAGGTGATCACGTGACTACCTTCCATCTTTGGTGTTCATCTAACTCATTGAAAGATGACTCCGTCCAGTTGCGATTGTTTCAATGCACCCTCATCGAGAGTGCCGCGAAATGGTACATCGATCTTGATCGCTCAAGATATTCTTCTTTTGGCGAACTGGCGACGGCCTTCCTTAACCATTTCTAGTTACCTGTGAGATACGACGTTGGCACAGAGTTGCTTGCCAATTTCGAGCAGACGACCGTGGACCATATCTCTGATCATATTCGAGAGTGGAGACGCTGAAAGAGTCTCATCAAGGTACCAATTCCACTAGCATTCCTGCTTGAGTGGTTCCTTAAGTCTTTAGTCCCTCAGTTATCCAAAGACGTCGCGACTTCTGGAGTTTTCTTCGAAGAAGATGCCATCATGAGGGCTCAACAATTTTAGCTCATCTATTCTCAGTCTAGTTTATTATACAACATCCTTCCGGATGCACCATGATCGATACTGGATAAAACTAGACAGAGAGTCGGACCACATGCCGATGGTATCGTGGGTTCATCACAAACCAAGCCCACTGAGCAATTGACAAAACAATTGCAACAGTTATCTATACAACGCTCAACGGCCAACCAGACTATTGCTTTGGCTGCTCCTCCTACCCAAACGTCGGAAGTACACTCCGTGCAGACGACTAACCCAAAGGCCACCCAACAGCATGAAGGGAAGAAAAAACAAAGAAAGAAGGGTAAGGGGGAGAAAAAACCCACTGATAATGCTGGCGAGGGCACCATGGAAAAATGGAAGGCGAGGTATCCATGCAACTTGTGTGTGGAAGACCACCTAACCCATCTATGTCCTCAACTTGCAGAGGCCCAGAAGTTTGTCACACAACAACAACAAGGAATGTTGACTAATCCCTTTCAGCATGGGCATAATTTAACTCAAGCCTCTACAAGTGCCGAAGGGGGCAGCTAGGAAACCTTCCCTCCTCCGAACAGTTCCTCTACCACAAACGTATATATGGTTGGGGGTGATGCCTTAATAACGACTAGAGCGCATGACTATAGTAAACCAAGCACCTCTGAGAAGGGTAAAGAAGCTGAGATCCCATCTCTTCCTCTACAGATCGAGAAGACGTTGGGTGAAACAATGACACACATCCCAAAAGGTGCCTTTAAGAAATCTTCTCACAACCCAAACGTGAGGGTCGCCCATAATTACTCTGTGGTGGAAGATTTATCACAAACCCCTTGTGCCATGTCCACTTTGGAGGTCCTCCAAAGCTGCCCTACTCAGAGGAAAACCTTGTTGACTGTGTTAGGCTTTACGGAGACTTGTAACCCGGGTACCATCATGTTAGATATGACCGACTTGAAACCTCGTCTGCCTTACCACGTCGCGTTTCAGATAGTAGTGGCTCATCCCACGAACAATTTTACATGGAATATATTCCGCACAGTGGTCGACGAGGGCGCTTCGACTTGTGTTATGTCATTAGCATGTTGGAAAGCCATTGGTCAGCCCGCTTTGTCTCCTTCACCTACTCTCCTTACTGTGTTCAACGGTCATTCTTTCTGACCACATGGCATCGTTCCTTGTTTCCCTGTGCAGTTAGGAGGGAAGACCGTGTGCATTGAAGTAGAGGTAGTCGATGCTCCCCTCAACTATAACCTCTTGTTAGGTCAGAGTTGGACTTATGCTATGCAAGTTGTGGTTGATACAGTTTTCTGAGTCTTGTTTTTTCCACACGTGGGTCGGATAGTGCCCATTGATCAATTGTCCTTCTCTAGACCTGACCCAACTTTGGGGGCATCCACGGTTCCCATGATTGATAATCCTCAGCCCGGTGTCATTAATGTAGGAGTTGGTTTGTGCCCATCCTTTATGGGTACCTTTGATTACCCACCTCCTCATAATGATGTCAAGTTTATATCAAGTCACGACAAGGCTGATATTTTTCACTTTTCGTCGTTCCGCACGACTTACTTTGAGGATCCGTGGATTCTTCCTTCCCCATTAGCCACGATGGATGAGACAGGGCACTCTGACATGTCCATGCCCTTGTTGGCTACTGAAGTAGCGTACTCTTTAGTCCAGCAAGCTTCAGCTAACCCTGATCCGACTCCCTCACAAGAGTTGGATCCACTTCCAGAGCCTATTTGGGCTCAGGGTTCGCTTGCTACCACCGATTCATTAGACTTAGTCTTTCCTTATGACGAAGTAGTAATGGAAGCAATGACTAGTCCAAACAAACCTTGGGAAGATCTTCATCACAGCTCATATTTCCTCCCAGAGTTACATCGAATCGAGGCAGGGGAATTTGCTATCACCATGACGGGAGATCAGCCGTGTCCTATTAAACTCTTAGCTACACAAGAAATTTATACTGAGGGCAATATGGTGACTATCGTTGAAACTCTACCTATCAACATCTCCTGAAACCCTGGCATCGTGGAGAATATCTTTGTCGAAGAGGATTTCTCCCCGGAAGAGATTCAAATTTACACGGATCTTTTCAAATATTTCCACGACGTTTTTGCCTGGTCTTATGAGGAAATCCCAGGCATCGATCCGAAAATAGTTGAACATGAAATCACAACGTATCCTGATGCTAAGCCTATTTGACAAAAACTTCATCCAGTCAATCCTAGGAAAGCAGCAGCCATTAAGACTGAGGTGGAGAAATTGCTCAAGGCAGGGTTCATTTACCCTATTCATTTGACTCAATGGGTGTCAAACCCCGTGTCGGTCGATAAAAAACAAGGCATGATTCGTGTATGTACCGATTTCCGTGATTTGAACAAGGCATGTCTAAAAGATAATTATCCAACCCCATTCATCAACTGGATCATTGATGAATGTGCCAGTTATGAAGCCTTTTCGTTCATCGATGGTTTTTCGGGCTATAATCAAATTCAAATCAAACCTGAGGACCAACACAAAATGGCATTCATTTGTCCGTGGGGTACATTCGCCTATCAAAATATGCCTTTTGGCCTCAAGAATGCTGGAGCCACTTTCCAGTGGGCCATGTCTTTTACGTTTCACGATATCAAACATATAGTCGAGGCCTATCTAGATGATTTGGCATCACGCTCTCGCAAGCGAAAGGATCATCCTATGCACCTCCGACTAATCTTCGAACACTGTCGCTACTTCAGGATTCACTTGAATCCCAACAAGTGCAGCTTTTGTGTCACGTCGGGACGTTTGTTAGGTTTCATCATTTCAACAACAGGGATCATGGTCGATCCTCTTAAGGTGGAGGCAATAATCCATTTGCCCCCCCCACGCACAATCTTACAACTTTAAAGTCTTCAAGGCAAGGTGAACTTCTTACGATGATTCATCACCAACTATGTCGAAATCACCAAAGGCTTTATGCATTTACTGAAGAAAGATGTTCCCTTTTTCTGGGATGAAGCCTCTCAATGCTCTTTCGACGCATTAAAACACGCCCTCACTACCGCACCTCTACTACGGCCACCTAATTATAACAAAGATTTCTTATTATATCTGGTTGCCGCAGAGTCAACCATAGGCATGGTTTTAGTTCAGGAGGATGATTCGTTTTCCGAATACGTGATCTATTACTTGAGCCGAGGCCTCGTAGGACCGGAACTTAATTATTCCCATCTCGAAAAACTTGCATTGGCAGCAGTTCATGTTGTTCAATGGTTCCGTCACTATGTTATGTTTCGCAATACCACCGTCATTTCCGTCGTGAATCCATTCTATTACATGTTGACATGATGAGTTATCAGTGGAAAAATTAGTATATGGATGGTAATCCTCCAAGAATTTGACTTAGAATTCATTTCAGCCAAGTCCAAGAAGTCATTGGTCTTCACAGAACTTATCTCGGAGCTTCCGGTTGAGTCAGGTGACGTTGTGCCTGAGGAATCGCCTATCCAGGGGGATATGCTTTTGATTGACTCTTCAGACCCCTAGTACGGAGATATACTGATCTATCTCCAGACTTTGAAGTGCCCCACCTCTACTTCTCGTGATGAGCATCGGAGGATATGCCATCAGGCTAAGAACTATCTCATACTCAATGATACGTTGTATCGGAGAGGTGTAGACTACGTCTTGCGTCGATGTCTCACTCATGAGGAGGCCTTCATAGTGCTCAACGATTGTCATATAGGAGCCTTTGGCGGTCACTTATCTGGGTTGGCGACATCCCAAAATATTTTACGAGCAGGTTACTTCTGACCCACACTTATGAAAGATTGTATCAAGTCAATCAAGAAGTGCCATCTGTGCCAAATCTTCTCACGGAAGATGAGGGCACATCCATCTCCCATGTTTCCTGTCATCACAGTTGTTCCCTTCACTAAATGGGGGATTGATTACACAACATGCAACCCCCCGTCAACAAGGGGGCACCGCTATATCATCGTAGTTGTCAACTAATTCACAAAGTGGGTCGAAGTTATGCCAACGTTTAAAGATGATGGAGAGACTGCAGCTCTATTCTTATTTAACCAGATTGTAGCACGGTTCGGCGTCCCGAGAGATATTGTCACTGACCATGGTAGTCACTTTCAGAACCAAATGATGTCTGAATTAACATCAAAGCTTGGGTTACGGCAGGAACACTCATCACCTTACTACCCCTAAGCCAATGGGCAGGTGGAAGCTGTAAATAAAACTCTTAAGACGATTCTACAATGAACTATCAACTCAACCAAGTCAAATTGGCATTTGATTTTATACTCGGCATTATGGGCTTACCAAACCTCAGTTAAGACTGCAACCGGTTTCTCACCTTTCCAACTCGTTTACGGGCTGGAGGCAGTCTTTCCCATCGAATGTCAAATTCCATCTTTGAAATTGGTAGTACAGTTATTGTCAGACACTTCTCCACTTGAAGAGCGGTTAGTACACCTTGAGCAGCTTGATGAGAAATGTCGCGATGCAGCCCTGGCCAACGAGGCTCATAAACATAAGGTCAAGTGTCAATATGATAGGTCCGTTCATCCTCGGATTTTTTCTGAGGGCGACCTTGTCCTGGTCTATAACCAAGATAAGGACCCCCTGGGGGCAGGAAAGTTTAAACCCATGTGGTTCGGATCCTTAATTATTAAGGAGGTTTTAAAAAAGGGTGCTTATCATTTGGTCGATTTTGAAGGGAATGCTTTGGCAGAGCCTAGAAATGGGCTCTACCTCAAGAAGTATTACTCATAGAAAGGTCACTATGGGTAACTTTTTGTAACATATGTATAGTCTTTGTACTATTACTTTTTTACGTTTCTTTTAAAAATTGTTATGGACGTGTCATTGATGTTATCTTTCATCAATATGGCATATGTCAAGTGAAACCGAGGTGTTCATTAGGTATGCGGACGAGGCTAGTCGACACATGTGGAGGCTTGCCTCCGCGGCTTGGGTAATCTTTACACCACAGGGTTAGTTGTTATCTTCTGGAGGTATATGCTTAGGTGACACCACGAATAATGTTGCTGAGTATAGTGCAGTTATTGAGTTTCTTTGTGACGCTTTGTCATTGGGCATCTCTCGTCTTTGGGTCTATCTAGACACTCAACTAGTTGTGTTGCAGCTAAACAAAATATATTGGGTGCACGACCCAACTTTACACCGATGATTCCTTAGGGTACATCTCTTGGAACACAACTTTGATTATATCACATATTTTCATGTTCGTAGGAGTTTAAATCAAATCACAGATACTCTAGCTAATCACATTTTAGATTGGCATCTTGCTCACATATAAGAAGATCATGAACATAAACATGTAAATACATTCTTGTACACATAATCCATAAGATGCAAAAAGAGATAAAAAACATATATAAACATCATAAAATCCTCAGAGTACATAGATGGGCGCAAACGCCTCAAAAGTGGGAACAGTAACGAGTCACCGGGCTTATGCCCTCAAACAATATATACAATAAGGTGATCGTGGCACATAAGAAGTCTAAAAGTCTGCTCAGGGCCTATGGGCCCTGTTATAATCATCTACAACGTGGGATAAATGCCTAAACAATCGGACCCATGTCCGAGGTGCCCCCACAACATGAGTCTGCATGGACAGTGGCAAGTCCTCTATCTCTGCCATGGGAACTATGCGAGTGAGCACAGTGAAGTTATGCTCAATCTGCCTAAGAACCCTCGTGGCCTCTCCTGCTGGGAGGTTCCCTGCTACTGCTGCTCCTCCAGCGGCGACATCTGCGGCTTCTGGCCGTGGGCGGCGCCTGTTCCGTGCATAGTCGACAGGTCGCACGGGTCCCACATCTGCATGCAATAAATGATCACTCATCAAAAACTCTGGTATACAAAAACATGATATATATATCAAAAAAAGACATAAAAAATTACATATGCAAACAAAAAAACTATATAGGTGGAGACTTACCCATCTCCCCTCACTCCTCACCAGGAGGCACTGGTATCGTTGGATCTATGGAGAAGTTGATCCCTGCATATGGGTAGTCCTCTATATCTGGGATCTGTCATGACAGCCAAGCAAAAAAGTCATCGTCGAAGGCCTCCACGGTCCTTCCACCACCCTGTCACGGAAGTAACGCTGCCCATCTGCATACGGCGGGGAAAGTGGCCAGATGTCCTCGTACTGTCAGCCGAGGACTGAAAAATGAAACTCTCAAAGAAGAAGAACGAACACATGATGGTCCCAAACCTGAAGTTCCTGTGTGTCTTCTATCAGCAAGTCGTCAACTGAATCTTCATGCATTGGATCGCACAGTTCATCTGTACACGCGAAGCTTGATGCATGGCTGCTGAGCTGGTAATTTGCCCAATAAGCGATAGAATAGTTTGTAGGGTGAGGCTGGTAATCCTACTAATAGGTACCGAGGAAGTCCTATGATCGGTCCCAGCCACACAGTACTCCTCTATAAGCTCCAAGACTTTGCTCGGCCCCGCAAGAAATGTCTGAAAGTTGACTGGTTCCCCTCTCCTCGAGAGGCCAGTCAAAAAGTAAATATACTCGGTGGTGGGCACCAAGGATTTCCCCTCTAGCATGAACGCCTCTGCATCAGGGTGCCAGTAATCAACCAGGGCATTCAGTAGCCTTGGTTGCGCGTGCATGAATGGACATAAAAATAATTTCACTAAACCACACCGAGTCAACACGGCCACAACGTTCGGATCTGTAGCCACTAACTCATTGGCGGCCTCATTCTCCCTTTCCCTCCACTGAACATACATCCTGCCAACATCACAAGGTAAAAGAGGGTCAATTCATCTTTCCACTTGTTTTTTCATAACGTGGGGGGGTACCCGCGGCATGTAGAGGTGATAGTCACAGGTACCCATGGGCAGGATTTTCTCTGCCCACGGGTACCCGCGGGCTATCTCTAGACAACCCGCATTTACCTAGGGCCGACCTTTTTGAGGTCGACGCCCACCCCTAAAAAAAAACTAAATGCTAAAAATGAAGTATGGAATAGCTAGACAAGGGAGTTTGTACTTACTTGGTCCAAGCATAAGTCCGTTTCGTCCACTGTAGCTCCTAGAATCACGATCTTTGGCAAAGGGGGTCTTTTGGCTCTAGAGTCAATTTCCAAATCAGCAATGGTGATAATGAGCTGCCAGCTTCTATTTATAGACTTTTTGGCCTCTTTTTGTCACTATTTTGGGCCCCCTTATCAGTTTCTTTATATCAAAAACCATTTGGAGTGATACAGTAGTTATATAGGAGGTATTTGATCAGGTGTTGGGACAACTTTTATTGAGTTTCGAAAAAATAAAAAATAAAAAAATAGTGACGGTCCATAAAAAAAAAAAATCTTCAAAAATCAATTTGAGCATATAGGTTAGGATTCTACCCCAACTTTTGCATCTCATTGACTTTTTTCTTACGATATAGGATCGATCCCATCTAGTTGTGACACAGAACCGTCATATCTACTCTAGAAGTGTCGCAACTTGGTGGTAGAGGTTACCAAAACATGGATGCCCTAGGTAGGTCCTGGTTGCATTATGGTGTCCATGCCATTTCTATTAACACTGTAGGCTAGGCAGTCCATATAGTCTTTCCTGAATATGAGTTTGAGCCTCATTTGCATGGGTATTTTTCACTCTTTGACTTACCCTCCGGACTCCCAAAACATCACGGGTCTCCTTTTAAGCCCTTTTCATACCCTCTAAACATGAAAAGATTGTCGAGCGATCTTGTGGCCTTCACACTCGTTAAAACTAAAATTTGAAGTCACGTCTGTCCGATGGTAGTTTACCCCTTGGTCGGTCTGGATGGTCAACTATATGAACAAAGGAATACTCTATTGAATTTCCATTATTTAGAAGAGTATCCTCAGGTAAGATTTTATTCCTTTTTCGGGCCTGAGGGACTAAATTTACGAAAAAGAAACCCCCCCGGAGTCCATAGTTAAGCTCTTTTCAGACTCCCTAAAATTGAAAAGATCATCGAGTGACCTTATTCTTTCACACTTGTTAAAACAGTCCAGAAGAACATTCCTGACAAAGTCTATAGTTAAGCTTTTTTCAGACTCCTTAAAAGTGAAAAAATAGCCGAGTGATATTGTCCTTTTCACACTCATTAAAATGGTTTTGAATTGACGTCTAGTCGGTGCTAGTTTATCCCTTTTTTGAACCGACTAGACTATTGACAAAAAAGGTACCCCAATGGAGTTTCCTTTTATTCTTTTTCAGACTCTCTATATATGAAAAATCACCAAGATTCCCTTCTCTGGGCTCATTAAACTTACATCGAAGGACGTTACCATTGTGTGTTCTATCAACCATATTTGCATACCTTACCCATCAACCTTGTAACAGTTTGCTTCTGTGTCTTAACACCTTTGGCCACCAGAGGATTTTTCCCGAGTATCATTTCCTAGAAAATTAGTCTTGTCCTTGTTCCTCGAGCTTGTATGTTTGATGTACTCGTTCCTCCGTTGTAACGTAACTTTCATTTATTCTTTTTCAAAAATTATCAAAAAGAACAAAAAAATAAAATATACCCCAAAAAGAGGATGGGAAAAGTATTTTCTTTATTGGCAGCATAATGAGTCGCCCTTGGATGAAGCACATATTTCCATTTGATTATCAAGCTATGAGATGTAGTACGACCTTAGGAAGCTTTGCCTCGCTCTATAGAGTTGTGTCCTCCACCATTTGGTTACTCTTCCAAACATATGGAGAGTTTGTGTTTCCTCCTGCTTTGTAGACTTATGATTAACAGATATGCTGCCTGAGTCTTATCATTTGTCATGCTATTTTCCAAGGGAAGTTTGTCACTAATCCTGAGTCGGCCCCTCTGCAATATGTCTCTTGTCTGCATACCCGGCCATCCTGAATGCCCAATCAAGTCTTTGTTTTAAATCACTGAAGCCTTCAGTCCGATCATCAAGATTATCAAGTCTATAACCGATGAGCCATCGAAGACCTCTGGGTAGTGCAGTCGTACACTCATATTACACTCCTACCCAAGTTTAGAAGATTTTGAAGTTGTTGCTCGAGCTCTGAACTACAGCCATCAGGCCGAATCAACTTCTGGGAGATGGATACTTTATATGTATATCTTTTTGATTTCGAGATGTAGCTCTACTATGTATTATTCGCGGCTGCTCTTTATAGTTATTTGACATGGATCTATAGTGTATTTGATTGGTAGCCATGGTTCTATTTTATCCCGAGCATGGGTATGCCTACCTTGGTGAGACATTTTTTATTTTTTAGACGAAACCTCCTGATTCCTGATCCTTGGGCTCACTCATTCAACATATCAGTACAGATTGGTAAAAGATTGGTAATGTATTTCAGCCATCAAATGCTCTTCTGAACTCACACATTAGGGGGCATCTATTATAACCCTAAATTGCACCACACATGCTTACCTGGTATCATGCCAAATCATATCCCTTCATTGCCAAAACATCTACTGAAAAACCTCTTTGAAAATCCTCTTGGGTGAAGGTACACGTGCCCTAACCCACTACTGAACACGCTGGAATGTTGGCAGGCCTACTACTACACACGTTGGAATGATGACAGGCCTACTACAGCCCGCGTTTACCTAACAAAGCACAAAAATAGGAAAGTTTCCGACGGGACAAAAAGCTATGGGTTAGTTAACTGAAACTCCCAGCCATGCATGGCCGAGAGTTCGTCCAAACCCCTAGCTCCTTCTAGCCTATAAAAGAAGGGGTAGAGGTACTATTTGGAGGAGGAAAATTATAGCGAAGAAACTCTACCCATTTTCCAAATCCATTTGTCCCAACCCTTTAGCCTTTCCTCAAACCTAAGGAGAATTAACGCAAATCAGTTGGAGGACAACAAAGAGGAGGAGCTCAGGATCAGGATCAAGAAGCAGTGGTTGGTCTCGACTTTGATTGTAAGTTGATTCATTTTAAAAATAATAAAAGAATACTTTTCCCGTCCCAATGCATGAGTTATTCATGATTTGTGAAATTTACGCTTAATTTATAACCCTCAAGTAGAAAAATAGCATGCATGCGTAGTGTTTTGTCTTGATTGCATGTGAACTTTGGAAGGAGTAGCGCAAGTGAGCTGGCAAAGTGCAACGAAGGATCTACACAAAACATCAGTAAAAAGGTTAGTAGTTCCTTTCCATGCCTGTGTCTTGAAAGAGGGGTTTAAGTTTTGGGTGGTAGGTTAAAAGGTCATTTCTTTAAGGTCAAAATCTGCATGCAAATCAGACCCTAGTTTGCTAGTCCATAGGGTATTATTTCCCAAAAACAACTGGTGCCAACGCAAGTTTTTCAATGTGGGAGTAGTTGATTTCTAGTCCAATCCAGCCTCGTCTCATGTAATAAATGACATGTTCTTCAAGAAAATCATCCTCCTGAACCAAGACCATACTAATTGTCGACTCTATCGCAGCCAAATACAATAAGAAATATTTATTATAATTGGGTGGTCGAAGTAGAGGGGAAGACATGAGGGCATGTTTAAATGCTTTGAAAGAGCATTGAGTGGCTTCATCCCAAAGAAAAGGAACTCCCTTCTTTAGTAAACGCATAAACCCTTTATTGATCTTAGCATAGTTTGCAATAAAACACCAAAGAAAATTGGCTTTTCCTTGTAAACTCTAAAGCTAAGGGACTATGCACGGGGGAGGAAATTGAACTATTGCCTCAACCTTTAGAGGATCGACCATGATCCATTTTTTTGATACTATGAAACCTAATAGATGAACTAATGTCACACAGAAACTACATTTGTTTGGATTCAAGTGAATCCTATAGTAGTGACATCGCTCAAAGATAAGTTGGAGGTGTGTGGGATGATCATCTCTCTTCCGAGATCGTGATGCTAAATCATCGAGATAAGCCTTGACTAGGTGTTTGAGATCATGGAAATAAAAATACATGGCCCAATGAAAAGTGGCTCCAACATTCTTTAGGCCAAAAGGCATCTTCCGATAAGAATATGTACCCCATGAACAAATAAAAGATGTTTTATGTTGGTCCTTGGGCTTAATCTATATATGACTATATCCCAAGAAACCATCCATGAAAGAAAAGACCTCACAACCTGCACATTCATCGATGATATGAACAATGAATGGGGTGGGGAAATTATCCTTTGGACAGGACTTGTTCAAATCAAGTAAGTCCATACATACACGAATTGTTCCTTGATTTTTGTTGACTGGAACGAGATTCGACACCCATTGATTCAATTGGACGAGGTAGATGAAACCATCTTTGAGTAGTTTCTCTACTTCATCCTTAATAGCTACTGCTTTCCAAGGATTAACTAGATGGAGCTTTTGTCGAACCAACTTGGCATCACGGTAAGTCATAATCTCATGTTCGACGATTCTTGGATCAATTCTTGGAATTTCCTCGTAAGACCAAGCAAAAACGTCCCAGAATTCTTTAAATAAATCTGTATAGATCTGAATCTCCTCTAGGGAATAATTCACTCCGACGAAGACATTCTCCACGAATCCAAGGGTTATGGAGATATCGATAGGTATCATTTTAGCGATGGTTTCCATATTACCCTCGGCATAAATTTGTGCATAGTTAGAGGATTGATAGGATAAGACCTATCTCCAGTCATAGTCAACACAAATTATCCTACCTCTATTTTTCCTAAATCTGGGAGGAAATATGATCTATGATGGAGATCATCCCAGGGCCTATCCAGACCAGTAAATGCCTCTAAAATCACCTCGTCAGAGGGCAAGACCAAGTCAAAGGAATCGATAGTGGAAAGGGAACCTTGAGCCCAGGCAGGCTCGAGAACTGTATCTAACTCATGTGTGAGAGTCGGATTGGGGTCGATGGAAGCTTGTTGGACTATAGAGTACACAAATTCTACCACAGACAAGGGAATGGACATGCCATGGTTCCCTGTCCCTTCCATCATGGATGATGGGGAAGGAAGAATCCACAGATCATTAAAGTAAGTCATGAAAAATGACGACACTGAAAATATTTCATCCTTAGGCTAGTCAGGGATAGCCGATATCATTTTGAAATCACCAGAAGGAGGTGAGTAATCGAAAGTACCCATGAGAGGTGGGCACAAACCAACCCCCACGTTGATGATGCCAGGTTGTGGGTTATTAATCATCAGGACCGTGGATGCCCCCGATGAAGGGTCAGGTCTGGAGAAGGAAAATTGATTAATGGTAACAATTCGACCCTCATGTGGAAACAACAAAACCTGAAAAACTTTGGCAACCACTGCATGCATGGCATATGTCCAACTCCTTCCTAACAGGAGGTTGTAATTGAGAGGTGCATTGACTACTTCAACTTTGACGCACATGGTCTTCCCTCCTAAATACATAGGGAAAGAAGGAATGATTCAATATGGTATGAAAGAATGACCGTCGAAAGATGTAAGAAGAGTAGGTGAAGGAGAAAGAATGGGTTGGCCAATGGTTTTCCAACACACCAATGACATCACACATGTCGAGGCTCCCTCATCAACCACCATACAAAAAATATTTCGGGTAGAAGATTTTATTGGGTGAGCCACTACTATATGAAATGTGATGTGGTATGGGAGACAAGGCTTCAAGTCAGTTTTATCAAGTGTGATAGTTCTCAGATTACATGTCTTAGTGGATCCTAAGGTGGGTAGTAGAGCCTTTCTCTGCAAAGGGAAACTCTGGAGGACCTCCAAAGAAAAAATAGCACAAGGGGTTTGTGACAAATCCTCCACCACAGAGTAGTTATGGGTGGCCCTCATGTTTGGATTATGTGAAGCCTTCTTGAATGCCCCTTTCGATATGTATGTCATTGTTTCACCCATAATTCTCTCTATATGGAGAGGAACAGACGGGTTTCTGTCTTCTTTACCCTTTTCAACAATACTTGGTGTTTTGTAATCATGTGCCCTAGTAGCTATGTGAGCTTCACCTTTGAACATATAGATATTCGAGGTCAAGGGATTACTAGATGATGAAGGGGGTTCCTGATTTCCCCCATCCACATTCACAGAGGCTTGAGTTAAATTTTTCCCATGAGGAAATGGGTTTGTTAACACATCATGTTGTTGTTGCGCCAATAACTTTTGGGCCTATGTGAGTCAAGGGCACAGGTGAGTCAGGTGGTCTTCCACATAGAGGTTGCACGGATACTTTGACTTATTTCTCTCTATGTTTCCCCTTCCAACATTATTGGTTAGTTTCTTATCCCCCTTACCCTTCTTCCATTTTTTTTTCTTCCCTTCGGCCTGCTAGTTGGCCTTTGGGTTCGTTGACTGCATGTTGTGTGCATTCGATGTCTGAGAAGGGGGAGCAACTAAACTAGGTGTTGGGTTGGCCACTGTCTGCTATATCAAAAATTGTTGTAATTGGTTTGACAACAGATCAGTGGGGTTTTCTTGTGTTGAACCAACAATGTCGTCAACATGCGGTCCATACTTTTGTTTGGTCTTATCAAGAATAGACCATGGTGCATTTGGCAAAACTTCGTAAAGAAAACTAGACTAAAGAGTAAATCATCTCTAGCTATTTATCTCTCATTATCGCTTCTTCCTCTGAAAAGACCCCCGATGCTGCTATGTCCTTGGATAGATGGGGTACCAAAGACTTAAGAAACCATTCCAACAAGAATGATGGTGGAACTGGTACTTTTATCAAACTCTTCCAGCCCCACCATTCTTGAATGTGATCAGAGATATGGTCAGCCTTTGTTTGCTCAAAGTTGGCTAGCAGTTTTGTGTCGGCATCATATCTCAAAGGTAATTGAAAATGGTTTAAGAAAACCATTGAAAATTCTCCAAAAGTAGAGTATCTTGAGCGGTCAAGCTCGATGTACCATTTTGTGTCACTCCCAATAAGAGTGAGTTGAAACAGATGCAACTGGACAGAGTCATCCCTCAAAGAGTTGGAGGAGCACCATAGGTGAAATGTCATCACATGATCACCTGGATCTTCATTAAGCTTGCCTTTGAACTTTAGAATGTCCAAGGGAAACTTGGTCGACATAGAAGGCCAACGTGGATCATGATAGATTGGGTCATTCAATAATATTGACAAGTCTGGAAAATGAAAAGTTGCCAGAAATGGTAGCTTAGTTTGTTGAGTATGTATAGGAGGATAGGAGCCTGGGATTTGGATGGAACCAAGTTTCCATGAAAATTTAGGCTGTTTTCCCGAGTTCTGGTAAAAAACATGGCCAAGGCTAGCATTCAGATACTGCGTTGGTTGAGACATCATCGAATGACTCCCTTAATAGGACATTGAGGGATGAGAAGGGATTACACCTGACATTGTGTTACAAAGGTTATGGAAAGGGTTTCCCCCTGTCGACCCGATGGGAATAGGTATTGAGCCTTTCCCAGGGTTCTATTGACCATGGAAGGGGTTGCCCCCGGTCAACATCCCTAATGAGGGAACTGATCCCTACCACAGATTCCAAGGTCCTTGAGAAGTGTGTTCCCCCTGTGCAGGAAAAGTAACCTGTGGAGGATTTTGTGATCCAAAACCAGGGTTTCCCCCGACCAAGATAGAAGCTAACAAGAATGTGTTGTTACCAAATGTGCAGAACAAATAAAATGACAAATATCCCACCGGTGTGGTACTAGAAGAAGGTCCTTGACTACCTTCTCCGAACGAGTTGTAATTCATGTTTGGCCAGGCGGGCTACTGAGAAGCACCACAAAGCGATGGGGATGACAATGGTATATGACCCCCACCATAAGGGAAAGCATTATAGGGAACTGAAGTTCCCCCCATGGACCCTTGCAGAGGAGCTTTAGAGATCCCTGCCCCCAGACCCAAATTCTGTAAGGTGGAGTAGGTGAGGATCGAGTTCGTGTCAAAGTTGGAAATCCAGTATGAAAATGGAGGGTCCTTCATACTCTACGCAAATGATGCAATGATCATCGCCATGGATGGAATCATACCATTGCCTGAGGTAGAGGTGGTCGAGACCATAGTGGTCCATATCTATGAAGGTGAGTTAGGAGGTGGAACGCCCCCAGTTGTGGCAATTGTAGAGGGAGTATGAGGACTCCCTGACGAAGTAGCAACATTTTCTTCCATCGCTGCTTGCAGGATTATTTGATGCTTGTGATGCGTTACCCTTGGAGAGGCAAGTTGTATCAGAAGTGGCACAGACAAGTTAGTGATCAGAGAGTTATATGAGCAGAGAGCTTCCGCTCCAAGGTAAAAAATAGTCGGTCCCTCCATAAATGAATGTTCTCATCTCGGAGATGGCTTGGGTACAGTTTCATGTGGCCCAGTCACCTCAAAATACCCTTGTTGGTCTAGTCTTCGCCTTTGTGGTGGCAATGGTGGCTCCAAGTTGACTGGTGGCAGGCCCAAAATCCTTCACAACCAAGGAAGCCCTTGATCTTCCACTGTGGGAGAATATCAATGACACACTAGGGATTTCTAATGTTGAAGACCAAAACACACACTAGAAAAAAAAATTTCATATGATATGCAGCAAGGAAACCACTATTACTATTTGGAAAAATAGTTACAACAACCAACACTAGAGAAAATTACCAGTGCAAGTGCAACTTGAACACAAAATCACCCTCCAGGTATACTCTGCAAAGCATGGCTCGATGTCTACCCTAGGTACCGTGGTATACCCCCGTAGTCACCTATGTAAGTCCCTAAAATCAAAGGCAACTAGGTTGCCAGCTCGTGAACAACTACCAGGAGGGTACAGTCGACAGTCGGGTGGACCGCAATGAGAAGCGTATCAAGCCCAAAACCTATTGAGGGTATCAAAATCAAGTGTTTCGAAAGATGACTAAAGACCTCGAATGGATTTGAGACCCATGAAGATCCATGGCAAATGCGATCAACATAATCCCAAGATAATTCCTCTATATGCATTCCTCCGCTATGATTGGTCCAGCTTTGGAGGGGTTATCTCTGCTACCTTTCCGCACATGACCTCATGTTTAACCCTTGTTTTAGAGGGGGGTCCCGGATAATTTCCCTGTTACTGGACTTTTTCACTCCCTAGCACAGACTCCTATGTTTGTTTTATAGCTTTGAAGAGTTTCCTCTCCAACCTAAATGAAGGCTCTAGCCTAATCTAGTTGATGGACCCTACAAACATGAAAGTCTAATTAATTTTAATTAAGCATTAATTTTAAGTGGTTTATCTTAATTCAAAGGAACAAAAGTGAAACTGATGGTGTTTGTAAAGAGATGAAAGAGAAGAAAAAATGATGGAAACACATTTCCTCTTCTTCAACAAACAAAGATTTGCAAATTGAAAACTCTTTAACCAACTTTTCTAACTAACTTTTCTTTCTAAGATATTTTAAAATAAAAACTCAAAATTGAATTTCACTTGACTACAAGCTACTTAAAGTCCTAAGTATTCAGTAAAGAACTTAAGAAAGCACTCTTCTTCCTGGCAATTAAAGACAACTAACCTAACTACTTAACCAAACGAGAAACTAATTTTTCTTTTTTTTTATATGCTTCAAAAATAATAAACTTGAAAAGGAATTATTTTCTTTTCTTCTAAAGCAAGTAGAAGGGAAAAGTAAAGACAAGAAAAGACCCAAGAAATTGACTTCAGGTCTACTACGGATCGCAGGGAGTCACTGAAAGAACCACAAAGGCTAAAACATAAAAGACTCACAGACTCATTGAAAAAACCCTTTAACGAAAACACAATAAATCATTAGAATATAAAGAAATTGACGCCAAACCTAGGCTCAAAGACTATAACTACAAAGACCAATACTAAATCAAGAAACCCCTTAGAAGTTAGACTTCAATCAGGGAAGAGGATGACTGCCTCTTCTTGAGAAAAAGGTTTCCTGACACAGGCATGCCACTGACACTTAAGCAACTTGTGTATGTACATGGGTTGTCCAAAGGTAGGGCACGTATTTATGTAGGAAGACCCACTACAGGCCATGTACACCTCTGTAACTTCTCAAAAAATAAAACCAACAGTCAAATATGGCAAGGAAGGGAGTACTAGTATGGTAGACCAGAATCCCTTAAAGACTCGATAACTTACAGAGAACTCAAAAAGGTAATTAAACCAATTAAGACACCCAAAACAATCCCCTAAAAACCCTAGAGGCTCCCCAGTATGGTTGTCAATTCAGTTATAGTGGGAAAACCCCCTTATGGACTGTGTTAGGGTTCTAAAGTGTAGGAAGAGCTAACCATCTAAAGTCTCCTACTTTTAGCAACTATCCAGACAACACCCCACATTCATGCATAAAGTACAAAGTATAGGGATCTGGTACTCTTACCTTAAACTCTGCGTCTGATGTGGATCCCTATGCATTCGGTCGCTTCTCGATTGCAAATATCCTCCCAAGGTTGACCTTCATTCACCAAAAGACAAATAAGAAACTACAAACATGCATTCTATATATGAACTAATTGGTTAGATGTCATAACAAAATGTAAATAAAACATGAATATTGAACACATCATATGGCGGGATAGAAAAAGTAGTTCTTTATATTAATCTCACAGAGTTACTTACAAAATGAGATCGGTGACTCCTCGAACCCAGTCCTGGGATCCTCTTCAGCAAGCTCCAACTTCTTCCATGTATCCTTCTTCTCTCACACTTCTCTCGAAAATGGGCATAGACTTATGGATGAGGAAAATGACAAGATTAGGGAATTCTGGCTTAAAACTCACAATGTGGATGCAAATTCTTGGGGCAAGGGGGGAAAGAAAAATGGGTAGAGTTTCACGGTTGCTATGTTTTTCTTTGGAAAGAGACCCCAAAACCTCTTTTTATATGACAAAAATATGGTTATTTGGTTGGGTGACGGGTTATAGGTGCTCAATTGGTTGGGAAACTACCCAATAGCCTGTAATCTCAACGAATCCCTTGCAACTCTTTATTTTTTGCGACTTTTTTGGGTATATGTAGGTTGTAATGGTGCAGATAGTGTACGTATGTCGGCAATAGTGGCACATCTAGTGTACATACATGGGAAGTATATGTTCAGGGCTCATACATATTCAAAAATTGTGTTTTTAAGAAGAGTTGTTATGTATTGCCTTGGAAAAAATAGTAAGTAAGATGGTATGATGCCAGGTCTACATGTGTGGTGCAATTTAGGGTTATAACAATTAATATCCACCATTGGTCTAGTCCTTCTTGATCTAATGGTTTTTATTTCTCCCAAAGTTCTTCCCTTGATCTAATGGTTGGTTGGATTTCAAAACTTTGAGATTGCGTGGATTCTTCCTTGTCTCTAGTAAGCACCGAAGTGTCGAAGTGTCAAAGTGATGAATTTTTTTATCCACTGCTTGAACCAATGGTTGAGAGATAACCTAAATTTCCACCATGAAATATGATGTCTCTTATTTAATACCTTCTCAATCTATGATTCTAGATTGATCCAACTTTCCATAATGCTACTGCTCTAGATCTGAAGGTTTAGATTTAATCCTTCGCAACCTCTGACTTCACCTTGATCTGACGGTTGACATATTTTTCGACTATAACAGAGTTTCCTTACAATTCTTGAAGGGATTTAGTTCTCTTCTTTCTAATCCATACATCACTATTTCTCCTGATCTTTTTAATAACTTGTTTGTTCATTCTTTTATGCATTGATATTTAGTCACTACCCCTCCTGAGATCTTAATTCCTTGTTCTTCGTTACTCCTTCTATACGTGGATTATTTTCATGCTACCTCTCCTGATGTTTAAGAACATAGGATCATTGTTGATCCTACCATGATTAACAATGATCATGAATTGCTTCTGTCCCAAGGTGATCTTCCTCTACCCCAAGGTGATCTTCCTTTTTCTTTGATTATCGTAGATGTTTGATTCATGTTTCCATCAATGAAAACACACAATCAATAATCCCAACAACTAATACTTTCCCTTTTTACAAATGATGACGACCACCATCATGAAATCAAGACTTTGTAACCATACTCTAATCAACTCACAAGTTTTAAACCAATGACTTATAAGAAAGACATAACACATGAATGACAAGGATCAAAAGAGACCTTCTTAGATTAGACTAAAAAAAAGAAATTTAAATGAGAGAAAACCTTGACTCCTGTATTTCCTATGTGTTAACATAGCGTATCCGACTTTGAGTTCATTGATATCGTGGACAACAATCAACCATATCCAACATTGCTTAGACTAGATTGGGAATTTGACAACTAGGAAATTATTAACTTGAAGAAGAGAGAAATTATTTTTGAAGGAGGAGGCTTAAAGGTCACTATTCCATTAGACCCCATAGAGGAAAGAAGATATGTGGAGTCCGTGAGGAAGTAAATTGATAACCTGTATAGTATGACCACACATTTGGATGACTATGTAAATCCTACTATAGATGGTGTGCTTAGTTGGAGAAGCATTAGATCTTGTGCATTTGACTTACAGGAAGGACTTGAACATTGGCAGCACAGTTTGCATGAAGTATCGACTAGAAGATGTTCTCGCATTACTCGCTCTTTGCATTGGATCATAACAGAGGAACATGATACCCCAAGGTTCGATGGATTAATTGAGGTAATTTATTTTTTCAATGAATGAGTTTCATATAACCGAAAAACAAAGATTGTTAGAATTAGATGTTGTATTGAGAGAAACTCCAGCGATATGATGAGAAACACACAAGGAAGGAATAGAGGATTGGAATGAATATAAAAGGGTGATGTAGATCAAATTTTGAACAGAAGATATTATGCACAAGTATACAAGGATGAGAAGTCCAATGGATCATATTGTGCAATGTATTACAACTTGGAGACAGATTCCAAAGCAGGAATGGATGCACAGGTGCATACATATGCTTGAGACAGCTCCCAAGAATTGCTATCTAGAGCTAGAAGTGTATAGAGGGATAGTAGATTGTGAAGAGATCACCCAAAATTTTAAGGTAACATTTAATTTTTAATTTGCATCGCCGTTAGTAGATGCATCTTTGCAAGTCATTAGAAGAATTTTTTTTATGGAAGTAGGTCAGATAGAAATAGTACCTACATGTAGTGCGCATAGAGAACCTATGACTATCCATGAACTATTAGAATGTTACAATGTTACTAAAGAATACCAAGAAGAAGAAGACCCAATAAATGTGCAAGTACCATAGATTGAAGGGGAGTGTGTTGTAGAAGGCCTGAAACTTGAATCTGATGCATATGTGAAGCCATTAAGGGTGCACAAAGTGAATATTGGCATGGAAGAGAAACCAAAGTTCATGAATATTGGTGACTTTTGGAATGATGAGACGATTGAAAATATAGTAGACCTACTGTGAAAGTATCAATACCTCTTTCTGAAAACCTTTTCAGAGATGAAGGGAGTATTTGGGGAATTGGGTGAGATGAAGATCCCATTAAAACCAAATTCTAAGCCATTAAGACAAAGACCTTATAGATTGAATTTGCAGTACAAGGAAAAAGTGAAAGCAGAGCTTGAAAAAATGATATATGTTGGTCTCATTGAGCCCATCACAGAGTCTGAATGGATAAGTCCAATGGTCATTCAATATAAGAAAATGGGGAGCATTAGAATTTGCGTAGACCTAAGGAAGTTGAATGATGATTGTTTACATGAACCTTTTTTGACCCTCTTTATAGATGAAGTGTTAGAAAATGTAGGAGGGAAAGAGGCCTACTCGTTCACCGATGGATTTCCAGGATACCATCATATAAATATTTCACTAGAAGACAGACACAAGATGCCATTTGTGAAAAAATGGGCAAGCTACCAGTACACAATGATGTCGTTTGGGTTAAAGATTGCACCTGTTGTGTTTTCTAGAGTAATTGTTGAAAAATTTAAGGAGTTTATTCATAAGTTTCTTGAAGTGTACTTAGATGATTGGATTGTATTTATCCTATTGAAAGATCACATAGAAACTCTATGGCTGATGCTTGATAGACATAGAAAATATTTCACTAAATTTTAATAAAGTATTTTCTATACACTGTTTGGGATATTATTAGGTCATGTGGTATGCAAGCAGGGTTTGTTGGTTGATCCTACAAAGATCACAGTAATTGTTAATTTCCCACCAACGGAATTGGTGAGACAGTTGAGAACAACTTTGGGTCATGCAGGTTATTACAAAAAAATTATTAAAGGCTATGCACATATTACATATCTGATGGAAAATTTATTGAAGAAGAAGCTAAGTTTCAGTGGAATGAAGACTGTCAGCAGGGTCTAGATGTATTGAAGTAGAAGTTAGTAACTGAAACCATTCTAGTGTTCCCGAATTGGCAGAAAGAGTTTCACATTAATGTGGACGCATCATCGATAGTGCGCATCGCAGTATTATACCATCTAAGAGAGGGAGAGATAGACTATCCAATTGTGTTTTCTAGTAGGAAGTTGTTGACGACTGAAAATAATTACATGGAAATAGAAAGGTAAGGCTTGGCAATGGCTTATGATTTGCAGAATCTCATACACTACTTGTTGGGGTCCCATTTCAAGATGTATATAGACCACTCTACACTCATATATCTAGTGAACAAGCCAGTGTTGGGGGGAGAATATGCAGATGGCTATTGTTTTTCCAGGAGTATGATTTCGAAGTTATAGTAAATCTAAGGAAACTAAATGCAAGACTAGACCATTTATCGTGAATAATGATAGGAGAAGATGTAGGGAACCTAGACAATAGTTTACCAGATGTGTATTTATTCTCATTTCAAATGGTAGATGACCACTTTGTAGAGATTTTCTAATTTTTTAGTACATGAGTGGCTCCATCCAAAATGACAGTAGAACAGAAGAAGAAATTAGTCGTTAAAGTAGCATATTATTAGTTGATCACAAGAAACTTATATAAGTTAGGCGTAGATGGGATACTGAAACGATGCATGTTAGAACATGAAATACCAATGATCCTAATAGAGGTTCATGAAGGAATTGCAGGAGGAAATTATGCAATAAAGGAGACAATGTATAATATATTGCATGCAGGGCTATGATGGCCCACCCTCCATAAGGATGCAAAGGAAAATTGTTAGAGCTGTGACATTTGTCAAAGAGTAGGAAGGTCGTCGTGATGGGATGAGATGCACTTGAATACAAAAGTCACCTTGCAGGGGTTTTCCAAATGGGTAGTGGATTTTTTTGGACCTATTAATCCACCAACGAGAAGAACAAGAGCTAAGTACATAATTACCATGAAAGACTACTTAACATGGTGTGTAGAGGAAGAACCAGTTACAGACTACAGTGTCGAGATAGGTGTGAGGTTCTTATTTGATAACATAGTTACAAGGTTTGGGTGTCCTAAAGTACTTATGAGTGATCAAGGGACTCACTTTTTGAACAAGATAATTGCAGCATTAATATAAGATTTCTAGATTCAACATTGGAAGATCACTCGATATCATCCTCAAGTTAATGGAACCATGGAGGCCTTCAATACGATATTGGAGAATGCATTGACCAAGGTATGCAATGTAGAATGAGATGACTGGGATTTAAGGATTCCAACACTACTATGGGATTATAGAATTACATGCAAGAAGTTGACCAATCAGACACCTTTTAGATTAGCATATGTTCAAGAAGCAGTAATTCCCATGGAATTTATTATATTGAGTCTACACATTACTGTAATACAAACCTTACGAATTCCAGTGAAATAGAATAAAAACTATCACAGTTATTGATATTAGAGGAAGACCAATTTTTTGTAGGGTTCCATTAGCAAGTACAAAAGATAGGTGAAAAAACATGACATGATCAACACATCAAGTAGAAGAAATTTCAAAGAGGAGATACAGTACTGCTCTATGAAAATAAGTTCTTACAACACCCTGGGAAGTTTAGGATGCACTGGATAGATCCATATGTGATCAGATATGCGACATAAGTAGGTGTTGTTCATCTAGAGAAATTGGATGGACAAGTCTTTGAAGGACTAGTGAATGGGATTCGATTGAAACTATACAGGGACGACCATCCTTCCATGCATTAGGCGAGTTGCTGAGAATAAATTGTATCATAGTTTATTATAGAAATAAAAGGAAGAAAAAGAAAGAAAAAAAATTAAAACGGGAAAAAGAGAGAAAATAGTTAAGGGAAGAAGCTGGAAGTTGAAGAGTCCAAGGCGTTAAGGCAAACAAGAAAATGTCGTAGAAGAGAAAGAAGTGTTGGTTGTGGATCCTAATTATCTTCCTGATTCAGAGGTCTTTGTTTTCAACCATGTTTATACCCCATGTACACTCCTCCATGCAAGGGAGTGCAGATGGGGTTTACCCCCTCTACAAGGTCCAGGGGAAAGTGGCCCCCCTATGAGGGTTTGGGGGCTTCACCCCCGAAGGAAAATTTTTCTTGTAAATGTGTATTGTAATTTCATAGTAAATATGGATCGTTCATTATAAGGTTGCATATCTGATGGTAGAGGTTATGTTAGGGTTTTTTTCCCTAGAAGACAACCCTCTTTTATGAGGGAAATGCATTGCAACTATGTATTATTGCAAATATTGTATTCTGAGTGAGGATACTGTGATAGAAAGAACAAGAAGTTATAACGGTTGTGTTGTAGGTTGTATCCCTTCATTTGTTGGATAATAATAAAGGAAGGACTGGGCAATTTATTTGGTGGACGTATCCCACACTAGGTGAACCACATATATATGTGTCTCTATTGTATTGTGTATCTCTTGTGTTTTATTTCCACATTTGTTTTATTTTATTGCTCCACGATCCTATTTTTCTAACAAGAATAAAGCATATGAGCGCACAGACGAAGGAACCAAGCTTACGCAAAGAGAATAGATCGCATAGAGAGAAGAAATTGTGCAGATGAAAGTTAAGAGAAGTTAATACAATCCATGACCGGACGTGCAATAAAGAACCATCATGATGGTGAAGTAGTGGCGTCGTGTAACAATAAATGAAGATTGGGCTAAAAGATTTTGATAGATTGCAAAATCAAATAGAGAATTCACTGAAGATACGGAGTTAATGGAGCATTGAACTGCGATCGAGGTTGGCACAGAAGGAACAAAAAAGAACATCCATGATGGGAAATGCATTGAAGGGAAAATACAATGTCAGAATATTGGAAACATGTAGGCATAATTAAAAATCGACAGGAAAAGCATATGAAATGGAACACAATCAGGAGATAGAGAGAACGAGTGTGACAAACATTTTTACTGAATGGAATATTTAGACTACAATATGTCGGAGGATACAAAATTATTTCCAGACATGGAAAAATCGAGTGCATTCAGATGAGACTACAAGTAGGGATGCATAGAGCCAGCTCACTATAAAGAAATTGAAAAGGGAAGGCCATTGCTTCTTATCCATTTGAGAAGATCAGGAGAAGATTCGAGTGTAGTATCAAATCTGAGCATAGTTCAGAGAAATAACGAAGAGTAGAGGAGTTGAATAGGATATAGTAGAGGAAGATGGCACCACCTAAAGAAACACTACAAATTCATAATTAGGTCACAGTGTCGATGCAGGAGGAAGCCCCAAAAATGGCAGCAATCGGCCCTAGTTTAGCAAAATTCCCTAGAATCAAACTACACATAACTAAAGTAAACGTAAAATAGTGACAACATATTCCCAAACTAGAGAATCATCAAGAAGGAACATGGGAACATGGATAAAATGAGAATAGGACTTTATGTGCAGTAAGGACCTATGTAGGGTGATATTTTAATATACTCAAGAAACAAGAAAACCATATACCTATATTGAAGGATAAAGTTATGAAGGAGTTCCATGCTTATTCAACTCCACCATTGTCTAGGAAGAATGTCTTAAGTTAACAAGCAATGCATAGAAAGCAGGAGAAAGTTTGTAGCAAGAAACATGCGACGGGGAAGGAGACCTTTGAAAAATTCATGGCACACTGGAAGAAGGCTTGAGAGTCTTGGGACAAGCCATAGGTGAGTGTTGGGGGCCTATTGGATAGGAATTTTGAACATAGTTACCAACTTAAGGAAAACTCTATAGAGTTCTCTCTTTTGGGGGGGTCAAATTCTTTACCTCGTTTTGAAAAGTTGTGCTACCGATATTACCCCCCCTCCCTTTTTAGGTTTTTTTTGATATATTAAATCTTCTTATCTATAATGTATCCTAATTATTTTTTAAAATGGTTAAAATTTACACTCATCATGTTAACAACTGGTGTCATTGTGATTTCATTGTGGACAAATACTTTAAAATTTACCCTCGAATCAAAAAGAGATGCTACGAGTAGCACTGGATTTGTTTTGGAGTTGAAATCATAACCTAATTGAAAATGTGCCCTTGAAAATTGGTACCATCGTGGATAAACAACTCAAAATCGGCTCCTAAATCATCGCTTAGATTTTTTCTTTTTTCTTTTTTAAAATTTACATTAAAAAAATAAATAAACTGGACAAAAAAAACTTCGCAAGTTAATTTAAAATATATATATATATATATATATATATATATAAAACACCCATTTTAAAAACAAAAACTCTAACCTGAATTTTTTTTGTTTGTTTGAAAAATTTAAAAATAAGAAAAATAAATAAAAATAAAAAACATACTTATATTAAAAAAAGATTAAATAAAAACTTTAAAAAAAGGTAAAAAACAAATTTATGACGAAAAAACCTTAAAAAAAATTAAAAAAACACAAAAATTTAAAAATGTATATAAAAATACCTAAACTATAAAAACCTAAAATTTAATATAAAATTAAAAAAAAATACTAAAAAACACTTTAAATTTAAAAAAATATATATTAAAAATCTTTTAAAAAAAATTGAGATATAAAATTTAATAAAAACATTTAAAAAAAAAATTAAAATTATATATATTATATAGTTTTAAGAGTTGGCAGTTGGGGGAATTTTGGTATGCGGCTAGGTCCTCCTTGCGATTTTGAGCGAATGGCTTAGGGGACATAGAACCTCGACCTTGGACCTCAGACCCCCTTTTTCGACACTTATCTTCTAGTTCCTGGGCCCTTTTTACGATTCTTTTCTCATCCCTCCCATCTACCACTATGACCGCGTGTGTCAAGTCAAGTTGTCGGACACATGGACAATCCACCGGACGAATTGGTGGATTACGAAGAAAACCTGTCATGTGGCCTGGAGTTTGTAATATCCCTCGGTTGAACCCAAATGTAAATATAATCCAAGTATATTTGAACTAGTGAGTTGTTTAGACATCATTTTTGTAATGCACCTTTCATGGCATGGTGCGTGCATATACTGCGCAGTAAAGGGATGTAATGTACACATTTCTAAATACTGTGTGAAGTAACTAAGGTGCGCGCAACCTTAAAGATAGATGATACAACGCATAGTAACTAAGTGCGCGCAATATTAAGGTCAGTGAACCTTTGTGTATATAATATGCATTATAGGCTGGTGAGCCAATATTATAAGTCATAATGCTTATGTCTTGGAATTAGGCCAGCGTGCCTAGATGTTAAAGGCTAGAGTGCCTACTTTTTACTTGAATCATGATTAATATAAAATGCATCACTGCACGCAGACCGACCACGATAAAAGAGATGGGGGAATGAACTTCACCAGTTAGGGAAAGGAAGAACCAAAAGTCAAGGGAATATTATATTAATATTTCCTAAAAAACATAAAGTATGGATAATTAGTTTATCCTAAGTTCTAAAGTTGGGGACAAGTGGACAAAAGGAACTTATGATATGACAAGTGTCAGGTTGGGGACATGCATTCATATCGTGGGGAAACTTAGCTCAGGGGGATTTTTTTCACAGAGATACCTTACGAACGAGAAAAAGGGGGGAAACTGGCAGGCAAAGCTTGATTTCTTTTGACAGAGAGTTCACAGTGATTCCAAAAACACACTCAGTTATCCAGTTAATGACTCTATGACCATTTCACTCATACATTTTGTTATCCTTGAAACAACCATGTCACCTTTCAGAAGCATGTTTCCTCATCCTTTTGGGTTGGTGTCACTACTACATATGGGTGGATTATTCCACGAAATTTTTTCATGCTTCCACTAGTTTCATATTTTTTTTAACAAGGCGGGATTTTCATCTCTATTGCCATGAAATTTTGTCACAATATCGACGAAAATCTTAATTTAACCTAGTCGTGATTTTCATCGCTATAGCGACAAACTTTCGTGGCAATAGCGACAAAATTTTTGTCTATCTCATTGGTCGGTGTTAATGGCTAGTTGACTATTTTATCTATATATACGTGACTTTAAGAGACTTTGCGACACAATTGCTATAGTTGCGACACTGT
>JZKD02S2300661.1:783154-802028 GCA_000966675.3 Picea glauca | reverse complement strand
AACTTCATGATAACACATGCTTACAATATTTGGTTGATTAGTGCCTTGATTATTTGTAGGGGATATATATATTACAATATATTACAATATTATAATATTACAATGTAATAGTAATGCCATATTACAATGTAATATGGAATTACCATATTACATTATAATATGGCATACAATATGGTATACCATATTTCATGTAAAAAAAAATTTAAAACCTAAAGTCATTGTCGCAATATTGACGCAAGTTCATCGAAAATATTTTACTATTTTACCACAACCGTCGCTATAGCGACGAAACTTCGTTACAATTTGCCACGAATATTCGTTGCATATACAACATGTGCGACGTAAATTTGGTTTTGAGATATTGCACTCATCGATATTACCACGGATTTTCGTCGCAAGTTGCGATGGAATTTCGTCGCACGTTCAGCAGCTGCATCATAAGTTATTGGCTTGGCATAACATTTCATCCCAATTGAGATGAAGTTTCGTCCTAATTGCCACATTTATTCGTTGTTATTGCGACGATAGTTCATCGTAATTGCGACGTGCATAGGGTTAATCGATATTGAAGGTGGTGACACATGGAGAGCTAATTTTTTCGATGTTTCCACACACACTTGGATCGTGGATATAGTGACAAAATTATTTCGATGAAAAAAAAACTCGGATTTCGTGGAAATTGTGACAGATAAGTGTGGCAATATCAATGAACAACCGCCGCAAATTTTCTCATATGTACTACTGTGTACCTCGTTAGCTTGGAGTGGGATTGAAGAAGCAGGTTGTCAAGCCCGTGAGCAGTTCTCTAAGTGAGAGAATTGTTGGGGATTGATTTTCGTAGGTTCTAAACTGCAACTACAGTGCTCTGAGACTTCCGGTCTGGCCTATTGTTGAAGCCCTGGAAGGGAAGTGGGGCAACCGAGGGACTATTGAGCAGAGAATGGGCACACTTCCTTGGGTGGGATAGGCATGTGGGGAATGGGAGGATGTAGGTTGTTAGTTGAGTGAGCACCTGAGACAGATTATTTCCTATTATCCATGAGCCTTAGCCTATATAGGAATCCCTTTACCCTGGGTGGAGTCCAGTCCCATCTCAGGGATGATTCACTGTTGAGAGTGATGAATAGTGTAGTCTATGGCTGGGAGGTTCATGGACGGTCTGTAAGTAGTTGGTGATAGTCTTTCTAAGATAAGTACCAATTGTATGATATATGGATATGTTGTTTTGTTATTTACATGCCTATGTTACATATGTGACTATGATAGCTTGTGTGCTTATGGGTAATTTCCTGTAAATGATGCATATCGGTAATTACTTTTATTTTAATATAAAATTCATATGTTACAGAAAGTAATTGTTTGTCATGTTTAGATGTAAAGCTTCCGTGAGCGTGCTATATGTATATGTTTTAGTTGCATGCAGTCTAAAGAGTAAATTTAGGTCGCATTGCTTAGTTGACTACTGGGTATGCTACTATATGTTCTGCAGTATGGGAACGAAAGTGTTCCCTAGAGTAGCATGTTCCTAACCTGATGGCTGGGAATGTTACCGACTAGCATCAGAGCATGAGTGGTTTCTCTAGAGTGGCGTGCCCTGACGTCAGGTTGGTGTGGGGGATCGTTACAGTATGGTATCATAGCCTCAATTCAACACTGAGCTTGGATGGACCAGAAGGGTGCAATCAAAGTGAATATTCATAGAAAAGTAACTTCGAAGTGACTAGAATTAGAGTCATAGAGTGTCCTTGGAAAAGGTTGGCGTACTAGCGCACGTGGTAAATTTGGCACCGCACAGGAAACCGTGGCGTGCTAGTGTGCGTGGTAAATTGTGGAGTCACGCATAATATTATTATGTGTAGATGCACGTGCTGAAATTATCCTTGCGTGGTAAGCACACACATAGTAAGGTGCAAATGGGGTGCACAAGTATTGCTTAATGCAGAGGAGTTTTGTTGGTGCGCGCATAAGTACGAGTATAAGTTGTTTTGTGACAGTGTATTCAATAGTGTGCGCAGATATTTGAGCATGAAGGAATATGTTAAAATTGACATGGTGCATGTATAGGATGAAAATGCATGTGGAATATCGGTGCATAGTATCAAAACTGTGCGCAGTGGATATTGGTGCACAGCGCCAGAATAGTGCGTGTAAGTAGTCAGTACGATGAAGAAGAAATGCATAGTAGATTTAGGTGTGCGAAGAAGCGTTTACCTTATAATATTGATATGCATCATAATATAAATGAACAGGTCAAGTTAATGCACGTGAAGTTGCTTGGAAGGCGAGGAGTCTGAGTTTAAATTGCATAATAATAAAAGAAAAATAAACACATAACCGCATTGAAGAAGTAATTTCGAATTTAATTTCTTCTGATTTAGATAGATGAAAATAAAATATAAGATTACAAGAAAAAATTATTATAAAAGAAAACAAGAGTCATAACATCACCAAATAGAAATTGTAATAAAACTGTCTAAAATCCATTTCTGTATTTATATAATCATATTAATAAAAAATTACAAAAGGGTGATGACAATAGTTAGCCTGTTGTAAAAAAGGTTGTTGAAGAACAAGCCTATCATCTCTTGTACTCTTTAACTCCACTACTGACTGTTCAAAATTCACTGAGACATGCTTATCTTAGTTGAAGACTTACTTCAGCTTAGCAATATCCTCCTTTAAAGAAGAGTCTAACCAAACCGGTTGATTTTCTCCAACATTTTCGGTCGCTTCAACCATAATGCCGCTTACTCCTTTTCTTCTTAGTGGCTAGCCTGTTGATGACTAAATCCTTTATAGTGGGATTCAATCTGACTTCCAATCATGAGTCTATAACCAGATCTATGTGGAACTTAGTTTCTAGAAGGTTCACAAGGACCCTTTCCTCCTTATTCACAGGAAAGCCTAGCATGTTGCTCAAATAACCAGTCTCACTCGACTTAGATTTTTCCATGTATCTCAGGTTGGGGATACTGAAATGTGACTTTACAGAGAGTAGGAATTCAAGTAGCTAAAGATTACTATGATTATGGATATGAAAATATCTTCATACTTGGGGAGTGGTAATTATAGAACTCCATTTATGAAGCATGGATAGATTACGTACAAGGAGCATTGGGTTTCCATGCTCAGCCAATCCATTTCGAATGATTAGCTTTTGAGTTCATTACATGGCAAAGTTCAACTAATGTCACATGGCTACGAAGTACTGAACGAATGAAACAAGGTGATTTGACTAGTCGTAGCCCACTCCACGAGTGGTGGATTTGACATGTTGAGACACGTAATACCGCGTCTTTGCGAAAGTGATTTCAACAAAACCACCTTGCACAATTGTATCTCAGAAGGCATTGCTTGTCAACGTTTGCGAGACTTTGGTCTTATCTAGAATTATCATGGTGATAACACCAAGAAAGCGGGAGTGATAATGTTGATGTGTATGTTGAATCAAAATGGTGCATATTCTCATGAATTTTTGATTTGTTAGTCTGATTAGTTTCGATGGCTGAACGTTTTTCAGAATTAACAACAACTCGGTCAGGTCAGACCAGTGCAAAGACCTTAGGAATGGAAAAGGCACAAAATAATTATTGTCATCCAGAGAAGAGTATAGGGATGGATGTCCATTTGGGCATGGAAGGAACGAACTCCAATGGACATGGAGAAGAAAGGAATGAAGATATGAATATGGCTGAGACCATTAAGAATTTGCAAAAGGATGTCCAAATCCATAAATTTGATAATGAAAGGCTTATGAAATCCAAAAAGCAGCAAGATGACTTCAACATGAAGATATTGGAAGGTTTGAACAGAATAGAGAAGAAATTGGTTAAGGAGAGAAATTCAAGTAGATCTGAGAGTCACAAATCTTCAAAGGAGAAGGGATAAGTAAAAAGTAGTAGTAGAAATTACCATCATCCCCATAGGCATTCCCATAAGAGATTAGGAAACAACTCAAGTCTATCCCTTGTCAGAAGGTATAAGAGATCTGGTAAGGATGAGCTGCGAGGAAAAATGAACAAAATCAAACCTCCTACATTTGATGGTGAGCACAAGAAGGATGAAGATGTAGAAACATGGTTGATAGGCATGAATAAGTATTTTCAATTGCATAATTATTCTTCCCATGATGAAGGTAGAATCGTTATCTATCAACTCAAAGGAAAGGCCTCCATGTGGTGGGATCAACTTGTGCAGGTACATCACATTGTAGAGAAAAGTGTTACTTCGAGAGAATTCAAGAAGTATTTTGAGAAGAAATACTTGACCAAGAGACACTATGACAAGAAAATGAAAGAGTTATTTGAACTTAAGATTGGAAGTACGACCATAGATGAATATGAGAGAAGGTTTCTGGAACTGTTGAAGTATGTCTCTTTCATTAAGGATGAGACAATCAGAATTCAACAATACTTAAGTGGATTTCCATCGTTCATCAATGAAAAAATATAGTATGATGATCCTAAGACATTAGAAGAGACCATAAGGAGAGATAAATGCTTATATGACCAGCTGAAAGCAAGACCAAATTTACAAAAGGCTTGGGAAGACAATAAGAAATTCAAGATGGATCAAAGGAACAAGGGAGCTAAGCCACCATTATTCATAAATAATCCACAATGGCAGCAAACACATAAGGAAACCAGAGTGATTGACACAGGGAGTCAAGGGCCAAGACAACCACCTATGCAATGTTGGGGTTGTAAAGGAGACCATAGGTTCATAGATTGTCCTCATAGAGGCGAAAAAGGTAGGGTTGTTCACAATGTACAATGAGCTGAGATAGTAGAGGACATGGGCAGAAATGTGCCAAGGATTTATGCAACCCTAGACAAGTAGAAAGAAGAGTATTAATCCCACATGATTGAAGTGAAAGGTATGATCAACAACCAAACCCTTGCTATTTTAATTGATTCAAGAGCTAGCCATAGCTATATAGACCCAAAGATGGTGGAAAGTTTTCAATTACCAAGAAGAAAGCATTGGAAATCCTAGTTCAGGAAACTGGCTACATGAGCCAGAAGAAAAGTTAATGAGATGGTTATGTCCTTCCTCATAGACATGAATGGACTAAATACCAGGGAAGATTTGAACATCTTACCCTTAGGTTCCTATGATTGTTTAATTGGGATGGATTAGTTGGACCCACATCATTCTCTATTGGATTGTCATAAAAAAGCATTCACTTGCTTGGATGAAGAAGGGAACCAGAGGAAATTGCAGAGAATTCCTAGGGAAGTAACCATTAGATAAATTTTAGCATTACAGCTGAATAAATGTTATAGATGAGGATGTCAAATATTTGCAGCTCATATGGAGGAGGCACCTAAAGACAAGGGGACAAATTTGGAGAATTATGCAGTCCTGAAAGAGTTTGAATATGTATTCAAGGAAGTACCAAGACTACCCCCAAGGAGAGACATTGATTTTTCTATAGATTTGATGCCTGGAGCAGCTCCAGTATCAAAGACTCCTTACAGGATGAGTACACCAGAATTGAAGGAGTTGAAAATGCAGCTTGAAGAAATTCTAAAGAAGGGGTATATACACCCAAGTGTATCACCTTGGGGTGTCCCAATATTTTTTGTGAAAAAGAAAGATGGAACGTTAAGATTGTGCATTGACTTCAGAAAATTGAATAAAGTGACTGTTAAGAACAAATATCCTCTACCAAGGATTGATGACCTCTTTGATCAATTGAAGGATGCAAGGATATTTTCAAAGAAAGATCTCAGATCAGGATACCATCAGGTAAGAATTAAAGAAGAAGATATTAGCAATACTGCCTTCAAGACAAGGTATGGTCATTATGAGTTCATAGTGGTACCATTTGGATTGTCAAATGTGCCAGCTATTTTCATGTGCTTAATGAATGGTGTTTTCCGAGAGTATTTGGACAAGTTTGTCATTGTCATTTTGGATGACATTCTTATATATTCCAATTCAGAGGAAGAGAATGAACATCATTTGAGGATGGTGTTGCAAGTATTAATGGAACATCAAGTGTATGCCAAATTGAGAAAGTTCTCATTTTATCAGAAAAAAATTCATTATTTGGGGCATATCATCTCAAAAGATGGGATAGAAGTGGACCATGAGAAGGTAGAATCCATTAGAGAATGGTCAGCACCAAAGAATGTGATAGAGGTCATATCTTTCATGGGCCTTGTAGGCTACTACAGAAGATTCATTAGAGGATTCTCGAAGATAGCACACCCAATCACTTCCTTTCAAAGGAATGGTATGAAGTTTCAGTGGACGATGGAATGTGAAAGTAGTTTCCAACATTTGAAACAATTATTGACAAGTTCTCCAATACTAAGGATCACAGACCCAAATCAAGATTTCATTGCATGCACAGATGCATGTAATGAAGGACTAGGTGGAGTCCTCAGTCAAAATGGATTTGTGATATGTTATGAATCAAGTAAGTTGAAGAAGCATGAAAGAAATTATGCCACTCATGATTTGGAGTTGGCAGCCATAGTGCATGCCCTGAGGAAATGGAGACACTACCTCATGGGAAAGAGGTTTGAGCTAAGAACAAACCACAATGGTTTGAAATATTTATTTGATCAACGAAATCTAAATGCTAGACAAAGAAGATGGTTAGAATTTCTAAGTGAATATAACTTTGATATAAAGCATATCAAAGGGAAAGAAAATTAAGTGGTTGATGCACTCAGCAGGAGGGTGCATGAACTATGTGCTACAACCATCAACATGTATCAAACTGATGTTAAAAGCAAGATTCTAGAGGCTGCAAATATAGATCTATAGTACAGAGAATTGGTAGCAATGCTACAATAGGGTAAGATACTTTGGAAGATGGATATTTATAAGTTGGGAGTAGATGGAATACTGCTGCACAAGAACATAATTTTTGTTCCAAATGTCTAGGACTTGAAACGTATAATTTTGTGTGAGATGCATAATGCTCCTTATGCAGGGCACCTCAGATATCATAAAACCGTAATAGCGGTCAAGATCCAATACTTTTGGCCAGGTATGAAGAGAGAAATTGCATAATACATCGCTAGGTGTATGGAATGCCAGAAAGTTAAAATAGAGCATAGGCACCTAGTGGGATTGCTGCAACCTTTGTCCATTCCTGAATGAAAGTGGGAAGTGGTGACAATGGATTTTATTACGGGATTTCCTAGAACAAGCAAGCTACATGATTCGATTATGGTAGTGGTGGACAAGCTTACAAAAGATGCCCATTTCATTCCACTAAAAACTACTCACAAGGCAGCAGATGTCACTGATATTTTCATGAAGGAAGTGGCACGATTGCACGGAATTCCTAAAACGATTGTGTCTGACAGAAACCCAAAATTCACCTCGAATTTCTAGAAAGGATTGTTCAAAGGATTCAGAACAAATCTGAACTTTAGTACAACTTACCATCACGAGTCTGATGGACAGACAGAAAGTGTGAACAGGGTGATAGAGGATATGTTGAGAATGTATGTGATGGACAAACCATCAAAATGGGAAGACTACCTACATTTAGTAGAATTCGCTTATAACAATGGGTATCGGGCATCATTGAAAATGAGCCCATTTGAAGAACTTTAAAGTAGAAGGTGCAATACTTCAGTAAGCTAGGATAATTCAACTGATAGAACAGTAGATGGGCCAGAGTTTCTCAAGGAGATGGAGGACTAGATGTTAAAAATTAAGTAGACTTTGAAAACTGCCCAAGATAGACAGAAAAGTTATGCTGATAAAAACAGAATCCACAGAGAATTCAAAGTGGGTGATCATGTTTTCCTGAAAGTAAAAGATAGCAGGAGTTCCCTGAAGCTGGGAAGTTGCACACAGTTGGCAGCCAAATTTTGTGGACCATTTCAAATCCTAGAGAGGATTGGTCTAGTTGCTTGTATGATTGCATTGCCTACATCTATGTCTGTTCATAATGTCTTCCATGTATCATTTCTAAATAAATATATACCTGATGCTAATCATGTTATTGATTGGAATTTTATTTAGGTGGAGCAAGAAGGCTCTTTCCAAGTGCATCCAGTGTGCATCCTAGATTGAAAAATCAAACAACTCTGGAATCGAGACATAGGGCTTGTAAAGGTCCAATGGACCTAGTACAGACCTGAAGATGCTACTTGGGAGCATGAGGATGCAATGTGGAAAGAATACCCACATCTTTTTTAAGAATTTTGAGAATTTTGTTGTATATGGGTACATGATGCATTGAGGACAATGCATAAATAAGGGGAGGGGATTGTAATATCCCTCAGTCAAACCCAAATGTAAATATAATCCAAGTATATTTAAGCTAGTGAGATGTTTAGACATCATTTTTGTAATACACCTTTCATGGCATGGTGTGCGCATATACTACGCAATAAAGGGATGTAATGTTCACATTTCTAAATACCACGTGCAGTAACTAAGGTGCGCACAACCTTAAAGACAGAGGATATAACACATAGTAACTAAGTGTGTGCAATATTAAGGTCAGCGAACCATTGTGTATATAATATGCATTATAGGTTGGTGAGCTAGTATTATAAGCCAGAATGCTTATGTCTTGGAATTAGGTCGGTGCGCCTAGATGTTAAAGGCTAGAGAACCTACTTTGTACCTGACTCATGATTAATATAAAATACATCACTGCATGCAGACCGACCATGATAAAAGAGATGGGGGACTGAACTTCACCAATTAGGGAAAGGGAGGGGCAAAATTCAAGGGAATATTATATTAATATTTTCTAAAAAACATAAAGTATGGATAATTATTTTATCCTAAGTTCTAAAGTTGGGGACAAGTGGACAAAAGTAACTTCCGATATGACAAGTGTCAAGTTGGGGACATGCATTCATATCATGGGGAAACTTAGCTCAGGGGGATTGTTTTCACAGAGATACCTTACGAATGGGAAAAAGGGGGGAAACCGACAGGAAAAGCTTGATTTCTTTTGACAGAGAGTTCACAATGATTCCAAAAACACACTCAGTTATCCAGTCAATGACTCCATGACCATTTCACTCATAGATTCTATTATCCTTGAGACATCCATGTCACCTTTCGAAATCCTGTTTCCTCATCCTTTTGGGTTGGTGTACCTGGTTATCTTGGAGCGAGATTGAAGAAGAGGGTTGTCAGGCCTGTGAGTAGTTCTCTGAGAGAGAGAATTGTTGGGGATTTATTTCCATAGGTGCTAAACTGCAGCTACAACGCTATGAGACTTCCAGTCCGGCCTATTGTTGAAGCCCTAGAAAGGAAGTGGGGTAGCTGAGGAACTGTTGAGCAGAGAATGGGCACACTTCCTTGGGTGGGACATGCATGTGGGGAATGAGAGGCTATAGGATGTTAGTTGAGTGAGCACCTGAGAAAGAGTCTTTCCTATTTTCTATGAGCCTTAGCCTGGATAAGAATCCCTTTACCCTGGGTGGAGTTCAGTCCGAGCTTAGGGCTGATTCACTGTTGAGAGTGATGAACAGTGTAGTCTATGGCTGGGAGGTTCATGGACAGTCTGTAAGCAGTTGGTGATAGTCTTTCTAAGATAAGTACAAATTGTATGATATATGGATATGTTGTTTTGTTATTTACATGCCTATGTTACATATGTGACTATGATAGCTTGTGTGCTTATGAGTAATTTCCTGTAAATGATGCATATCAGTAATTACTGTTATTTTAATATAGAAGTCGTATGTTACATAAAGTAATTGTTTGTCATGTTTAGATGTAAGGATTCCACGAGTGTGCTGTATGTATATGTTTTAGTTGCATGCAGTCTAAAGAGTAAATTTAGGTGGAATTGCTTAGTTGACTACTGGGTATGCTATTGTATGTTCCACAGTATGGGAATGAAAGTGTTCCCTAGAGTAGCATGTTCCTGGTCTGATGGCTGGGAATGTTACCGAATGGCATCAGAGCATGAGTGGTTGCTCTGGATTGGCATACCCCAACCTCAGGTTGGTCGAGGGGATCGTTACAAAGTTCATGATGCAAGTGGATTTCTTGGATCACGCATCCCTGTCTCCATTCATCTCCCAGAGGGAACCCGATCCTTTGCCCGAGGAAAACGAAGTTAATATCGAGCATGCAAAGGATGCTAGTGATTTAGAAGGTTGTAAGGATGGAAGATGGAAGCTTAAACATGGATCTGAAAAGTTTCTTGGCTCGATTTCTTATCTTGTAGATTTTTCTTCATCTGTTAAGCCCAACCCTGAGTTTTCTAGTAGTTTCCAACGAGTGGAAGATAACCATATTTTATTTGTTTCTAAATGAGCTTCTAAGTGTAAGAAATGAGTGCACTCGCAAAAAAATCTTCCAAAGTGCATTCGTGAAAAGGGGGACCTATTAAAATGGTTGTGGGAGAGGATATTTGGATTGAATATATCAACCGCTATGAGGGTAAATTGTTGGTTGGGAGGTTTTGTGGTAAATCTCTAGGTATCTTGGCCCTCCAATAGTGAATTGATAAGGAATGGTCTCCTTTGTTGGTTTATTTACCTGAGACACATGTATTGACTAGAGGATGGGATTCCTTTTAGCTAAGAAATGAAGAGGACTGTGTAGAAATGATAAAAAGGAATTGGTCTCAAGGTCCATCACATTTAGTTCTTAAACCATGGTCAATGGATTTTGACCCCGCAAGGGATCCTGTTTCAATCATGAAGGTTTGGGCCATCTTACCATGTTTTCCACTATCCTTTTGTAATATAAAAGCGTTGGAAATAATTGGGAACAAATTCGGTTCCTTTTTCAATCTTGAACCCAATTGGGCGACGAAAAAAGACTGCAGATGGGCCTGGATTCAGGAAGAGTTTAATGTCTGGGAAGGTTTGGTAGGAAACCTCAACATTGTTTATGGTGACTTAACATGGCATGAGAAAATGGATTATTGGAAAATCCCATTTCGATGTCATGGATTCCATGAAATTGGCCACTTAAGGGCTCAATGCGAGAATCCCTCGCCATGGGGACATTCCTAGCAGAAGGTTTAGAAGAAAAAATCTACCACTCGCTACGAATAGAAGGTTAATTCTCTCTCTATAGAAGGAAAAAAGTCATTAATTATCCTGGAATCTGGTTCCGAAAAATATATGTGTTTTTCTCTGGGAGACCTAGCTCTCAAGGCTTCCTTCTCAGGTACGCAAGAAAACATTATTGCTTCTTTCAACTCTTTGGTTCATATTTATCCTTTTGAAAATATGGAAAATAGAATTCCCCCTCCTATCTGGACCTCCCCTTTGTCCCCCCTTTCTTCTCCCTCTTCCTCCCTTACCCCCTCTTCGTCTCCTATCACTCCCCTTCCTAAAGTTCCTCATGTTATTTACCCTAATACAAACCCTTCCTGCCCTCCCTCCTCATTTCATGAGCTCTCTTCAGGTGGTGTTTCCCCTTTTCTCTATGTTTCTCCCTCAGAGCCCCCAGGCCCCCCATCTCCCTTTCCCCCAAGCCTCTAAAGTATTTTAACTCTCCTTTACCTTCCCAGCCCTTGAATTCTCAGTATCCCTCTGCTCCTTCATCCAAAGGTTATGTGATCCATTCCAAGAATCATCTAAAGGAGGTCATTCCTTAGAAGGGGGGGTTAGCAAGCAAGAAGGAAATCTCATTTTTCCAATGCAAAGGGAAAATGTTTTGCATAAATTCAGAAAGAAACCCAAGCACCAATCACTGGGGCCCTAAGAGTGGGGAAATCCCTCCCCCACCCCCCTCAAAATGATTTTTCTCTCCTTCAATGCTAGAGGGACTAGGGGGGGTTCATAAACAATTGTCCCTCAAGAGGCTCCTCTCCAGTCTTAACCTGATGTCATTATCCTTCAGGAGAATCTGTGTTGAATGGAAGAAGCTATTAAGCATGTTAGTTAGTGGCTAAATTTTTTTTCCTTTAGCATCATTAATGCAGAAGGGATGTCAGGGGGACTAATATATGGTTGGAGTCATGCCTTCAAGGATATAGCCTCCTCTTACTCTCAATTGTCCATCTATGTTAAACTCAAGAATAAAGATCTTGATTTGCTTTCACTATATTAAATATTTATGGACTCTATGTTGATAGGGTTCCGTTTGGAGAAAACTTGAAATCTGTAGGATTTTTTAGCAATCCTCTCTGGTGATAGGTGGAGATTTTAATTTCACTCTTTCCTTAAGAGAAGTATGGGGTACAAACCCTAAAGAAGATAGGAAAAAAGGATTTTGACTTTCTTTCCTAGAGTCGTAAGGTATGGTCGATCTAGAGCCAGTTAAGCTCAATCCAACTCAGAGAAAATTTTGGTCCAGTAATGAGGAAGTAGCCAAGAGACTTGATCGCTTCCTAATCTATGAAAAACTCCTAGAAATGGGGTTTATATTTAAGTTGAAATTAGAAGACGAGAGAAGTTCCAATCACTGTCCTATTTCTCTTCGGTGGCAATCTAACTTCGATTCACCTCCTTCTCCTCTCAAAATTAATTAGGTATGGATGGAAGAGGAGGATTTCAAAAACATAGTATAATCCTCTTGGGTAAGGCTAAGTATGGATAATATAGACCCTTTAATGGTGCAATTTGAATCGAATCCTAAGAGAAATAAGACATCCATTAAAAAATGGATTCCAGTCTAGAAAGTCAAAAGGAAAACAAATTTATTGGAAATTGAAGTTGAACTCTCAAGGCTCCACTCCCTTTTTGTTATCGGACCCCTCATCCAAGAAAAAATTGAAGAACTAAAAATTTATGAAAACCAAATAATCAACTGGCTGAAAAAAGAAGAGGTGGAGTGGTGGGAAAAACGTCGAGCCATATGGTTACAAAAAAGGGATAAAAATTCAAAAAAAAATCATAATTATTCCAATCATAATCAAAACATCAATTCTATTTGGGAGTTAAAAAATGAAGAAGGAGAAATGGTGAGCTCATTTCGGGATAAGTATGAAGAAGGTTCACACTTCTTAGAAAACCTTTTCCTCACCCCAAGGGGGTGTCTGATCCAGGAAATTTTGGAGGTGGTTTCCAAGTTTCAACATGTTTTCAATGACAAAATGGATCAATCCTTAGAAAAATAAGTAACTAAATATGAGATAAAATTTTCCCTTTAAACGATGAAGAATGGAAAAAGTCTTTGCCCGAATGGATTCACTATTGAGTTCTTCAAATAATTATATTATTTATTGAAAGATGATCTTCTCCTCGTGATCAGAGAATCTCAGAGAGAAGGAAAGCTTTATGGGCCTCTCAACTCAACCTTTCTCTATCTTATTCCAAAGAAGAAAAATGAAGAATCCTTTGAGGATTTCAAACACATTTCATGTTGTAACGTAGTCTATAAGTCAATTTCCAAAATCATTGCTCAAAGACTAAGACCCCTTCTTAGTGAAGTGATCAGAGAAAAACAATTTGGATTTTCACGAAATAGGAAAATACCTGATGTTGTGGCCATTGCACAAGAATTCCTCCACTTGGTGAAAAATAAAAGACTCAAAGCAATCATCTTAAAGGTAGACCCATCTAAAGATTATGACAGGGTAAATTGGAATTTCCTTTGTTTGGTCCTAATCCAAATGGGAATGAAGTTAAGGATTGTGAACTGGATAATGGGATTCCTTCAGAGTGTGTCCTTTGTTTTCTTGATTAAAAATTCCTCTTTTCTATTTTTAAAATATTCAAGGGGATTGTGTCAAGGTTGTTTGTTATACCCTTTTTTATTTCTAATCATATCGGAAGCCTTGAGTAAAATGTTGAAGGAGGCGAGATCGAATGGACTAATGAGAGGTTTAAAGGTTTCATAATCGGAGAGGGTTTCTCATATTCTATTTGTGGAAGATTTTTTATGTAGTGTGTTTGTCTCTTTAACCGATGTATCTAGACTCAAGAACATCCTGGTTCTGTAAATAAACAGGGATGCATATTAATCTGGAAAAATCATGCATTGTGATAAATAATTGCTCCCTAGATGAAACAAACTATTTCCTTAATGTCATCTTGACTCAGTGAAAACGTATTGAATATGGGATAAAATACCTAGGATTCTATTTAAATCTTGATAAATATAGGAAGGAGGATTGGAGTTGGCTTATACGTAAAGTGGAAAAAAAGGATTTCTTCTTTGGTATTTAGAACCTTATCTAGGGGCAAGCGGATTGTGTTGATTAAACCTATCTTGGAAGGCATCCCAGTGTATTGGAACTCCATCATTGATATTCCAAAAGGTGTCTTGGATAAAATTAGGAGGTTGAGTTGCAGGTACCTATGGGAAAGAAATAATTCCTCTGGAGGTATTCATCTTTCTAGTTGTTCCTCCATTGTCACTCAAAAAAATCTTGGAGGGTGGGGGATTAAATATATTCATCCCTTTGCTTGCATGCTATATGGGAGTAATATTTTGCACTTAACACATGGGAACTCTCTCTAGTTAAGAGTAATAAAATCTAAATAATTTTCTAACCTTTATACAATAGATTGGTTCTACTCGCCTTTGAAATCCTCTGAGGGTTCCTTGGTCTAGATGTTGGAATAATGTTTCATTTATCATATTATAGATGTAATTGTTTTTAGTATTATTTTTATTTGTTATGTCTCAAAAGTATAATTAATGTTAGGAAATATATTTGAGAGATCAATGGAGATATTGTTGAAGAGATTGTAGGAGAAGATGATTTCTTGTAACATCTTCTCTCATTGTATAAATTCATGCTTTGGTAATGAGAAATTTTGAGATGAGTGTTCATTTTTATTGGATTATTTGCTCCATTATTATGCTGGTGTATTTCATCATTTGGTATTAGAGAAAATTTTGTTCATTATATTTTTTTTAATTGCAAGGTATTAATATTGTTTTACATTGGGCGAATTTGCAATTCTCTGTGGGCGAGTTTGCAGTGTTTGGTGAGTTGTTGTTCGAGAAGTTTGCTCTTCATGTGTTGTGTTGGAGTGTGTAATTCTGGTGCGTCGATTGGTGCATATAACTTATTTTTTTGTTGCATGAGCAAGGTCTTGGACGTGTGAATGTCAAGAGACGTAAATTGTTACTCTATTGTTACTGAATGTAGGCTTCATTGCGTGGACTGACCGATCTGGTGGCTATCTGGTGCATTGAGTGATCAAGTGTGAACTGGAGAGATCTAGTGGGATCTAGAGTGATATTATGTCTAGTGCATAAAACCATCTATGCATGAGCATGAATTCTTACCAGTGCTCGATTCTGACCTGTGCTGAAATTATAAGTTTTGGGGTACAATGTTTTTTGTAAAGGGTATTTTTTTTTATTTTTTATAATATACTAGAAAAAAGTAATATTTGTTAGTGAAGGGAAATATAATAAGTGTTGATTGTAATCCTTTGAAATAATTGATCTTTTATCTCTTCATTGTACTCAAACATTAATAAAAGAATTATTTTTTGGTGGTGGTTGAGTCCCGATTTTTTGGGACATTGGTTCTCATCTCGGGAGAAGTGGGACACTTTATTTTTCTCTTGAATATTATTCCTCTCTCATTATTATTTATTCTTCATGGTGACAAGAAATATTTGTTTTCCTAAACTTGTTGCCACAAATTATTTCTATTGGAGAAAATGCATGCAATCTATATTCATCACCAAAGATTTATGGGAGCTTGTAATTGATGGATATACTATGCCTTCTGCTAATGACTTCAAAACATTAAGTGATGATGACAAGAAATAATTAAAGGAAATCATTAAGAAATATAATGAAGCACTTTCACTTATAGGGAGTGCAGTTGAAGAATCTACATTTAGAAGAATTAATGTTGCAGAATCATTTAAGCAAGCTTGGGATATTTTAAAGAATACATATGAAGGTGTGGCTATAGCTAAATAGAAAACACTAAGGAAAAATTTTGAAAATGAAAACATGCAAAGTAATGAATCTATTCATGATTACATCACAAAGATGCAATATTGTGTTAATTAGATGAGGTCCTTAGGTGAATATGTTCCATAAAGGAGACTAATTGAGCATATTTTAAGAAGTGTTCTCCCAATTTTCATATGGTCACCACTAGTATTATGGTTTCCAAAGATTTAAATACAATGAAGATTGATGAATTAAGTAGATTTTTACTGACTGTTGAAGAAAATCAACCCACTGGAAAAGTGGAGCATGCATTTTATATAAGGCATAGAGGAAGAGGAAGAGGTAGAATTCAATATCAAAATCATAGTCATAATATAAGTTCACAACAATCAGAGAATTATCAAGGAAATGCATTTAGAGGAAGAGGAATAAGCCCAAGTCCATTTAGAGGAAGTTCATGTCAATTCAAAGGACGAAGAAGAGACGGTTTTCATGGAAGAGGAAGAAAAAGAGAAGGATCTCAAGAATGACAAGGCCCACAGTGTCATTATTGTCATAAATATGGTCATCTTGAAAGAAATTGTTATGAAAAAATGAGAGATATGGAAAACAAAGGTGTTAATACAGTTGTAGAAGAAACCAGGAATGAGAAGTTATTTATATCAAGTTTCATGGAACATAATGAAGAAAGTGAAGCATGGTATATTGATCCAGGATGTTCAACACATATGAAATATCAAGAGGAGTTGTTTACTAGAATTAATGACAACTATTCTGGTAAAGTTGTATTTGGTGATGATAGAGTTTCAGAAGTTAAAGGGAAAGGCACAGTTGCAATTCCAGCATTGCATGGAAAGAAAAAGTTTATTGATGACACATTGTTGACACCAACATTTAAGAAGAGCCTACTTTCTGTAGGATAGATGATGGAGCATAATTATAAGTTAGTATTTGATAACAAGGAATGTTTAATCATGGATAAGTTGAATCAAAATGCAATTGTGGCAAAAGGAGAAATAATTGAAGATAGAATTTTCAATCTTTCGTTTGATTCAAGTAATTCTCAAAGTTTGAATGCAACAGAAGATATTAACATCAAGATTTGGAATTTAATAATGGGACATTTAAATTTCTAGAGTTTAGTGTTGCTTCGAAAGCAACATATGGTGAATGGTCTTCCTTATATCAAGAATGATGATGAAGTGTGTGAAGGATGTATTTTTGGGAAACAACACAAGGAAAGTTTCTCAAATAGAACTTGGAAGGATAGTGAACATATAGTGTTGGCGCATTCAAATTTGTGTGGTCCAATGGAGACAATGTCTTTTGGAAAGGCTCATTATTTTCTCACTTTCATTGATGATTTTTTAAGGAAGACTTGGGTGTATTTTTTGCAGAAGAAATATGAAGTGTTTTCTCATTTTCTTGAGTTCAAGGCATCGGTTGAAAATACAAGTGGTTTAAATATTCTCACCCTAAGAACAGATAATTGGGGGGAATACAGGTCAAATGAATTTTTGAATTATTGCATGAAGAATGGTATAAAGTGAGATTTTACCAATTCATACTCTCCTCGACAGAATAGAGTGGCGGAGAGGAAAAACATAACCATAGTTGTTGGATAGGATCATGTTAAAGGCTAAGTCACTTGGTAATGGATTTTTGGTTGAAGAATTACACACATCAATATACATTTTTAATAGATGTCCTACAAAGGAAGCGTTGAATTTGACTCCCGAAGAAGCATGGTCAGAACATAAACCAAGTGTAGCAGATGTGTGAAATTTTTTGGTTTCATTGCATAAGCACATGTTCTGAAGGAAAAGAGTAGAAAATTGGATGATAAAAGTGTGAAGTGTATTTTCATTGGTTACATTATTGAAACAAGAAGTTACTGGTTGTTTGATCCTCAAGTAATGAAAGTAATAATAAGTAGATATGTTCTATTTGATGAGCAGGGAATTTATGAGTAAGAACTTGTACAGTTGAAATTAAAATAATATAAAGTTACTATTGATGGTGAATCACATTCCAATTCAGTAAAGTAAGATGAAGTTAAGAAGAAACCTAAGTGGTTTGAAATAAGTCATTCAGAAAATAGTATGTTAGATAGAAATTTTGAAAGAAGGATTACTAGATCCCAAAGTAATATTGTGAATTATGCACTTATGACACAGGTAATGAAGATGGATGAAACACACAATTATGCAAAAGCATCAATAAAGAAAGAATGCAATGAATCTATGGAAGTAGTGTTGAATGCTTTGGTGAGAAATGATACATGGGATTTGGTGAACTTACCAAAAGGTAAAGAGGTTAGTGGTACTAAATGGGTTTATAAAACTAAGTATAAATCATATGGCATAATTGATAAGTATAAGGATCGTTTAGTTGAAAAATTTTATGCATAGAGAGAAGGCATTGACTATACAAAGCCATTTTCCCCAGTGGAAAAAATGGATACAATCAGGATTGTTCTTACATTTGCTGCTCAGTATAAATGGACAATTTTTCAAATGGATGTTAAGTCAGCTTTCTTGAATGGTTATGTGGATGAAGAAATTTATGTGGATCATCCTAAAGGTTTTGAAATTCCATGTAAAGAAGATAAAGTTTACAGGTTGAAGAAGGATTTATATGGTCTTAAATAGACACTAAGGGATTGGTATTCAAGAATTGATAAATACTTCTAGGATCATGGCTTAATCAAAATTTTATCTGATCCCAATCTTTATATTCTTCAGTCAGGTCAGGATATTTTGATTGATGCACTTTATGTTGATGATTTGATCTACACAGGGGACAATGCTGAGTTATTTTAAACGTTTAAGTCACACATGATTGTTGATTTTGAGATGACAGATCTTGGAGAGTTACATTATTTCTTGGGAATTGAAGTTTGGAAGAAAGAAGATGGTATTTTGATGTCACAAGGAAAGTATACTTTGGATATTTTGAAGATGTTCAGAATGATGAGTTGAAAGCTAGAAACAACTCCTTTGGAAGTTGGGTTGAAGTTATATGGACATGATGACTCCAAATCAGTTGATATTAATTTGTATCATCAATTGGTTGGAAGTTTGATCTACTTAACTACAACTCG
>JZKD02S2300661.1:762662-781034 GCA_000966675.3 Picea glauca | reverse complement strand
TATATTAATTATTGTTTCCATGGAATTTTTTTTATTTTTTATTTCCACCTTTTTTTAATGTTTTTTTTTTAATTTGGGTTTTGAATATATTTTTTTTAATGTGTTTTTTTATTCATTTAAAAAAATGCAGAAATGTTATCCTTTCTCATTATTGTTTTTAATGTAAATTTAAAAATTAAAATAAAAAATTAGTAAATAAAATTTCAAGTGACCATTTAGGATCCAATTATGGGTTTTTTATTTGCATAGGGATCTATTGTCAAGGCCATAGTTTCAATTAGGTGGTAATTAGCTATAATTTTAACATTTAAAAAAAACATTTTTCTTTAGGTAACATCATTTTTTTATTTAGGTGTTGATTTTAAGGTTTTTATGAGCTATTGTATGAGTTTTCAAGGCCATGCTTGAAAAATGTTGTAATTTTGACCTCGTTAGAAAACATGGTGCTACCAGTAGCACCACTTTTTTATTTGAGTGTTGATTTTAAGGTTTTTCTCAGCTACTGTATGAATTTTGAAGGCCATGCTTGAAAAATGTTGTAATTTTGACCTCGTTAGAAAAAGTGGTGCTACCAGTAGCACCACGTTTTTATTTGGGGGTTGATTTTTATGAAAAAATATGGGTTTTAAGGGATAGAGTTCTCGTTTTGAGGTCATGGTTCTCATTAAGTTGGTAAGTATGTTTCTGGTTAAGTTTTGGGATCTGTGCCAAAATAAGACAAAGAAGGAAAGGCAGTTAGAAGATGGACCAGAGTGTGCGATGGGAGAAAACAAGAGTCAAAGCACCTCATAGGAGGAAGTGCGACGGAGCGGTGCACAAAAAGTGGAAATTCTTTAGGATTTTGAGACATTTTTTCCACTTTGTAATGGGCTTATCCCTATTTTGATGTATAAATGTGTAATGGGTTTTTGGTTAGAGTGGTTCAACATATGAGAAGCTCTTAGTGTTTATGGGTGAGTTGAGTCAAGTGTTGGAAGATGTTTTGAGGTATCACTAAGGAGTGAGGATTTAATTGCAGTAGAACTTATCTAGGTGGATATCGATGGCCACCCACCTATTCAACTAGTTCAAAGAACAATTTTCATTTTGGCAATTTGTTTCCTAGTTTTTCGGGTCATAAACTTTCAGAGTCGTTTTGAGGCCCTAAACAACGTTTTTTTGGGGCACTACACAATCACATTGTAAGCTATATCTAGTGTGTGATAGTAACATGTGTATTCCTCGAGTAGTTATTTCCAACGAGTTATGTGCTCCTAAAACAGAGACAATATGCAAAAGTTACGACCCCAGGAAGTTGATGTACCAACTTACTCCATCAAGGCCCACATGAAGTTTGGCGCTTCATCTCTTAGGATTAGGTTTTTGGATTTTTAGGGTTTTCTCATTTATGATTTATGTTAAAAAGGCCTTTGGAGCCTCATTGTAACCATCTTATTTTGAATGAGCACATCCATGACATCTCATCTTAGAGATAAGTTGTCACCATTCCAACGAGTTTGTTTTAGTCTGCATTTTTACAATTTTGGCATATTCTATTTATTAATAGAAGTCAAGTTTTATTGTATCTCTGTGTATTTGTTTTTATACATTTGTATTCCATTTCATTCCATTTTTAAATATGGATCAGTGGTATCAGAGTGGTCTACTCTTTATTTGTTTCTTTGGGCATGTCCCCAAGGAGGTCATGGTACAAGGAGTTGGATATCGAAGTGGTTGAGCACTTGCAAGACCATCCCCATTGATCATGATGACCTCCCATGGTGGAATAAAATAGATGATTTTCATAGAAATATTTGCCTCACCATATGAAAACTTTCTCAAAGGGCCTTTGTCTATTTCCCTATGCTGACTTGAAGTTTCTTTTTGTAGTTCCCAGAGATAAAAATTGTATTTTTCAACATATACGTGCCCTAACAGCTATACAATATCTATATACGTAGGTTGCACCATTACATCCCTTGTACCTCAGGTTTTGTTCTCAAAGTTAAAAAATGGTTCCGGGTTTCCATGTCACGTCACAAGATCCATGATCCTTGACCTTCAATATACTAGAAACATTTTGACTCGGCCCTTTAGTTCCATTTGAAGGCTATAAATGGGCCATATCCAAGGTGTGGAAAAGAGGAGAATAATTCAACTTTGAGAGTAAAGTTACTTTGGAGAAATTATTCACTTCATATTGAGTCTGCATCCCTTTGTCATTTTAAGTCTGAACACATTGTTCAGCCCCCAATACCTTCCCTATTTGATGGAGAACCTCGTTCTCTCTCTTATATGATATTGCCTTTGGTGGAGGATTGAAGTGGTGGAGGCCCATCTAGAAGGGACTCAGTTTCTCATTTACGAACGTGCCGACACAGAAGTTTGTCATTCATACACTTCTATTGATTACATTTTAATAGAAATAATCTTTTCTCGTCCAATTAATGTCTTGAAAATATTTGAATTATTATTCCATGGGCGTATTTGTTATGAATATTTATGGATTATTCTATTGAATGTGCTAACTTTATATATTATCACCATATGATTTTGTATCTTTGTTGTTGAGGACAAGTCGTAGGTGTATTGCTTTGAGTAATTTGCTCAACAGTGGACTTTATCGAATGTATGGACGAGGTAGGCTCCTTATCTTGTCTTGTTAGCATATTTATTTATATAGCATACCTGAGATTAGAGTTTATTTCTGCAATCATTTCCATTTGGTGTGGTTTACCCCATGCCATAGAGTGATTTTCCTCGTAACAAAATTGTTGACCATACTGGGGAGAGAATCTTATTTTCAGGGTTTGGAGTGGTTTTATCCTTTGGTTGCTCTCGTTTATATTGAGTTTCTTGTATTGTGATTGCTTGATAGCCTCTATTCATTTTGAATATGAATTTCTTGTCCTTATCCTTAACCTGGAAGTGTTGCAATACATATACGTGGTTTTTTTCCTAACAGGTGCGTACATATGCAAGTTGTCATTCTGTAGGAAGAGTATATACATGGTTTTCATATAAACAATCGTGTACATCATCCTTCTTTGATTGATTTCTAATTTTGATGTTTGGTGGGTAGGCTTTGATGGTTGTTGATTCTTCTTAGGTCTATGTTATGACTGTTAAGTTCCTGCAGAGTGATAGGGAACCTTTCTTTGGTTGAATTTTCGGGCGGTGTTTCTTTATCATCATCATTTTCATTGATTTTCCTTGCATCTTGGGCTGAGGGTTTGGTTCTTGATATTCTAGTTGGTTTGTCTCTGTTTACATACAGTAGGGTATTTGTATCAATTTGTTGTTCAGTCCTTGTATTTTCATTCTTTCATATTGAAAATACAAAAAATATACATTTTGCATTGATGTAATTTGATCTTTTGGGTTCTTATCATTGATCTTAGTACATGTATGGGAAGATTTCATCTTATTTGGAATTGAAGAATTAAATTGGAAGTTACATGTTTGAAAAGCTTATCATTTATTGGGAATTGAAGTTATGGATTTGCATTTTATTCATATTCATTTATTTTACTTGCTGAGTCATAACATCATCAGTTTCACAACCGCACCTTTTTGAGTAAAAAAAGGCCACTAAAAGTAACGCTGATAAATTTAAAATTGATTAGAAATTATTTTATTTTTAAGGGTGCACAAACTAGCTTAGGATTTAGAGCCTTGGAATAGGATTTTGTGAGTAAACTTCCCCAAGTCTATTAAATCCAACATATTTGTATGAATAAGGGAGTGGTGAAATCCATTGTATAATTGGTGATGACGGGCGGCTCCGCTTACACTAGAGTTAAGCACAAGGTCGTGTGAAGTTGGTTAAGGGGATACCCCCCCAATACCTTCTTAGCGTCAAAGATATTTCTAGGGATCTATTCGTATATGGGGGTCTTTCTAGTACCTTTACCTCTATGAGAGGAGGTGCTTTCGAGATTTAAGGATTTTCTACCCTGCCCATACAGTAGACTTGACTTATGACTATTCACTTGTGCATCAGTTATATCATGGTGGTTTAGTTGCTTGACATAGGTATCCACATAGGTTTCTTGAATGGGTTATTCTGCAAGTACCATGGGTAAGATAAGGGTCGGACAACACACAACCTTTATGGAGGATTACCTCTCTGGGGGAATCTAACCAACTGGTTGTTAAGCCCATGAGGGCCCTTATAAATAATTTTGATACCTACGATCTTTTGAAGGGAGTCTCAGGCCCCTCTTGGGCGAGACATACCTACTCTAGTGAGGGAGGCCCCTTTTTAGCCACTATGTCATGTTTGTGTGCATTGGCCTTTTTTTATTTACTTTAGTCTTCTCTCTGAGTATTAGTTGGCTTTAGGATTTTGTATTGCATCGTGATTTTTCATTGCTATGTTTAGTGGAGCCCCCGTGACTCCCTCAGTTAGCGTTACCTAGCCCATAGTCTTTTCTCATTCCATGGGGATGAATCATTTTATATTTTCGAGTGGTACGTTGAATCATGATACTCAGTCAATACCTTGGTCCTCTAATATTTTTTCTCATGGTATTCCAGACATGTCTTCGCACTTTCCATCCTTTGTCTCATTGACTTATCTAAATCCTATTTTTGGGTCTGGGGGCATGATGCCTCCTTATTCTCCATTTTCATTTGGTTGGATACATATCCCTCAACCAACTCTTATGGTAGGAGGTTGGAATATTCCTTCCTATATATCCAATCCTAGCTTCACTTATCTAGGAGAAAGTGATCAAATGGGTGGTCATTCTACTTATAAAATCTCATCCATCTATCCTTCTTCTGTTATGTCAGTTCCTACGAACACTTTCCCCATGGAGGATATACATATGTTCTCTATTGTTTCATCTATGGGTAATCAGTTTTATAGTATGGGAACCCCCCTTCTTGAAGTTCCTTTGTCTAGGGAAAACATATATCCTCACCTGAGTAACCCTTGTCATGTCACTTTCTCTTCATAAGCGGATTCCTCGATGACGATGCCCTTACAACCCTTTATGAATCGGTTTGGAGGAGGATAATTTCCTCTTAGATAGGGCTATGGTGTATACCAGAACCCTTCCTGGCCTGCAATTTATCAAAACCATTATTTCCTGGAACCTTGGTCTCAAATGCCGCAGCCAACTGCCACCACCAGTCCAGTCACAGCAAGTCATATTGTCATTATGTCACCAACCTATGCTAGTCATATTGGATATTTTCTAATAGCCTCTATAATTTATGTTAGAAGCATGTCACCAACCACTGCAAGTCATGCTGGGGAATTCATATGATTGAGAATCCTAGTCGTGTAAGATGTAAGCCCAAGTTCCTTTGTAGGCTTTGCAAAGGAGATCACCTTAATCGTGTGTGCCCTGTTATTGTTGTGGTACAAAAAGCATGGTCCTTTCTGGGTGCCCTTCAGGTTCTGAGTCCTCTTTGGTTTCCCAACCTTATTTTTTCAATACAACGGTCATGTCGATGCAATCTTTGGTCGACACCACTCCCATTTTTGGGGGTTATGCGTCTCTTGACCTTGTTGTCTTGCATATTGTTCAACTAGTGGTCATGTCGATGAAATCTTTGGCCGACACCACTCCTATTTTGGGGGGTGATGCATATCTTCAGTTTGTTGTATTGCATCTTATTCAACCAATGGTTGAAGAATTGGTCATGCAGATGCAATATTCATTTGATCCCACTCTTCTCTTGGAGAGTGACAAGCCTAAGGAAGTGGCATTGTCGATGCAATCATCAGTCAATCCCACTCTTCTTTTGGAGGGTGATGTGTCCTTAGACCATGTCCTTAGCATTTATAGTCTTGTACATTCTGAACAAGGGAGCATTCTACTCTCTCTGAGCATGCTCTCTCTAAGTCCTAGGGTGGTTTCCCTTGATTGGAATGACCTTGTAGAGGCTCGACTTCCTTATTTTACACCCTTCTAGATAAGGGGAATTATTCGATATATTGTAGACAAGGTAACCTATGCAAGTATTTTATCCTCATCTACCTGGAAATCTTTGGTTTTTCCCAAGCTTGTGTTAGTTATCTGTGAGTGGTTGACATTCAACAAAATTCCTGCATGGGAGCCTTGGCCTCCCCCATTATATGCTACTTGTTGGCACATGGGAAAACCCAGGGTTCAACGCTACAACAACGCACCAACAAAACCCTAACTACCAGCCTTTTCGGAAACACCTACGAAGCAGATGAAGTCTCACCTGAGGTAGAGACAGGGATAGTTGTAGGACTCCAGTGTCTACAACCTTAGCTGGGACATAGATATGTGATTGTAACACCTTAACAGAGAACTTAGCAATTATGATTCATAAATATTCAGTCTTAGTTTATAGCGTAGCTAAACCCTAAAAACATATGAACACAGTATTCACACAGATCGAATAGATTCAAGCACTAAGCATACCAATAGAGATCAAATCTAGCATTCATTCACATTATTTTTCACTAAGTTATCATATTAGATTCATCTATCATCTAATATCGCACTACGCATTGAATCACATAAAAAAAAGAACAACCAAAAACACAAAGCATTCACAACACAGGATATACATGGTTCACCCCCACCCTGCGGCTATGGCCACCAACTCTTCATCTTATTTATTATCTTTTTTCAATGCATAGAACCACATGACCCACTCTACATAGGACAGGATATCTGCACACACCTCACCAGATCCTCCTTCCCCGAGTTAGGTCACAACACAAAGCCTTCTTACACAGTCTGCACACTAGCTTCTTACAATCACGTGCACTTAGATATACAAGTCTTAACACATAGTATGAACAAAGCCTATAGCTCCGCACTAAGCCACAAACATTCAGTATTCACTTCACCCCTTCTTACATCACCTAGACTTCTATTTATACATTAAAAAATAGGCCTAATCATGGGTAATCCCATGGGCCGACATCCCCATACCCATTACATAAGCCCAAACCCAAAAAGGCCCTAAAAATGGGTCGAGATCTTGCAATATCTGCTTCATCTTGTGCTCCACCTTCGACAGCCTATCAAGGTCCCAAAAATAGTTCAAACATGACCAAGGATCCTCAAAACTTGGTGAAGGGACAACAGGCCCCCAACACTCACTTGTGACTCATCCCGAGTCACTCCAATCTAGGTAATTCTGCCTAAAAATCCTCGATCTTGGCTTGAGATGATTCAACCTCTTATTGTGGCATGGCCTCCTGCTTAGCGAACTCTTGGATAAAAAATTCATTGACAGGTCCCGCTAAGCATTGTTCAACTACAGCGACAACTTGCTCCAGTTCTTCTCCTCAACCTTCGATCTCTGAGAATAGTTGGCAAGCCTCATCCTGTATAGGTTGGATCCTCTAAGTCACTTCCATGAATATACACTGAATGGTGTGGACTTGTTGTGTAGCAGTGCGTTGCTCTTGGGATCACTTCATCCTTTCAACAACTGGCAGGGACTTCAACTGCACTTGTATTGTTTCTGCTTCCTGCTTCGCCTCTTGGAGTTGTGACTCCAGTTCCTTCAGTTCTGGATTCTCAGTGAGTCACTCATAAGTCTGGGCACTACGATCACTTATTTTTTTACATTCCATGGCAAGGGAATTTATTCTCTCAACTGTTATTTGAGCAGTTGCATCTCTTTGATCCCTCACATCCTGTGGGGTGTCGGGTAGTGTGCAGAGCTCTAAGTCTTCTATTCTTTGATTTAGATATTGGATAGCTTCTGCGATCTGCTCTACATTATGCTCGACTCGGTCTTCTGCCTTTGGCTCTAATACTATCATAGAGTGAAGTGTTATGTTGACTACTTCTTTCATTTCGAGTTGTTTTGAAAGAAACTGTTCTTTTTCTTGCTGAGTCTGTGCTTTCTCCTCTTCAAACTTTGTTTGGAGAGAAACCTTCTTCTGCTACGTAGCTTGGAATTTTTCTATGACTACTTCTTACACTTGCATCAAGGCCTGGGTGGCTTGTTCTGTTTCTTCCTATCCATGACGAAGGTGAGCTTAGATCGCATCATCTAGTCGGCGGAGTTGGGCTAGCTCATCTCCCAACTCTGGTTCTCCCGACGGTAGGGGCGTAGTGGAAACTGCATGACTAGACTGAAGAGCCTGATGTACCCCTCAGAGCTCAAACTCGATTATGTCATACATCTCCTCCTACTTGGCTTCCTATTTCTCCAATATTTCCTGTGAGGCGTCATTTACAGCTATGATGATGAAGTCAAAGTCATTGACAGTGAGCACAGTCTGCATCTTGGTCAAGGTAGTTCTAGATTTCTTTCAGGAAGAGGGTTTTAGGGGAGAAACCTTCCTCTTCTTCAAGGGATCAACCTCATCTCTAGGCAATGTTACTTTTCTTTGCTTCTTCTCATATTATTTTCCATTTATCTCTTCTACTTTTTCATCACCCCCTCGGTCAGGTCATACTGAAGTGGTTTTTTCTGATGCGCTACTTAAGTCTTGGACTTCTATGGTATTCTTCCTTCTGTTGGTTTCAGGTGTGTCATGTTCTCTATGAGTGGCCTCCAATCTATCAAGTTAGGGGTCAGATATCTCTACAGGATTAGCGGGGATAAGGAGGTCTGCTAACTAGTCCTTAGTTATCTCCTCAAGGTCCTCTTCTGTGAGCTTTTAGTATGACTGAAGCTCTTCCTTATGCTCGTCTACCCATGCAATGATATAGATGAAGTGTCTATATACGTGAAATTTCATGAGGGTTCAGAACTGCTATAGGGTGTTTGGAGTCATGCAAGGTTCAGCTTCGATATCCATCTTCAGTTGGAGATAATATGTGTGAAAGATTGCATTTGACTGCCACTATTTTCCCATATTGCTCGAGTACCAGAGCATGGTGAACTTCGCAGAAAGTGGATCGAATAGCTCAATGTTTGAGAAGGTCGCACCTTCCAGCATCTCCCAAGCAATAAACACGATGAGGATCAGGAGCCAGCTAAAGTTGAACTCGTAGCCCTGATCCTGTGCTTCGCAGTAGTCTAATTCCAGTTGATTAACTAGGTACTTCGCCTAGTTCATATGTAGGCCTTCCACACATTTCCCTGCGAGTTCAATGACAAACCCTATTACCTATGTGGATCTGTGTAATGATCCCAAGCCATTATGAAAGGATCATCATGGTTTTGGTGTCTTTTTAAACGTTTTCTGGTTGTGGTATCTCGTCAAACAGTTTGTTGATCTATTGGTTTACTTGTGTTTACTTGTTGAATGGCCTCTTGATTTCATCCTTAGGGTTTACTGATGTGTTTATATGTTTGTATGCAACAAATAACAGAAAGAGACAACCATGGAACATACCTCAACCGTATGAAATATGATAGACAAGCCAAAACATCTCAACTACTTTATTCATAAAAGAGAGAAACCTGCTACAATGAAGATGCCGATCTGGAATGCTCAACAGATGGACAAGAAGATAGACAATAGAGCTTCTAAAAAATGCTCCCGACAATACAAAATAAACCTCCAAAGGCTGGATAAGAGATGAAGACCAATGCCAAGTGGAAAACCCCTCAAGCTGGAAGATGCCACGCCCTGCTGTAGTGCTGAAGCTCCTTAATATTTTGGCCCTGCTATCAAATATGTCCAATCACACCAAGAAATATGCCAACTGATAGATTGGCCAACTATAAGGACAACCCAGGTGTACAAATCTCCAAATCCACTCTCAAACCCTATAGATTTGAAACTCCTCCACTGAATGGTGAGCCCCACTGGATGATTGAAGCCCTAGATAATTCATCCTTGCTTAAGGAGGCCTCCAAATTCGCTTAAACTCTCCAGAAATATAGATCGGGACACTGCAAGTCACTAGGTGAAGTCTCAGGGTTAGATCTGAAGTATAACTCCTCCAAACTGACTATATCTGAATCTCAGAAACGCCCTCCTTCTCTTCAATTCGTCCCAATGCTCTAGAAAATAATCTGTACCATAAAGATCTATCAGAAATATCTAGGAATGATGGTGAAGACCCTGGAAGAAGAACCCAAGTGATGGAATCTCTGGAAACCCTACCAATCTCCTACAACGAATCTCTCTCCAAGGATGGTGTGCCCCTCTTGCTGGAAACCCTCAACTGGTGCACCCTCTCTCTATCTGCACATGAAACTGATGTAGAATCCCCCTGCAACTGAGTAGATATGGAACTAGAATGGTGTGGGAGAGTATTGCATCTCTGAGACTAAGCTTGGGACAAACTAGGTGGAATCTTTCACCACCGAACGTCCTCTAGGGTTTGTTATGTCAAAACCCTCAAAACCCCCAATGTTGGGCTCACTAGCTAAAGCCAGATATCAAAAGATAAACATACATGAATTAATGAGAAGAGGCCCTTGCCTTTCCTTTATACTTTTCGCTCACCTTGTCCCTCCAAAGTGACTTTCATTTTATTAATATTTAATTAATTAATTAATTAACCTTTTTACCTTTGAAAAGCTCCTTATCTCTCCTTGTGGCTTCCCTGGCCACTGAAAGTCACTTCTAGACATACCATCCTATAGTGTTTATCCTCCAGATTCCAATGAGATATTACACTAAGAGGTTCCTCCAAGTAATGTGCCCAAAATTATCTCTTCAGTGATTTCAATCAACTTATAGCTCAAAATAGTCAAAATCATGGAAATCATCGGAATGCAACGAAACCAAAGCCAACCTGTGTGGAATGGCTCATATTGATGGAATATGATCATAAATGCAAGATGGACCCCACAATGCCTCTCAAATACACATGTACTCGCTATAACATCCATCTGGCTACTCTGGTCATCATAAATCTCTGCACTGTGATGATGTCCCAAAGTGGGGACATTACAGTCCTCCCTTCTAGAAAATTGTTTATCCTCAAGAAATAACCAAATCATCTCAAATTGAATACCAGGATCCCATGTCCACCTGTGGGATACATAGTAGAACCCATCCAATTACGAACAATAGTACACTCCACCCCCTAGATCCCATATCAGGAAGTGAACTGCAATACTCTGTGAAGCATAGTCCTAAAAGATATCAACCCTATGAACCTCTTGCACATGACACATGGCCTCATATCGGAATGAGTCCATCCTCCAAATCTCTACCAAGATCCACACGGCCTCCATCAACTGCACATGTTGATTCCAGAATGAGGTACTGCAAGACCTCCGTGAGATACCTGCAAGCAGTGCGCTCCTCTCAACATTGAAGCTTAATGGAAAGTTAGAATAACTTTCCCTTGCAATGGTCCACTCTCCCCTGTGAATCCATGAAATTTCTAATCCTGCAATCCTTGGATCCCATGCTAGCCTCTATCGAAGATCCCTATGCTGAAACTGTACTATGATGGCCCTGCCTGAATTCTCCCTGTATGTATACTGGATCCTCCACTCCTGGATCCTCAAGATAAAATCCCTGTGGCCATTGGACCTGTTGTCCAGAAACTGTACCTGTAAGGAAATATCTATAAAAGAAGTACCTTTCCATCCATCTCCACGTCCTATCATGATTACCAAGAGTGAAAAGTTTCCTCTCCCTATCAGACAAATCCCTGCAAAACCACTCCAAACCGACCCCTGGTGGAGTGTGTGGCTCTTTGGCGCAACCTGGGTCACCATGTAGTCAAACATCCTACTAGCCAAATGAACACTCATATCCCATGGTAAAGTTGGAAGTTTATCACTTCCAATCTCCTCTAACTTCTCCTGTGTGAGACTAATCACCGTCAGGAGCCCTCTGTGCTAATCTGCTATCCTCCTCATGTTGTTGTCCATGATAAATGTGTCGGAAAAGGGTAACAGACATATCTGTAGCTAGTTGTAGGACTGGAAGGCGTCACATGCTTTGGTCAATCCCAAGGATTCGACCAAAATCTTGTCCATCGATATCCATGATAATTGCTCGCCTATAGTCATCACTAAACCCTAATCATCTTGTACAATCAGAAGCAACTGGTCCAACTGCTGGTAAACCACTCTCCATCTCCCATCACCCAGGCAACTACTAAAATGGTGAAGGTGAGATCTCATAACCATATGCTGATGCAAAAGAGTGGCACCTACATGCTCCCCTAAGTGTGTCTCCTCCCTACCAGGTAGTACACCCCTCTAAATCCCACCATACATCTCAGCATGTCTCTGTGAGCTATCACTCATCACTGTATTCTCCGGCATACTCCTGTCATCTCCTGCAAACTCATGCTGCATCACAGATCCTAGGCGTATGGCTGGATCAATCTCTATATGGAGATAAACCACTCCCATGACACAAATGGAAGTGTCCCCCATCAACTGGGGCCCCTCTGCTAGATCATCAACACTCTCTGTTAACATGACTAACTAATACATCTGAGTGTCCACTAAGACAGATGAAGTGGATCTCTGATGGATCTTCTCAGGAGACTCATATGTCCTAGACTCTGATTCTTGAAGGGCAGTTTGTGTGCCTCTCAAGAATCCTCAAGTGCTCTCCAACTCCTAAGTGAGTCGGTCCATATCCAACTCTTGCTCCCTCAGATCCTAGTGATACATCTCATAAACCCTTAGTAGATAATCCCTATCTATCAAAAACTACTGGTAGTCAGTCCTCATCATAGATACTCTCTCCCTAAGAGTGTGAAAATCATGCATGGAAAATCCTCCATCTAAGCTACCCTATGCCACTGATGCTCCCCAACAGTAATTTTCCATCACTACATGAATGTCATCAATATGTCTAGTGGATGCCCTGATCATAGCCTCACTAAATCTCAACTGTGCTACTAAGTGGTGTGGCTCTTGATCATGGTCATGCTGAGGTGCCATCTCAAACCCCTCACTGCTAGTGTTAGTCCTGCTAGTGCCAACTCTAGAATCCCCCAAAACACCCTCTGCATAATATGATGTGTCAAACTGTCCACTGTCTACTATGTTGCTGGGTACTCCTTTATGCCACTGCATCCCATCACTAGATGCCATCTCCCCCTGACTCCCACTGTATCATGTATGAGCATCTGTATCCTCCTGTGCACTCAACCTGCTACTATCATATGCACCTGGATCCCATAGATATGTATCCAGGAACGTGCTATGGTCACCTTGATTGCTAAAAAGTGCATCCTCATCAATGCAGACCGATCCTGGAAGTAAGTGCTCCATCAACCTGTCATCCTCTGCAATCTGCTCAACTAATGGAGTCTCCAATAGCTGTGACTCAATCTCCTCAGGTTGATCTGTGTGTGTAAGGTCCCCTGTCTGTACTCCCTGTACCTCCTCCTGGATCTGTGGGTCTACCTATCCATGGTGTGCATCCCTAACACTAATCTCATCCATCATACCTAATGTGCCACTGATCTCCTCATGTGACATGACTATCATGGGTGTTTGAACAGGTGACATATGTGTCATGGCTCCCATAGGAAGCTCACCATCTCTAGGTTCTATCACGTGTGAATCCTCACTAGTGTCACCACTCTGCTAAGGTGTAAGGTCATCAATGGTATGTGATAAGTCTGATGAGACACTGATGCTATCGTTCTGTCCATCCAGCTGCCTATCTGCTACACAAGGGTCATCATCCTCCTCAAGCATGCAAGCATCACTAGCCTCTATGCAAGAGTCATCATCAATATCCTATGAGGTAGAGTCACTATCACTAGCCTATGTGAAAGAGTCATTGTCATCATCTGACTACTCTAAATCCACATCTATCGCTCCATCCTCACACACCTCATCATCACTGTCATGACATGCCTCAATAATGTGCTCCTGATCATTACCCCTACACCTATGATCTGGTTCCCATGGCCCCTTGAAACTGTGGCAAGGTTGTGTGCTCCTAATGGGTGTGGGGTTTCTTTGTTCTTCCCACCATCTAGCTACTTCTTTTTTCTTTTTATATACTATGATGATCCTCTCTAAAATATCCTCTTTGCTCCAACTGGGCTTTGTAAAGGCTACATACTGAATAAAGGTTATGAGAGCCCTATGTTCATCGCTAAGGCTAAAATACATTATCTCCAAGCATGTCATCTCAATGGCTATCCTATCCATTTCCTTCCAACTATACATAAAGACCCCTGAGGTTTGCAGGATTTAAGCTATGATACCACTGTAATGATCCCAAGCCATTATGCAAGGATCATCACGGTTTTGGTGTCTTTTTAAACTTTTTCTGGTTGTGGTATTTCGTCAAACAGTTTGTTGATCTATTGGTTTACTTGTGTTTACTTATTGAATGGACTCTTGATTTCAACCTTAGGGTTTACTGATGTGTTTATATGTGTGTATGTAGAAAATAACAGAAAGAGACAACCATGGAACATACCTCAACCATATGCAATATGATAGACAAGCCAAAATATCTCAACTACATTATTCATAAAATAAAGAAGCCTGCTACAATGAAGATGCCAATCTGGAATGCTCAACAGATGGCTAAGAAGATAGACAATAGAGCTGCTATAAAATGCTCTCGACAATACAAAATAAACCTCCAAAGGTTGGATAAGAGATGAATACCAATGCCAAGTGCCAAACCCCTCAAGCTGGAAGATGCCATGCCTTGCTGTAGTGCTGAAGCTACTCAATATTTTGGCCCTATTGTCAAATATGTCCAATCACCCCAACAAAGATGCCAGCTAATAGATCATCCAACTACAAGGACAACCCAGGTGTCCAAATCTCCAAATCCACTCTCAACCCCTGTAGATCTGAAACTCCTCCACTGAATGGTGAGCCCCACTGGATGACTAAAGCCCTAGATAATTCGGCCCTACTGAAGGAGGCCTCCAAATGCTCTGAAAATCTCCATAAATATAGATTGGGACACTGCAAGTCACTAGGTGAAGTCTCAGGGTCAGATCTGAAGTATAACTCCTTCAAAATGACTAGATCTGAATCTCATAAACACCCTCCTCTTCAATTCGTCCTAATACTCTAGAAAATCATATGTACCATAAAACTCTCTCAGAAATCACTAGGAATGATGGTGAAGACCCTGCAAGAAGAAACCAAGTGATGGAATCTCCAAAAACCCTTCCAATCTCCTATAGTGAATCTCTCTCCAAGGATGGTACGACCCTCTTGCTGGAAACCCTCAACTGGTGCACCCTCTCTCTATTTGCACATGAAACTGATGTAGAATCCCCCTACAACTAAGTAGATCTGGAACTAGAATGGTGTGAGAGAGTGTTGCATCTCCGAGACCAAGCTTGACTTGCATTAACTTATAGCTCAAAATAGTCAAAATCATGGAAATCGTCAGAATGCAACGAAACCAAAGTCAACCTGTGTGGAATGGCTCATAATGATGGAATGTGATCATCAATGCAAGTTGGACCCCACAATGCCTCTCAAATACCCCTGTACTCGCTATAACATCCATCTGGCTACTATGGTGATCATAAATCTCTACACTGTGATGATGTCCCAAAGTGGGGAAATTACAGTCTGTTCTTTCGTACTAGCTTTCCTGCTATTAATTGGCATGCTAGGAACACTACGCCATTTTGGATGGAAGCTACCTTATAGCCTCACATCCCCTTCTCAACATCATCGTAGGTATCCTTGATCTTCTGTGCTAATGCATGATCTGTGGCTTTTCTTGGATAGAAGTCCTGTGGGTCGGGTCCTTACATACTTAATCTAGTGATCTTATGGATCAGCGTTGGATTGAATGTGATACGTCAGTCTAGCCATAAGTAGCCACCATGGTAACATGAGAGAAAGAGCTTAACACAGGCGTTAACCTTATGGTGCCTTTCAAAGTGTGGTATTTTCATTACATTCAACAAGGTGGACTGTGTGAGGTTCACCGTCCATGGCTGGGGGATTATTTTTGAGTTCTTCCCCTTTATCTTGGTCAAGTATTTATATAGGGCGAGCATAATATGGTTCTTGCGGTCTCTTATGTTGAAGTCGTTCAACTTCAACATTGTGATCTTGTCCTGTTGCATTCTAAGTGCACGTATCCCCTTTAAGAGGTACACAGTAACCATGGTGTAATCAAAATCTCTTGGCACACTATCATGACTCACCACGTCGTCCAGAGGTGGGATCTAGTCTGGTAAGATGGTTGGCATTAGCTTCTCATTTTCTAGGTCATATTTGTGCTTGGTTCACTTTTCTGTGACGACTCGGGATGGTCCGGATCCACGAGAGGTCAATGGAGAGGCTTGCAGTCCTCTGATCGATGATGCTTGTACACCCACATACATAGACATTACTCTTTCATTCATGAGGTCGATGAGTACCTCTTTCACAGAATATTCGACTACACTAAGTTCTTCAGACATACACACTCATGGTTGAATATCTTGGGTTTGAAGAGTAACTACTCAATGCAACGAGACAGTTGGTGATAGATCGATGATCACTGTGCGAAATCAATTGATCTGCAGGCTCAGATAATCATGGTTGGAAAAAGTGTTTTGAGTGAGGATACTGTGATAGAAAGAACAAGAAGTTACAACAAGTGTGTTGTAGGTTGTATCCCTTCATTTGCTAGATAATAATAAAGGAAGGACCTGGCAATTTATTTGATGGAAGTATCCCACACTGGGTGAACCATGTATATATGTGTCTCTATTGTATTGTGTATCTCTTGTGTTTTATTTCCACATTTGTTTTATTTTATTGCTCCACGATCCTATTTTTATAACAAGAACAAAGAATATGAGCGCACAGACGAAGGAACCAAGTTTACGCAGAGAGAATAGATCGCATAGAGAGAAGAAATTGTGCAGATGAAAGTTAAGAGAAGTTAATACAATCCATAAACAGACTTGCAATAAAGAACCACCATGATGGAAAAGTAGTGGCTTTGTGTAACAATAAATGAAGATTGGGCCAAAAGATTTTGATAGATTGCAAAATCAAATAGAGAATTCACTGAAGATATGGAGTTAATGGAGCATTGAACTGCGATCGAGGTTGGCACAGAAGGAACAAATAAGAACATCCATGATGGGAAATGCATTGAAGGAAAAATACAATGTCAGAATATTGGAAACGTGTAGTCATAATTAAAAACTAACAAGAAAAGAATATGAAATGGAACACAATCAGAAGATAGCGGGAATGAGTGTGACAAATATTTTTACTGGATGGAATATTTAGACTGTAATATGTCGGAGGATACAAAATTATTTCCAGACATGGAAAAATCGAGTGCATTCAGATGAGACTACAAGTAGGGATGCATACAACCAGCTCACTATAAAGAAATTGAAAAGGGAAGGCCATTGTTGCTTATCCATTTGAGAAGATCAAGAGAAGATCTGAGTGTAGTATCAAATCTAAGCATAGTTCATAGAAATAATGGAGAGTAGAGGAGTTGAATACGGTATAGCAGATGAATATGGAACCACCTAAAGAAACACTACAAAGTCATAAGCAGGTCATAGTGTCGGTGTAGGAGGAAGTCCCGCAAATGGCAGTAATCGGCCCCAGTTTAGCAAAATTCCCTAGAATCAGAATACACATAACCGAAGTAAATGTAAAATAGTGACAAAAGATTCCCAAACCAGAGAAACATCAAGAAGGAGCATGGGAACATGAATAAAATAAGAATAGGACTTTATGTGCAGCAAGGACCTATGTAGGGTGATATTTTAAGATACTCGAGAAACAAGAAAACCATATACCTATATTGAAGGATAAATTTACGAAGGATTTCCATGCTTATTCAACTCTACCATTGTCTAGGAAGAATGTCTTAAGTTAACAAGCAACGCGTAAAAAGAAAGAGAAAGTTTATAGCAAGAAACATGCGACAGGGAAGGAGACCTTTGAAAAATTCATGGCACACTAGAAGAAGGCTTGAGTGTCTCGGGATGAGCCATAGGTGAGCGTTGGGTGCCTATTGAATATGCATTTTGAACATAGTTACCAACTTAAGGAAAACTCTACAAAGTTCTCACTTTTTTGGGGGTCACATTCTTTACCTCGTTTTGAAAAGTTGTGCTACAGATATTACCCCCCCTCCCTTTTTAGGTTATTTTTTGATATATTAAATCTTCTTATCCATAATGTTTCCTAATTATTTTTTACAATGGTTAAAATTTAGACCCATCACGTTAACAACTGGTATCATTGTGATTTCATTGTGGACAAATACTTTAAAATTTACCCTCGAATCAAAAAGCGATGCTACCAGTAGCATTGGTTTTTTTTTGGAGTTGAAATCATAACCTAATTGAAAATGTGCCCTTGACAATTGGTACCATTGTCGATAAACAACTCAAAATCGACACCTACATCATCGCTTAGATTTTTTCTTTTTTCTTTTTAAAATTTACATTAAAAAAATAAATAAATTGGAAAAAAAAACCTTCGCAAGTTAATTTTTAAAAAAATATAAAAAAAAAACACCCATTTTAAAAACAAAAAATCTAACCTGAATTTCTTTTTTGTTTGAAAATTTTAAAAATGAAAAAAAAAAAAATT
>JZKD02S2300661.1:711736-748174 GCA_000966675.3 Picea glauca | reverse complement strand
CATTTAAAAAAAATGCGGAAATTTTCTCCTTTCTCATTATTGTTTTTTAATGTAAATTTAAAAATTAAAATAAAAAATTAGTAAATAAAATTTCAAGTGACCATTTAGGATCCAATTTTGGGTTTTTTATTTACATAGGGATCTATTGTCAAGGCCACAGTTTCAATTAGGTGGTAATTAGCTATAATTTTAATGTTTAAAAAAAAACATTTTGCTTTAAGTAACATCATTTTTTTATTTAGGTGTTGATTTTAAGGTTTTTATGAGCTATTGTATGAGTTTTCAAGGCCATGCTTGAAAAATGTTGTAATTTTGACCTCATTAGAAAACATGGTGCTACCAGTAGCACCACTCTTTTATTTGAGTGTTGATTTTAAGGTTTTTCTGAGCTACTGTATGAATTTTGAAGGCCATGCTTGAAAAATGTTGTAATTTTGACCCCGTTAGAAAAAGTGGTGCTACCAGTAGCACCATTTTTTTATTTGGGGGTTGATTTTTATGAAAAAATATGGGTTTTAATGGATAGAGTTCTCATTTTGAGGTCATGGTTCTCGATAAGTTGGTAAGTATGTTTTTGGTTAAGTTTTGGGATCTGTGCTAGAATAAGTCAAAGAAGGAAAGGTAGTTAGAAGATGGACCAGAGCATGCGGCAGGAGAAAACATGAGTAAAAGTGCCTCATAGGAGGAAGCGCGACGGAGCGATGCACAAAAGGCAGAAATTCTTTAGGATTTTGAGACATTTTTTCCACTTTGTAATGGGATTACCCCTATTTTGATGTACAAATGTGTAATGGGTTTTTGGTTAGAGTGGTTCAACATATGAGAAGCTCTTAGTGTTTATGGGTGAGTTGAGTCAAGTGTTGGAAGATGTTTTGAGGTATGACTAAGGAATAAGGACTTAATTGCAGTAGAACTGATCTAGGTGGATATCGATGGCCACCCACCTATTCCACTAGTTCAAAGAACAACTTTCATTTTGGCAATTTGTTTCGTAGTTTTTCGGGTCCTAAACTTTCAGGGTCATTTTGAGGCCCTAAACAACTTTTTTGGGGGGCATGACACAATCACATTGTAAGTTATATCTAGAGTGTGATAGTAACATGTGTATTCCTCAAGTATTTATTTCCAACGAGCTATTGTGCTCCTAAAATAGAGACAATATGCAAAAGTTACAACCCCTTAAAGTTGATGTGCCAACTTACTCCATCAAGGCCCAGATGAAGTTTGGCACTTCATCTCCTAGGATTAGGTTTTTGGATTTTTAAGGTTTTCTCATTTATGATTTATGTTAAAAAGACCTTTGGAGCCTCATTGTAACCATATTAGTTTGAATGAGCATATCCATCACATCTCATCTTAGAGATAAGTTGTCACCATTCCAACAAGTTAGTTTCAGTCTGCATTTTTACAATTTTGGCATATTCTATTTATTAATAGAAGTCAAGTTTTATTGTATCTCTGTGTATTTATTTTCTATACATTTGTATTCCATTTCGTTCCATTTTTAAATATGGATCAGTGGTATCAGAGCGATATACTCTTTATTTGTTTCTTTGGGCATGTCCCCAAGGAGGTCATGGTACAAGGAGTTGGATCTCAAAGTGGTTGAGCACTTGCAAGACCATCCCCACTGATCACGACGACCTCCCATGGTGGAATAAAAGAGATGATTTTTATAGAAATATTTTTCTCACCATATGAAAACTTGCTCAAAGGGCCTTTTTCTATTTCCCTATGCCGAATTGAAGTCCCTTTTTGCAATTCCCAGAGCTAAAATTTGTATTTTTCCACATATACGTGCCCTAACAACTATACAATATTTGTATATGCAGGTTGCACCATTACATCCCTTGTACCTCGGGTTTTGTGCTCAAAATTAAAAAATGGTGTCGGGTTTCCATGTCACGTCACGAGATCCATGATCCCTGACCTTCAATATACTGGAAACATTCTGACTCAACCCTTTAGTTCCATTTGAAGGCTATAAATGGGCCATATCCAAGTAGTGAAAAAGAGGAGAATAATTCAACTTTGAGAGAAAAGTTACTCTGGAGAAATTATTCACTTCATATTGAGTCTGCATCCCTTTGTCCTTTTAAGTCTGAACACATTGTGCAGCCCCCAATATCTTCCCTATTTGATGGAGAACCTCATTGTCTCTCTTATATGATCTTTCCTTTGGTGGAGGATTGAAGTGGTGGTGGCCCAGCTAGAAGGGACTCAGTTTCTCAGTTACGAACATGCTGACACAGAAGTTTGTCATTCATACACTTATATTGATTACATTTTAATAGAAATAATATTTTCTCGTCTAATTAATGTCTTGAAAATATTTGAATTGTTATTCCATGGGCATATTTGTTATGAATATTTATGGATTATGCTATTGAATGTGCTAAATTTATATATTATCACCATATGCTTTTGTATCTTGGTTGTTGAGGACAAGTTGCAGGTGTATTGCTTTGAGTAATTTTCTCAACAGTGGATTTCATCGAACGTATGGGAGAGGTAGGCTCCTTATCTTGTCTTGTTAGCATATTTATTTATATAGCATACCTGAGATTAGAGTTTATTTATGCAATCGATTCTATTTGTTTTGGTTTACCCCATTGCATAGAGTGATTTTCCTCATAACACAATTGGCGACCATACTGGGGAGAGAATCTTATTTTTGGGGTTTGGAATGGTTTTCTCCTTTGGTTGCTCTCGTTTATATTGAGTTTCTTGTCTTCTTATTGCTTGAAAACCTCTGTTCATTTTGAATATGAATTTATTTGCCTTATCCTTAACCTAGCAATGTTTCAATACATATATGCAATTTTTTGCCTGACAGGTGTGTACATACGCAAGCTATCATTCTGTAGGAAGAGTATATACGTGGTTTTCTTCTAAACATTCGTGTACATCATCCTTGTTTGATTGATTTCTAATTTTGATGTTTGTTGGGTAGGTTTTGATGGTTGTTGATTCTTCTTAGGTCTATATTATGACTGTTAAGTGCCTGCAAAGTGATAGGGAACCTTTCTTTGGTTGAATTTTTGAGTGGTGTTTCTTTATCATCATCATTTTCATTGATTTCCCTTGCATCTTGGGATGAGGGTTTGGTTCTTGATATTCTACTTGGTTTGTCTCTGTTTACATACAGTAGGGTATTTGTATCAATTTGTTATTCAATCCTTGCATTTTCATTCTTTTATATTGAAAATTAAAAAAATATACATTTTTCATTGATGGAATTTGATCTTTTGGGTTCTTATCATTGATCTTAGTACATGTATGGAAAGATTTCATCTTATTTGGAATTCCAGAATTAAATTGGAAGTTACATGTTTGAAAATCTTATCATTTATTGGGAATTGAAGTTACAACTTTGCATTTTATTCATATTCATTTATTTTATTTGCTGAGTCATAACATCATCAGTTTCATGACCACAGCTTTTTGAGTAAAAAAGGCCACTAAAAGTAACAATGATAAATTTAAAATTGATTAGAAATTATTTTATTTTCTAGGGTGCACAAACTAGATTAGGATTTAGAGCCTTGGAGTAGGATTTTGTGAGTAAACTTCTACAAGGCTATTAAATTCAACATATGTGTATGAATAAGGGAGTGGTGAAATCCATTGTATAATTTGTGACATCAGGAGGCTCCACTTACACCAGAGTTAAGAATGAGGTCGCGTGAATTTGGTTAAGGGGATATCCCCCCAATACCTTCTTAGCATCAGAGATATTTATGGGGATCTATTCGTATATGGGGGTATTTCTAGTACCTTTACCTCTGTGAGAGGCGGTGCTTTCGATATTTCAAGATTTTCTACCTTGCCCATACAGTAGAATTGACTTACGACTGTTCACTTGTGCATTGGTTATATCATGGTGGCTTAGTTGCTTGACATAGGTAGCCACATAGGTTGCTTGCATGGGTTATTCTGCAAGTACCATGGGTAAGATAAGGGTCAGACAACACACAACCTTTATGGAGGATTACCTCTCTAGGAGGATCTAACCAACTGGTTGTTAAGCCCATGAGGGCCCTTATAACTAATTTTGATACCTACGATCTTTTGAAGGGAGTCTTAAGACCCTCTTGGGAGAGACATACCTACTCTAGTGAGGGAGGCCCCTTTTCAACCACTATGTCATGTTTGTGTGAATTGGCCTTTTATATTTACTTTAGTCTTCTTTCTGAGTATTAGTTGGATTTAGGATTTTGTATTGCGTCATGATTTTTCATTTGTATTGTTAGTGGAGCCCCTGTCATTCCCTCAGTTATCGTTACATAGCCCATGGTATTTTATCATTCCATGGGGAGGAATCATTTTATATTTTCGAGTGGTACATTGAATCATGATACTCATGCAATACCTTGGGCCTCTAATATTTTCTCTCATGGTATGCCAGACATGTCTTCACACTTTCCATCCTTTGTCTCATCGACTTATATAAATCCTAGTTTTGGGTCTGGGGGCATGATGCCTCATTATTCTCCTTTTTCGTTTGGTGGGAGTCATATCCCTGAACCAACTCTTATGGTAGGAGGTTAGAATATTCCTTCCTATATATCCAATCCTAGATTCACTTATCTAGGAGAAAGTGCTCAAATGGGTGGTCATTCTACTTATAAAATCTCGTCCATCTATCCTTCTTCCGTTATGTCAATTCCTACAAACACTTTCCCCATGGAGGATATCAAATGCCACAACCAACTGCCACCACCAGTCCAGTCACTGCAAGTCATATTTTCATTATCTCACCAACCTATGCTAGTCATATTGGATATTTTGTAATAGCCTCTGCAATTCATGCTAGGAGCATGTCACCAACCACTGCAAGTCATGCTAGAGAATTCATATGATTGAGAATCCTAGTCGTTTAAGATGTAAGCCCAAGTTCCTTTGTAGGCTATGCAAAGGAGATCACCTTAATTGTTTGTTCTCTGCTATTGTTGTGGTACAAGAAGCATGGTCCTTTCCTAGGCACCCTTCGGGTTCTGATTCCTCTTTGGTTTCCCAACCTTGTTTTTTCAATACAACTGTCATATCAATGCAATCTTTAGGTGACACCACCTCCATTTTGGGAGGTTATGCATCTCTTGACCTTGTTGTCTTGTATCCTGTTAAACCAGTGGTCATGTCGATGAAATATTCGACCGAAACCACTCCTATTATTTGGGGTGATGCATATCTTGAGCTTGTTGTCTTGCATCCTATTCAACCAATGGTTGAAGAATTGGTCATGTAGATGAAATCTTCAGGTGATCCCACTCTTCTCTTGGAGAGTGACAAGCCTAAGCAAGTGGCATTGTTGATGCAATCTTCGGTCAATCCCACTCTTATTTTGGAGGGTGATGTGTCCTTAGACCAACTTTTTAGCATTTATAGTCTTGTACCTTCTGAACAAGGGAGCATTCTACTCTCTCTGAGCACGCTCCCTCTAAGTCCTAGGGTGGTTTCCTTTGATTGAAATGATCTTGTAAAGCCTCGACTTCCTTATTTTACACCCTTCTAGATAAGCGGAATTATTTGATATAATGTAGACAAGGTAACCTCTGCAAGTATTTTATCCTCCTCTACTTGGAAATATTTGGGTTTTCCAAAGCTTCTGTCAATTATCTGTGAGTGGTTGACTTTCGATAGAAGTCCTTCATGGGAGCCTTGGCCTCCCCATTATATGCTACTTTTTGGCACAAGGGAAAACCTAAGGTTCAACGCTACAACAACGCACCAACAAAACCCTAACTACCGGACCTTTCGGAAACACTTGCGAAGCAGATGAAGTCTCAACCGACGTAGAGGCAGGGGTGGTTGTAGGACTCCAATGTCTACAACCTTAGCTGGGACACAGATATATGATTGTAACACCTTAACAGAGCACTTAGCAATTATGATTCATCAATATTCAGTCTTAGTTTATAGCGCAGCTAAACCCTAACAACATATCAACACAGTATTCACACAGATCCAATAGATTCAAGCACTAAGCATACCAATAGAGATCATATCTAGCATTCATTCACATTATTCAGCACTAAGCTATCCTATCATATTCATCTATCATCTAACATCGCACTACGCATTGAATCACATAAACAAAAGAACAACCAAAAACACAAAGCATTCACAACACAGGATATACGTGGTTCACCCCCACTCTGGGGTTACGCCCACCAAATCTTTGTCTTCTTTATTATCTTTATTCAATGCATAGAGCCACAATACCCACTCTGCATAGGACATGAGATCTTCATGCACGTCGCCAGATCCTCCTTCCCCCAGGTAGGTCACAACACAAAGCCTTCTTACACAGTCCGCACATCAGCTTCTTACAATAACTTTCACTTAGCTCTACAAGTATTAACACATAGTATGCATAAAGCCTCTAGCTCTGCACTAAGCCATAAAAATTGACTATTCACTTCACCCCTTCTTACATCACCTAGACTTTTATTTATACATTACAAAATAGGCCTAAGCATGGGTAATCCCATGGGCCGACATCCCCATACCCATTACATAAGCCCAAACCCAAAAAGGCCCTAAAAATGGGCCGAGATCCTGTGATCTCTACTTCGTCTTGCACTTTGCCTTCGATAGCCTGTCGAGGTCCCAAAAATAGGTCAAACATGACCAAGGATCCTCAAAACTTGGTCAAGGGCCAATAGGCCCCCAACACTCACCTGTGACTCGTCCCAAGTCACTCTGATCTGGGTAATTCTGCCTAAAAAGACTCAAGCTTGGTTGAGCTACTTTGACCTCTTATTGTGCCATGGCCTCCTGCTCAACGAACTCTTGGATAACAACTTTGTTGACAAGTCCCTCAAAGTATTGTTCAACTACGGTGACAACTTGCTCCAGTTCTTCTCCTCGGCCTTCGATCTCTGAGAATAGTTAGAAAGCCTCATCCTGTATAGGTTGGATCCTATAAGTCACTTCCATGACTCTATTCTGAATGGTGTGGACCTATTGTTGACTATTGCGCTGCTCTTGGGATCGCTTCATCCTTTCAAAAGATGACAGGGGATTCAACTGTGCCTGTATTTTTTATGCTTGCTGCTTCTCCTCTTGGAGCTGTGACTCCAGTGCCTTCAGTTCTGGATTCTCAGTGAGTCACTCATAAGTCTAGGAACTTTGATCACTTAGTTGTTTACATCCCATAGCAAGGGCTTTTATTGTCTCAACTGTTCTTCGAGCAGTTTCATCTCTTTGATCCCTCACATCCTGTGGGGTGTCGGGCAGTGTGCAGAGCTCTAAGTCTTCTATTCTTTGCTTTAGCTGTTGAATAGCTTCTGTGATCTTCTCTACTTTATGATCAACTCGATCTTCTGGATTTTTCTCTAATCCTGTCATAGAGTGAATTGCTCTATTGACTGCTTCTTTCACTTCAAGTTGTTCTATGAGAAACTGTTATTTTTCTTGTTGAATATGTGATTTCTCCTCTTCAAACTTTGTTTGGAGAGAAACCTTCTCCTGCTATGCAAATTGACGTTGTTCTATGACTACTTATTACACTTACATCAAGGCCTAGATGGCTTCTTCTATTTCTTCCTGTGTGCGACGAAGGCGAGCTTCAGTCACATCAACTAGTCGACAGAGTTGGGTTGGCTCATCTCCCAACTCTGGTTCTTTCGACGACAGGGGTGCAGTGAAAATTGCATGACTAGACTGAAGAACCTGTTGTACCCCTTGGAGCTCAACCTCGATTATGTTGTACATCTCCTCCTACTTGTCTTCCTGTTTCTGAAAGATTTCCTATAAGGCATTGTTTACAGCTACGATGATGAAGTCAAATTCATTGATAGTGAGCAGAGTCTGCATATTGGTCAAGGTAGCTATGGATTTCTTTCGGGAAGTGGGTTTTAGGGGAGAAACATTCATCTTCTTCAAGGGATCAACCTCATCTCTAGGAAGTGTTACTTCACCTTGATTCTCCTCATCTTCTTTTCCATTTATCTCTTCTACTTCGTCATCACCTCCTCGATCAGGTGATACTGAAGCAGTTTTTTTTGATGAGTTGCTTAAGTCTTGGACTTCTATGGTCTTCTTCCTTTTGCTGGTTTCGAGTGTGTCATGTTCTTTGTGAGTGGCCTCCAAGCTATCAATTTCGGGGTCAGACATCTCTCCAGTATTAGTGGGGATAAGGAGGTATGCTGACCAGTCCTTAGTTATCTCCTCGAGGTCCTCTTCTGTGAGCTTGTAGTACTACTGAAGCTCCTCCTTATGCTCATCTGCTCGTATAATGATATAGATGAAGTGTCGATATTTGTGGAATTTCATGAGGGTTCGAGACCACTATAGGGTGTTTGGCATCATGCGAGGTTCAACTTGGATATCCCTCTTCAGTTGGAGATAATATGTGTGAAATATTGCATTCGACTACCACTATTTTCCCATATCGCTCAAGTACCATAGCATGGTGAACTTCATAGAAAGAGGCTCGAATGGCTCAATGTCTGAGAATTTCTCACCTTCCAGCATCTCCCATGCAATAAACGCAATGAGGATTAGGAGCCAGCTAAAGTGGAACTCGTGGCCTTGATCCTATGCTTCACAATAGTCTAATTCTAGTTGATTAACTAGGTACTTCACCTAGTTCATATGTAGGCCTTCCACACATTTCCCTACGAGGTCAATGACAAACCCTGTGACCTGCGTGGGTCTGTTCTTTTGTACTATCTTTCCTGCTATTAATTGGCATGATAGGCACACTATGCCATTCTGGATGGAAGCTACCTTGTAGCCTCACATCCCCTTCTCAACATCGTCATAGGTATCCTTGATCTTCTTTGCTAATGCACGATCTGTGGCTTTCCCTAGATAGAAGTCCTGCCAGTCGGTTCCTTGCATACTTAATCTGGTGATCCTATGGATCAACATCGAATCGACTGTGATACATTGGTCTAGCCATAAGTAGCCTCCATGGTAACCTGAGAGTAGGAGCTTAACATAGGCGTTAACTTCCTAGTGCCTTCCAAAGTGTGGGATCTTCATTACATTCAACAAGGTGGACTGCGCAAGGTTCATCGTCCATGGCTGGGAGATTATTTTTTAGTTCTTCCCCTTTGTCCTGGTCAAGTATTTATACAGGGTGAGCATATTATGGTTCTTGTAGTCTCCCAGGTTGAAGTGGTTGAACTTCAACATTGCGATATTGTCCTGTTGCATTCTAACTACACGTATCCCCTTCGAGAGGTATGTAGTAACCATGGTGTAATCAAAATCTCTTGGCACACTATCAAAACTCACCATGCCATCCAGAGGCAGGATGTAGTCGGGTAAGATGGTCGGTATTAGCTTCACATTTTCTAGGTCATCTCTATGCTTGGTTCAATTTTATGTGATGACTCGAGATGGTCCGGATCCACAAGCGATCGATGGAGAGGCTTGCACTCCTATCGTTGATGATTCTTGTACACCCACAAACATAGACATCACTCTTTCATTCATGAGGTCAATGAGTGCCGCCTTCACAGAATCTCCGAATACACTAAGTTCTTCAAACATACACGCTCTTGGTTGAATATCTCGGGTTTGAAGAGTAACTTCTCAATGCAATGGGACGGTTGGTGATATCTTGATGATCACTGTGAAAAATCAATTGATATGCAGGCTAAAATAATCATGGTTGGAAAAAGTGTTCTCGGTGCAAGGCTCGATGGAATAAGTAGATAACTAGGAAATGGATATCCCCAACGGGCGAGAAGCCTTCAATAATTCAGTTATGTCCATTACGGTGCGGTCCCAATGATCTGATGTCGATCTTTCTAAACACAAACATTATTCTACCCATTTGAGGCGTCAATCTAATAGTTATACTATTTCCAACAGCTATATTGGTTTGCCATGGCGAAGTGCCATGTGGTGATGTTCTGCTATCCCGACGAAGTTCCAGTTTTGCAAATTTTCCTTCTGAGAATTTCCCTATGGAACCTTCTATAACTTTTCGATCTTTGATCTCTTCTTACTTAGTTTTCTAGCCTTATTTCCAGTGAGGTTTGTCTCAGTATTCCTCTTTCCATTCTGATTCTTATTTCCTCTTTTCATAGTAACTTCGCACTGTTGATATTCTTTCCTAGGATTCAAGAGAAATACTTCTTCTCTATCTGGGGTAGGTTCTTCAATATTCTGTGATTCTTCTTGTATTCTTTCAACTTTGAAATCCAAGTTTCTGGTTCTAAATAGCTTCGATTTGTTCTCTTGTTCTTCAATCAAGTGTGCGATCCTCCTAGTCATGAAATATTTTAATTCTTTCTTCTTCTACTCTAAGACTTCTTCTTCTTTTCTTCTGGCTTGATCCTTTTCAATCCAAGGTTTTCCTAGTAATATAGCAAATGAGGTGTTTTTTTCAATAAATTTAAAAACCTCAAACTCTTCCTCTATCAAATTTCCATGAGAACTCATAGATATCTGGGTAAGTCTTCCATGTAGGTTTATCATCTTTCCTCTGAATAATCCTATTTCCCTCAATGAAGGAATCATAGCAGGCTTTCCTAAATTTTCGCAAGTTCTTTCTGTCATAATATTCACTTGTGTTTCTTCATCCAGAACATAGCCAATGTCGAAGTCTCCTATTCTTGCTTCTATATACTCTTTTTATTTGAAGATCTCTGATAAGTTGATATTTCAGTGGTCATTCAGGGTTTCTTTCATTTGTAGAAATACAATTTCTTATTCTTTCTGGGGTTCTGCCATGGTCTTAGTGTATTGACCTTTCTCATGGTCTTCTTGTCTCATATTCATTCTTTCAATTTTAGCAATCCAAAACTTCATGATCCATATCTTTACAACAAAGACAATTGGATCTTCTACTAGGGAATTCCTTAGCAAGATGTCTCGTTCTTCTGCAATTGTAACAAAGATTTAATCCTCTCTTTCTCTTAAATGATCCCCATCCTTTCCTGTACTGTGCACTAGGATCATGGTAGCTAACTTGCAAAAAATTCTTTCTAGGATCCTGCAACCATTTGTTAGTCCAAACATTCTTTCTATGCATAGGAATAACATATCTTTCACTATTCTTATCAGATCTACTCATATCAAATATTCTTTCTTCTAGTTTTGCCCTAGTTTTCAGGATAGGACTAAATTTATCAAACATACCTAGATCCATATTCTTGAAACAAAAATTTCTATTAATCTTACTTTTCTCAGAGAACAAAGCTTCCAAATCTAAAAAATTTCACTATTCTTACCTCTTTCAGAGCGCAAGGCTTCAAGATATTACCTCTTTTATTCAGATCAAAATTCTCTTCATAGCACAGAGTTTCACAATCCAAGTAGAGTATTGTGCATCAGAGAAACAAATCTACGCACAAATCTTTCACAGTTTTGGGTCAGATCTTCTCGCAGAGCTTCTTCTTCCTTAGCTCCCAGCAATCAAAGTTTCAGTTCATATCTTCACATAGAGCTTCTTCTTCCTTAGTTCCTAGAAATCAAAGTTTCATATCCTGACATCAGAACCATTTGTTGGCATAGGGGAAGACCCATGGTTCAATGCTGCAACATCGCACCAACAAAACCCTAACTACCGACCCTTTCGAAAACACCTACGAAGAAGATGAAGTCTCACCCGAGGTAGAGACAGGGGTGGTTGCAGGACTCCAGTGTCTGCAACCTTAGCTGGGACACAGATTTGTGATTGTAACACCTTAATAGAGAAATTTCAATTATGATTCATCAATATTCAGTCTTAGTTTACAACACAACTAAACCCTAACAATATATCAACACAATATTCATACAGATCCAATAAATTCAAGCACTAAGCATACCAATAGAGATCAGATCTAGCATTCATTCAAATTATTCAACACTAAGCTATCATATCAGATTCATCTATAATCTAACATCACACTACACATTGAATCACATAAACAAAAGAAAAACTAAAAACACAAAGAATTCACAACACGGGATATACGTGGTTCACCCCCACCCTGGGCTACATCCACCAACTCTTTGTCTTTTTTATTATCTTCATTCAATGCACATAGACACAATACCCACTCCACATAGGATAGGCAATCTACGTGCACCTCTCTAGATTCTCCTTCCCCGAGTTAGGTCATAACACAAAGCCTTCTTACACAGTCTACACACTAGCTTCTTACAATCACTTGCACTTAGCTCTGCTAGTCTTAATACATAGTATGCACAAAGCCTCTAGCTCCGCACTAAGCCACAAACATTCACTATTCACTTTACCCCTTCTTACATCTCCTAGACTTCTATTTATACATTACAAAATAGGCTTAATCATGGGTAAACCCATGGGCCGACATCTCCATACCCATTACATAAGCCCAAACCCAAAAAGTCCCTAAAAAGGGGCCAAGATCCCGCGATCTCTACTTAGTCTTGCGCTCCACCTTTGACAGGCTATCAAGGTCCCAAAAATAGGTCAAACATGACCAAGGATCCTCATAACTTGGTCAAGGGCCAACACTACTTAGAACAACATCCTTCGAGTCTGGTTTAAGCTCTTTTCCGAATCTCTCAAAAAGAAAAAATATTACTGAGTGAACTTGTCTCTTTCACACTCATAAATTGGATTTGAAAGGACATCTATTTGGTGTAAGTTTAACCCTTTTTCAAACCAAGTAGACTAAATTTATGAAAAAGGACATTCTTTGGAGTTAAGTTGTAATTACATATCATTCTCATTCTTAGAGTATTGAGCCTATTGTTGGTTCTCACTTTCACATTATAAGCATATCACCTCAGTAGTTTGCATCATCATCCAAGAAGAGACTTGTTTATATCCTTTGCAACTTGACATCCTATACCCCAGGAGTAAACATTCCCCTGAGTGTCCATATCCTACATGAACCCTGTTAGCACATGGTAAATTGTTGGGCTGAAGAGAATGATCTACCAAGATAACCTACAAACGAACTTTAAGACTCAAAACTAGCCTTTCCAATCTAGAGAGGGCTCTCTCTGAGACCTAGTCTCTAATAGATAATAACTTTGGATTGATGACTAGATTTAGATTCTTGAGAAAGTGTTTTCTAGTTTCGCTAGCAAGTAAGTATAGTACCTTTTGGGATATGGAGTCAACCCCATGAAAACAAGAGAAATCAATGACTGGTAAGCGAATCTTTGAGCGGATAAAGGCTAAATAGATAATGGTATTTTAGTTTCAATATCATTATGTATGGATAAATAAAGGAGAAACATAAAGAAAATCAAAGAACCATTAGAGATGAATTTCGACCTAACTTATAAGAAAACACATAGTTTAAATGGTTGAGTCTAAATCACCAAAAGATGAATTTTAAACCCTTTAAATATTTCCAATTTAAACAAATGAAACAGACATGGATTTTCAAGAAACAAGAAGTACATACAAAGATAGGATCATAATACATCAAACCACTACCACTAGAATATTTTCATCAAAAGCTCTGAGATCTCTACATTTATATTTCCATCAGTTTCAAAAAATTACATTCAAGAGTGCCCCGCCTACACTAGATTTCCAACCCGACTTACATAAAAAAGATCCAATATATAGAAAACTAGCGCCCTCCTAGGATGCTATGTTCGAACTACTTCCCCATAGAATCATGGATTCAGTTACTCTCCCCCTAGAAAACCATTTTCAACAAAATTTACTAAAAATAGAACCCAACTGCACCCAGTCATACCGTAAGTCATATATTTTCTTCAATAATTTGTTCATGAGTAAGATTCAACCACCTGGATGTTATAAATCAACATTTTCTTCCAAGGGGTGCCCGAGTAATCATGTGTACTGCTGGAAAATCTGCCACCTTTGTATAGTGGACTCTAGTTGTTGTTGTGTGATCATTGGCTATAGCATGCGCGTAGTGATTTTGTGCAATGTATATCCATTCGTGGTCACTCGTGAAACTCCAGGTAGCATCAACGGTTTGGGACCATGCATCTCCTTCAAAACTTGCATGTGTTTCATAATACCTGACCTTCTCATTAGGTAATCTTACAACATTTTTGCAACAAATATTCACTGCGCAAGTGATGCATCTGACTTCTTGTTAATGTAAGAAAGCATGATATGTACAAAGAAAGATTCCATGCCATGACCCAAAAAGGCAAAAATGGGGCTCTCTTACTCATGCCTCTAACATCGCTTGCAACCTTAAATCTCTGATTGATTTTCTTAAATACCAATTCTGTTTTTTCAAACTCTTCATTTGTCTCAACAAAACTACGTTTATTTCCAGTTTTGATTGAGCACTGGAGACAGTTGCTTATCAATAGATGGTCTACACTCTTTGAAATTTTATGTGAGTTTTTCCTCTGACATCCTATGTTCCTCCCTAAAATCAATGATTACATCTTGGGCCTCTCTGAGTTGTTTTTTAAGCTAATTTAAATTCCTTTCTCTCACTGTGGGTGAGGTAGGGGGTAACTGACCTTCTTGACTCTGCAACGTTGGTGTTTCAATAATCCTTTCTGCTAGTTAGCTTCTCAACTCTTTGTTTTCTTGATAAAGTTGGGAAATAACGTGTTTCACTTTCTTTAGTTGTTGCTTCATTTCCCAACCATTCTCATTCTCCTCATTTGACTCCTCTTGTATTTCATCAATTCAATCATTTTCACCTTCAACAAGATATATTTGAATGATGTGCATGGGAAATCTCTTGGCAGAGGACTTGGTGCGCAGTTTAATAAGATCTTGGATCTCCTCATGTTTATCAGTCACTCTTGACCTTCTTTTCTTCTGAGATGTTGGTTGACTAAATGACAGGTCTTCTATTACTCTCCCTTTTCTTTTTCCAGTAACATCTTCCTTTCTCACCTCTGAACTATGAAGTGTTGATTCCTCTGCAGATAGAGGAATGTATCCTTTGGGGTCTCTGGGGATATTATCCGAAATAAAAAAAGAATCCTAGTCCTTGTTCAAATGTCTCAATTCTTCAACCACTAACATATTAATTAATGAAAAATGGAATAAATTGTTTCCTGATTGATCAGCCTTGGCCTGGATGTTGTCATCCATCTTTCCCAGGTTCCGACACAAAAATAAAGGTAACTTTAAGGTATTTTTCCCTATGAAGTGCATTAGTAACTTGATGTGATATGGATATGCCATGTTGAACCTTCCTTCATAGGTGAAATATCTTTTGATTATCTTCATAATTTTCTCGAAAGGCTCCAGGAGATACTGGCTTGGAATGTCGGCTCCAATTTTTGGATTTTGACATTCAGGCTTGATGAAGTCTATATAACATGAAATTTCTAAAGTCATTCCTTTAAACCAATTTTCTCCACGTGGAGGGATCTCTGTCGCGGTTGAAAAAGTTTCCTCCATCACTCGGAAAGTGATTCTCACAATTCTCGCACTGACCCTAGTAAAATTGAGGGAAAACTGCTCAACCAGATTCACATTATATCCTTTGATCCTTTCACAGAAATGAATACACCCAACTTGCTCAAAAGACGCCCTGATTTTCATGTATTCATTTATTAAATCCACATCCTGAGGTGCAAACCTCATGACTCTGCCACTTCTCGCCTTCTTTCTTATGCTTTGGGAAACTACCATGATGTTGATATATATTTATCTCACGTGCGTGGTAATGAATTGTGATACCCTCTCTACGCGGAAAATAAGAATGATGAACTTTGCAGAGACTGCAAGAAAATTAAATAACAGAAATATTTCCCAAACAAAATCAGCCATAGAAATTCCTAGCATGGCAATAAAGCATGATGAAAAAATTCAGCGCAATGGGGAAACTTGGCGCGGTAGAAAACAACAACGAGAGACTTGACATGGTAGGGAATTGTGATTGAAAATTCCGATGCAGTAGAAAATATCATCACGATAGTAAATCACGATGAAAATAATTGGCGCACTAAGGAAACTGGGCGCAGTAGCAAATAGCACTGGGAGATTTGGCGCGAGCTGGAAAATTTCATCGCAGTGGGAAAACTCGGCATGAAAATAGGGAATTTAGAAGGAAGAAGGATGACCATGAGAAGAAACAATTCATCCAAAAATCTAGTTTGCAATGAATTGCAAAAGACTTTAAGCAATGGTTGAAAACAATGGAGGAGAAGCAGTAAAATCAACACAACAGGCTTACATAACAACTAGCAGCAAATAAATTTTATGCAGCGAAGGGCTCGAGAGCTTGTTGAAAAAACTATAGATGAAGCACAAAATATGAAATTGAAGGAGAGGCATGAAGGGTGACCAATATTTATGCTTGAACATATATGGAAAGAAATCATGGAAAGGGACAATAAATCCATGGCAACGAGAAGTTAGAAATCAAGTTGAAGATTTCTACAGCAAACTCGTTCAACCAATACACTTTTGAAGTGTGCAAAGTACAAATGATAGGAGTTCCATGATTGTCTACTTTTTCGACTTCATGATTAGGGAATTATGCTCATAATATATTTCGATGTGACCCTTATCTTAACCACTTGACTCAATTTTGGTACATAGTTTCCACCTTTTCGACATGACTAGAAACCTAGGGAAATGGACCCTTACAATTTAAATGTGGCGAACCTTACACCCCTTTAACCAACTTATGGCCAAACCCATTACTCGATGATTTTGAACCACTCTTTATTTGGTCACTGACCTTATAAACTTTGATGCACTGACTATGACTCATCTAGGACTAACTCTAACTACAAAAAACATAGTGCTAACAACTGGCTCCAATGGGGATGGTATCCTCCTAGTGAGGTAGAAAAGAACAACCTACCAAGTGCCTGACCATTTGTATTTATTTGACTCAAAGACTCTAAAATGAAAAAACAAACTTGTTTCCAGACCCTCTTGACATAGCTATGACTAAATTCAGCATAAACTTAGGGCCTTCACTTCGGGCTTCAATTTTTTGTTGATCACTGGTTCAGAATGCTTTATCTAAAAAAAAAATTGTTATTTACAATGATATGAAGCAACTGAATTTTTTTTCTAAACAAGGTACTGTTTGAGAAAACTACCATTGACAAGTCCCCCACCAATAAGATCTCCATTAATCTCTTGCAGCAAATACGCATTGTTCCCATTGTATGCAAAAATCTTGAATGGCCCCATCCAAAGATGATTGAACTTCACATGCCTCCCTTTGTCTTCATTTCTTGCATTCTACTTTAGTACCAAATCATTCACCTTGAAATCATCTTCTTTCATGTGTCTGTCAAAAATTATTTTCATTTTATCTTGGTGCAGTTGCGATTTATTGAATACTTGTTCTCTCATTTGTTGCACATGGACCAATTTTTTTATTCTTCTTGGAGCATCGTTTGATTCAACTTCTTGTTCTTGAAGAAGTCTCCTCATTGGAAATCCTAATGAAGTATGAAAAACTACCTCTGTACCATATACAATATGAAAAGTTGATGTGGAGATAGACCTTTTAGTGGTGATTATGTCACCCCATAACGCATAGATGATATTTTTGTGCCAAGCTTTCTTGTTTTCATGCAGAATCTTCTTAATAATCCTAGTCAAGATTTTGTTAGATGATTCAAACAACCCATTACCCCATGGGTAATAAGTCATGGAATGGCCCAGAGTTATGTTATAGTCACTGCAGAATTTATCCATTTTCTTATATTTGAATGAAGTTGCATTGTCAATAATGATCTTGACTGGACAACCAAATCTAAACAAGATATTACTCTCCAAAAATTGAATTATGGGAGTATTAGTAGCTTACCTTATGGGGACCGCTTGATCCATTTGGTGAAGTAGTCTATGGCTGTCAGTATCCACCTATGATGAACTGAGGATGGTGGATGAATTTATCCTATAAAATAAAGGCCCCATTGCATAAATGGTTCTTCAACAAAGATAGGATTTAAAGGTAAGGGATGCAACTTTCTTTTCCCATCAAAGATCTTGCATTCATGGCAGTTGGAAACTTCCTTGTATACATCAGAAAAAATATTAGGTGAATAAAACCACGCCCTTGGTATTTTGTGCACAATGGTATTCCAATAATGATTCCCCCCACAATCACCTTTGTGAAACTCTTTAATAACATTTTTCATTTCTTCCTCCAGCAAACAATTTAGTAAGATCCCACCTAGATCTTTCCAATACAAAGAATTCTCCAGAATGTAAAACTTTGTTGCTTTCAACTTCAAAAATATGAATTTGGTTTTGCTCAATCTAGGAGGATCTTGTAAGTTTCTTAATACGTAAATAAAATCAAAATACCAAGGATAATCAAGGAAATTCTGGGGATATATGTGGGACTGTTTCTTCTTGTAAATTTTCTGACAAATCAACAATAAAATTGATTCTTAAAACATCACAATTTGACTACGCCATTAATCTTGCAAGCCCTTGACCTTTAATCAACTTTCTAGACTTTATTTCTAGCTCATACTCCAACATTACTGCTATCCATTTTTCCCTTCTCCCTTTAGGATCAAGCTGAGTCAAAATATTCTTTACAGAATTGCTAGGCACGTAAGCAATGACACGGGAATGTAAAATATAAGTTTTGAATTCTTTAAGGACCTTCACCAAGGCATATGATTGTTTTTCCATGATGTCATACCTTAGTGGGGAGTCTCTCAATGTCCTGCTAAAATAATCTATGGGATTTTCAAAGTTTTTTTCATCTTTTTGCAACAAACCACCAGCAATGGTATGTTCTAAGGCAAAGAAAAACAAGATAAAATCTTTTGCAAAATTTGGGTTTGATAACACTAGAGATTTGGTTAGCGCAACTTTAATCTCTTCAAAATACTTCCTAGCTTCAAAAGTCCATTTTATTTCATTTCCTTTCCTGATCATATTTGTGATATACTTTATGATATCATCCAAATTGGGAATGAACCTCCTCAAAAAAATTACTTTTCCTAGGAAAGACTGTACCTCTTTCTTACTCTTGTGGGTGTTGATCTTCAGAATTGCTTCCACTATGCTGTGGTCTATTTTTATGCCTTATTTGAAATTATGTGTCCAAGAAATTTTCCTTCCTTCACTCCAAATTTTTATTTCTTTGGATTTAACGAGATGCCAAACTTACTACATTTCTGGAAAACCTTTTTTAGATGTTTGAGATGTTGATCATTGGAATATGAAAATATAGTGATATCATCCAAGTAAATCACAATAAACGTATCCTTTTCATCAGAAAAGGCTATGTCCATGGCCCTTTGGAAAGTCTCTCCAGCATTCATAATCCCAAAAGGAATTTTTTCATACATGAACTTTCCCCAAGGTGTTGTAAAAGATGTATTCTCCTAGTCATCCGGATGCACCATAATCTAGTTATATCCATAAAAACCATCAAGAATTGACATATTCTGAGATCCAACCACCTTGTGTAGGATGTAATCCATATTAGGAAGTATATAATTGTCTTTGAGAGACACCCTATTTAGATTCTGAAAATCCACACAATCTTATCTCACCACTTTTCTTCCCGACATGCACTAGGTTAGCCACTGTTGGCACAGGGGAAGACCCAGGGTTCACTCCAAGAGTGCACAACAAGCCCTAACTACTGACCCTTTCAGAAACACCTGCGAAGAAGATGTAATCTCACCCGAAGTAGCTAAGAGGGGGGTTGCAGGATAGAGATGTCAATATCAAGTGGAACTAATACAACAAGAATGCAACATTCATATATCTTTTACCGGCTATATCTACTCTACGCAGCCATATATCTGATCTAACACAATAATGCAATTAAAAGTATAAAAATGATAGAGATCTAGGTATAAATCACACACACATAACACCAGATATATGTGGTTCATCCTCTCTCTAGGGCTACGTCCACAGAACTGTGCTTATAATATATTAAGATAAAGCTTACAGTTCTGATCTGTGCTCTTAGTCAGCAGATCTTCTCTCTTCTTCTTTCTGTATCCTAACTTCCTGCGCACCCAGCTGCATGGATTGATCTTCGCACCCAACTGAAGATCTTACCATACTAGAAGGATCTCACCCTCATCACTCCTCTCTCTCAGAGTACAATAATATCTTAACCAACAACAATCAATATTAATACTCAACACTAGTACCCCCATGACCTAGGTCCTCTCGACCTCTATTTATACATTATAGTCCCTCATCGACAACCTTAGGTTGAAACCTAGGTGTCAAAACCCTAATTACCCAAAACCCTAGGTGTTTAAAACCCTAGGTCAACTTGACCCACGTTTTTTTAGGCTTCACCAACCTGTCTTTCCTTCCTTGTCATGCGGTGCTCCAAAGCATCCAATGATGGCTCTCTCTTCTTGCTAAGTTGTCCAGGATCCTTCTTCCTTTTTGATTTGTCATCCCTGATCTTCTCGTCCAATGGCTTGCTTTTCCGTGCTTCACTCCAGCTTTTCTTCTCTTTTGCTTACTTCGACCCAGTGATAGTCACTGTGTTTCCCCCGTAGTTTCTTGTTTTACCTTTTCTTCCTTAACCTTCACTTCCTTCCATAACCAAGGGCCAATAGGCCCCCAACACTCACCTATGACTCGTCCCGAGGAACTTCAATTTTGATCCTTCCATGTCACTTTGAATTTGGACTACAGAGTGCAACCTTTTCTTTCTGCTCCATGTCTCCTTCCCTTCCTTGTGCAGACTGTCTTTTCTGTGTCTGGTACCCAGTTTCAACTACACTTGGTACCTAGACCCTTTTCCTCCTACTTTTACTTAGATATGTGAGGCAGTTGGTTGTCGTAGTACAACTTCAGCCAACTCCCATTCACCAATCCTTCCTTCCAGTCTCCCTTCAATGTCTTTAGTTGTGCATCTCCTCCTTCTGTAACGTAGGAAATCTCATATGGTCTGAGCCAATGCATTCTGAACTTCCTAGGGTGTTTGATAAACTTACTGTCATACATCAGTACTAAATCACCTTTCTTAAGTGTCTTCTTCTTGATGTGCCTGTCATGATAGGCCTTTTCGTATTCCTTCTTAACTTGCTATTGGAATCCTGCAATGAATCTATCTTCTTCCAGTTCAAATAACTGTGCAAGCCTCTCACGAACAATGCCAATATCATCCATGTCTGTAAATGCAGCAATTCTTAAGATTGGTACCAATTACTCCATTGGGACAACAACTTCGAGACCATAAACCAACTTGAAGGGGGTCTGCATTGTTAATTTCTTGCAAGTGGTTCTATAAGCCCATAGTACTACTGGTACTCTTAAATCCCAGTCATCCCTATTTATGTTGCAAATATTTGTCAATGTTGTCTCCAAGATCTTGTTGAATGCTTCAACTGTTCCATTTGCCTGTGGGTGGTAAGGTGTACTCTTCTGATGGTGGAATGTAAACTCTTCAGTCAGGGATTCCACTGTCTTATTGATGAAGTGTGTACCTTGATCACTCATAAGGATCTTAGGGCATCCAAACCTGGTTATTATGTCATCAAATATAAAACATGTAGTTATAGTTTCACTACAATTCTTAACTACTCTGGCTTCGGCCCATCTAATTAGGTATTTTGTCACAGTAATAATATACCTTGCTCCTGTGTGCTTCCTTGGTGAGTTTATAGGTCCCACAAAGTCGATGGCCCATTTTTCAAACGCTTGTAGGGTCATCTACGGTGCTAGTGGAATTTTTTCTCTTCAGGATGGTCTTCCAAATATTTGGCATACATCACATGCTCTAGCATATTCTTTAGCATCTTTGTGTAAAGTAGGCCACCAAAGGCCAGCTCACAGAACCTTCTACGTAGTTGCTTTGCCTGCGTAATGTCCTCCTGCGATGCCTTCATGAGATTCTGCAAGGATCAATGGGCTCTCTGCCTCCATCACACATCTTATTAGTATTTCATCTGGTCCCATTTTGTACATTTGTCAAACTATAAGTGAAAAATATGCAACATGCACCACTAGTTGTTTCTTCTGAGGAATTGTATACTCACTTGGAGCCATTCCTATTGACAGAAACTGGACTATGTCTGGGAAGTGGTCATCCACCTTCCTAATGGAAAGCAGTTGTGCATCTGGTAGTGTATCCTCTAGACTGATGGGTTCTTCACCATGTTCCAACCTTGATAAGTGGTCTAGGCCTTTGTTCATTCTTCTTAGCTTAACTATGATCTCAAAATTGTATTCTTGGAACAATAGAAGTCATCTTCATATTATCCTCCCAAACACTGGCTTGTTGACTAGGTACTTCAACGTGGAGTGATCAGTAAACATTTTAAAGTGTCCTCCCAACAAGTAGTGTCGGAATTTATGTAATGCATACACCATGGCTAATCCTTCTCTCTCTGTAGTAGTGTAATTGATTTCAGCTGTGGATAGCTTCCTTCTGGAAAATGCTAATGGATGATCAATGTCCCCTTCTCCATATTGTGCCAGAACTGCACCTAATGCAATAGAATATGCATCAACATGCACATGAAATTCCTTACTCCAATCTGGAAAGACCAGAATAGGCGTTGTAACCATATTCTATTTCAGTGTGTCGAAGCTCTGCTGGCATTCATCTGTCCACTAATACTGGAAGTCCTTCTTCAACAGCTTCTCCATTGGTGCTGTAATATGAGTATATTCTTTGATAAATTTTTTGTAATAGCTAGTATGGCCTAGCACAGTGCGCAGTTGTTTGACTGAGGTAGGAGGTGGAAAATCAACTATAATTGCAATTTTGGATGGGTCCACCAACAATCCTTGCTTGCATACAATATGACCTAATAATACTCCAAATGGTGAGAAGAAGATGCACTTCTTCATATTCAAATCAATTTGACATTGCATGCATTTATCCAACATTAGCCTTAGACATTCAACATGATTTTTCAGCAAACTAAAAACAGTCCAGTCATCAAAGTATGCTTCTAAAAATTTATGCAAAAATTCTTTGAACGCTTCGACCACCACCCTAGAAAAGATGGTTGGTGCATTCTTAAATCCAAATGGCATTATTGTATATTGGTAGGATCGCCACTTTATGGAAAATGTTGTCTTATGACGGTCCTCCTTGGCAATGCGGATATGATGGTATCCTGAAAAGTCATCTGTAAAAGAATATACTTCCTAGCCTCCCACGTTATCCAACACTTCGTTTGTGAATGGTGTAGGGAAGGGGTCATGTAGACATGCATCATTCAAATTCCTAAGGTCCAAACAGATCCTGATTTCTCCTATCTTCTTATCTTGTACCACCATAGGGATGATCCACTCCGACTCTTCGACAGGTTCAATAATCCCTACTTCCAACATTTGGTCAAGCTCAATCTTCACTTTTTCCTTATATTTCATATTCAATCTGTAGGGTCTTTTCTTGACTAGATTCACATCTGGTTTCAAAGGTATTCTCATTTCTCCTATAGGTCCTTTGATACCCTTCATAGCAGTGAACTTGGTCAGAAACAAGTCCAGATACTCGTGCAATAATTCTATAATTTTGTCAATGGTAGCAGCATCCCAGTAATCTCCGACATTAGCAAGCTTCGGTGTCTCCTCTATCCCAATATTAATTTTCTTTATCTTGATCAGTTGTCCAATGAATGGAAGTTCAACTCCTGGTCCTTCCACATTCCTATGGCCTTTTGTCTCAACAATGTTTACCTTCCTCAGATCATCATCTTCGTCGGCATTAATGTGGTAACATTCTTGCAATTTCTGGAATGGTGTAGTCCATTCATACTCTTCTTGCTCCAAAGGGAGGCCAGATGCCTCCTTAAATATGTTTTGTCTCATAATATGTAATGCTTGGTCTTCATAAGGAAATTCATTGTCAAACAAAAAGGTGGTTACAAAATTCTGGATCATACCTTCCCAATCTGAAGTGATGAGGCACAACTTCGCTTGAAGGTACCAATTGATAGGGATCATGTACAATGTGTTAATGAATATATGTACCCATTTTTCTCGAGGAATGTCACTCCGGGCCTCTTCACAACTTCGTACATGGTCCTTTGGGCAACTTCAACCTGTGTACCTCACTTCGCAGCTTCCTACTTGTGCTGAGAACCGTGTTGTCATCAAAGTTCAACATTGTGTTCAATCTGTGATGTTTCCTTTGTGCGTCCCCCACCATCTTGTTGGTGTATATTTCAGGGCCTCATCCATAGCCAACAACCTCTATTTTTCTAGTACAATTGTTTCAAATTCCATCAATAAGGGTTCTAAAGGATTCAGAGCATCAAAGGTAGGTAAGTTACTTGTTGTTGTACCAATCCAACAAAATTCTCTAGTGAGTCGAGCACATCGCCTTGTGAATACTTCATACATCTAGTTCTGCCAGCTCTCCAATGCTTCTTATGAATCTGATGAACATGCAGTACCACTTCATCAACTTAGATTCCCATCGATAGTAGGGTTAATGTAATCCTGTTGTCTGGCTGTTAATTTGTAGATGTTTCCCAGTTCGTATGCATGGTCTTCTTCTCTGACATGCTCTGTGTATCTAGGTCCCTCATCTAGATCTAAAGGTGAAATGACCCTAAGGCCATATATTTAAAATTTCATACGCCTCTTATTTAGATCAACAATAGTAGAATTTTCAAAGGCCCAATCAATTCCTAATAATGCAGGGTAAGGGTAGTTGTCATCAACAATTTCAATTACTTCAAAATCTACAAAGCTTCTAACTCCATCGATGTCCATAGGGACATGCTCCAATCATCCAAATGGGCTGACAGCTTGCTTATTATCCATGCGAAGCTTGATAGGGGAGTATATCAACTAGGGTTTTCCCATCAATGCCCAGGTTTGCTTCATCGTGACATTGACCTCCGACCCTAAGTCGAGGACTACATAGTCTATATCATATTCTCCTATTTGAGCATTCAGGTGTAATTCTTTATTTTTCTTTCTCCTTTTCCCAATTTGGTGCACTTCCCTATTCAGTAAGGAGTCTATCTTGCTTAGCTCATACTTCTTGATTAAATCTTGTAATTCTTGTACAACGCTTTTATCTTGAATCAACTTAACACAAGTGCACAAAAATTCCATGAGTTTTCTTACCTCTTTTGCTTTTGTTGGTGATGCAGACTGATCAAACGCCTGAGGCATGCCATACTCTTTGATGTTTGTTTTCATTCTAGATGAGGACCCTTGATCTCCTTTGAACTCTTTTCTTGCCTCCTCAAATATTTGTCTTTCTTTCTTTGCATCAAAAGCTTGAGTCTTCTCCTCATCCTTCATGACTCCATGGTCGTCTGCATTCTTTCCTTGTGCTTCCCTATCTTCTCCTGTAGCCATGCCTCCTTGAGTAATGAAAGTGACTCTAGGGTCATTTCTGCAAGGTTCAACATATATCAATTGTACTTTTGGGTTATGTTTGGGTCCTCATCTTTCCGGAAGCTTAGCCAGTAGCGCAGGGCATTCCTCTATGACATGCTCAAAGGAGTTACAATAATTGTAGGTTGTACAAGGATGATGACAATCCCTTGCTAAGTGTCTTAGCTGCACACAGTTATAACAGATAATTTGTCCTCAGCCTCGGCCCATACCTCCTCCTCATCCTTGTCCTTTGTAGCCACTGCGAGGGGTGAAATTTCCTCTCCCTTGAGAGTTGTACAGTGCATTATTTCCTTCTTGGTATACTTCGCCTTGGATATTATATATGTCCCTCGACCTCTCATGCATGATATTGTAAGCTCTAAAATATCGATCATCATGCCCCACTGATTTACAGAATGTGCAGTACAAGTTTGTGGGTGTCTGAACATACTTTTGCATGTAAGAGAACTCACCTGGGTGATGCCTATTTCTACATACATCACACCAGGGTAGGTTAACTTGCTTCAAGGGGCTCGGCGCTCCTAAGGCCAAATACTCATGAAACAAAGGACAATGTTCTTTATCATGACCCTCAGATCTACATCTTACACACCAGATATATTCTCTTTTTTCCTTCCCCTTGTCCTTCTTCATGTCCTCAACCTGCAGAGATAGACTAATTAGCTGGCTCAAGATCTGGCTCATGCTTGAGCTAGATTCTCCCATAGGTGTTGATTCAAGCTTCATGGCGATCTCCAAAGATTCTGCCTATGATGCAATCTTCTATTGCATCATAGGGACTCTGATGTGTGGTAACAATGCAGGGATGAACCATTCTTTGTTCTATTCATCAGGGATCTAAAAATTTAATCGACTTGTTAGGGTCTTGAATCTCTATTCGAACTCCCAAACATGTTTTTCTACCTTTTGTTTGATCTCTTTTAGATCTGTAATACATTGTGACTCTAACTTAGGTTTTTTTAACTCTACAACCATTGCATTATTGATCTCATTTAGTGGCTTAGGCTGTGCTAGTCCTTGGACAAGTTTCATGTACCATCTCGGTGCACAGTCCCTTAGCGTAGTGCTGAACTGGGTTTTCTTGATGGCTTCGTTGGTGATACTTTTAATATTCCATACGGCTTCACACAGAAAAAAATGTTGATCTAGATATTTAGATCTATCTCCTCTAAAGATAGGGAGCCTCATTTCATCTGCCATAGAGTTGACTAGACTTATTTTCTATGTAGATGCTAAGGTACCAGTAACAGTTCTCTGAGGACTCTGGTGGTTTTGACTATTCTGACTTCTCGGTGCTATTGAAACAACAAGAGGGTTAATGTTGCTTACTTCAGTAACCTGTGCAATTCCTGAGTTTTCTGGCTCTCTTTGGCAAAGTTCTTCAGCTTCCCCTTCTTCTGTTCTGGTGGGCTCTTAATGTTATTTGTCAATTAGATCTACCTCTCTCCACTGTAGAAACCCTCTTCTCCATAGTTTTGCTTAAACAAGTTCTCAAGGTGAACTCCTCGAAATACTTTCCCACTGCGTGTATGTCCATCTTATGTGTCACTGTCACTGTCTGAGATATTGAACATTAGCCTTTTCAGGTCCAACCAATCTACTTTATCTTCAAGGCGTTATTTTCATGCAACATCATCTTGATTCTCATCTTCAGAAAGTGAAAAAATTTTCCTCTAGGTCCTTTGAAAAAGTATCTCTTGACTTGGCTATATGATTATGCTATGTCAACAACAAACTCGATGATATACCCTCCAATGGTATTATCGAACCAATGATATACAACCCTTGATACAACGTTGTCAACTCTCTTAACCTTCTTAACAAACTCCAACATCCAGACCACAGGAGGTCTAGATCTGATCTCAAATTGGGTATTGGCTAACCTATCCAACCATTCAAACAACTCCTGGTGCATTCCCCCAAAGAAGATCTCGTGAATGTCGGTGAAAATGCATCTATGTAGCCAATCTTCAGTACTCAATATAGGGTTCTTATTCTGGCCTTCAGCGAAGTCCCTCTCTTGATCCTCTATCCACTTATGAATCTCTATCTTCGATGGGAACCACCTTGACATTCCCTTACACCGATTTTGGTCCTGGCAACAGAACCATTTTTTGGCACAGGGGCAGACCCAATGTTCACTCCAAGAGTGCACCAACAAGCTCTAACTACTGGCCCTTTCAGCAACACCTGCGGAACAAATGCAGTCTCACCTGAAGTAGCTTAGAGGGGGTTTGTAGGACAGATATGTCTACAACCAGGGGAATATCAAGTGGAACTAATATAACAATAATGCAACATTCATATATCTTTTACTAGCTAGATCTACTCTGTGCAACCATACATCTGATCTAACAAAATAATGCAATTAACAGTATAACAATGACAAAGATCCAGACAACAATCACACACACATAACACTAGATATACGTGGTTCACCCTCTCTCTAGGGATACGTCCATAGAAATGTGCTTATAATATATTAAGATAAAGCTTACAGTTCTGATCTGCGCTCTTAGTCAACAGATCTTCTCTCTTCTTCTTTCTGTCTCCTGCCTTCCTGTGCACCCAACTGTAGGACTTGATCTTCACACCCAGCTGAAGATATTACAATACCATAAGTCTCTCACCCTCAACACTCCTCTCTCTCACAGTACAATAATATCTTAACCAACAACAATCAATATCAATACTCAACACTAGTACCCCCGCAACCTAGGTCCTCTCGACCTCTATTTATACATTATAGTCCCTCACCGACATCCTTAGGTTGAAACCTAGGTGTCAAAACCCTAATTACCCAAAACCCTAGGTGTCTAAAACCCTAGGTCAACTTGACCCATGTTTCCAGGCTTTGCCAACCTATCTTTCCTTCCTCGTCGCGTGGTGCTCCAAAGCATCCAAATGATGGATTTCTCTTCTTGCTGAGTTGTCCATGATCCTTCTTCCTTTCTGATATTTCATCCCTGATCTTCTCGTCCAATGACTTGATTTTCCATGCTTCGCTCCATCTTTTCTACTCTTTTGCTTACTTCAACCCAGTGACAGTCACTGTGTTTCCCGTGCAGTTTCTCGTTTTACCTTTTCTTCCTTCACCTTCGCTTCCTTCCATAACCAAGGGCCAACAACCACCCACTTGGAAAATCTTAAGGACACAATAATATTGGCATCAAACCATTTCCTTACCTCCTTTTCAATCAATGGAAAAAGAAGAGGGTTGATTCTTCTCAACTTTTTCTTGAAAGGTTTCTGATCATCCTCGATGGGAATTACATGTTCAATTACCTTAGTATCATAGACCTTCAAATCTTTATAACTCCACGCAAAGAAATCAGGGAAGTCTTTCATAAGGTTGATATACCTTCGTTTGATTTATGGACTAAGCGTTTTTGATAGTTTGATGATCTTGGGGTCTTGTTGATTCCCAATGTTGCAATATTCTATATCATCATCGTTTGCAGTGATTTTAGAATTTTTGGCTACATCATTATTGTCAAAAATCTTTTCCAATGGGACCAAGCCTTTGGGGAAAATGTTATTTTTCAACTGCACTATATCTCTTCCAGGAATCTTATTTTGGAAAAGGTCATTTTTGTTGAACACAATTGTGTCTTCATTCACCCCACTATAACACTCATCATCAATATTTACATTAGAAAATTCATCACTCATTTGAAGGAATCTTTCTACCTATTTTCATCTTCAAATACTTTCCAATATTTAATGTTATTAGGTATTGTTCGACAACATAGGTATTCCAACAGAGGACGAACACCTTCAGTAACCATTCACATAACCAGATCAAATATCAACACACTGATGTTTTCACATGGTAAAACCCCTATGGGGAAACATCCACGACCCTAGCCAACGTGGCCACTTGGAGAAATTTATTAATGCAAAAGAAAAATATTATAGAGATATTTTACAATAGAGTTTCTCATAATTGGTCATCGACAACTGACCCTCCATGCTCTTTAAATAGAGGTCATGGACCAATCGGGTGTTAAGACATAGATCAATGGTCGTTAAGATCGAGGAGAGTATGAACCTTTGAATCACTATATGTTGGGAACATATCATGACTATCGGATTTCTTAAATACAAATGAATACTAATGCATACTAAAGAAACACACTTTTACCTAATGAAAAATTAGACCAAGTAGATCTTAACTAACTCCTAAGTGTTTAAATATCCTAACATCCCCCCTTAAGAACAACTTGGGATAGGATTTAAGGATTTACAATGTTGACACAATAGGAGAAGGAAGGAGGCATTAGAGCCTATCCCACCTTAATGACAACTTCATGAACTCCTAACATAGATCAAAGTTTGGAAAAATTTGCTTCTGTAAGAGACTTTGTGAAAATGTCTGCAACTTGATCTTCTGTAGGGTAAAAGAGCACTTCAATAACTTGATCATGAATGAGTTTTCTGATGAAGTGCATGTGTAAATAGATGTTCTTGTTGCGCTTATGTTGAACTAGGTCTCTGGGGAGCTTGATGACACTATAATTATCGCACCAAAGGCTAGTCTGATGCTGCTTCTTGAATCCAAAATCTAAAAGGATCTATCGAAGACACAAGTCTTCCTGACTTGCATTTATCGCTACTCGGTACTATGTGTCTGTTGAAGAAAGTGAAATAGATTGTTTTTTCTTACAGGCCCAAGTGACAGGTCTTGGACCAAGTCTGAAAACATAACCTACAGTAGACTTCTGATCATCAGGGTCGCTGGCCCAATCCGAATCAATGAAACAAACCAATAAAGGAGTCCCCCCTAAACTGTAATGTATCCCAAACTGAATTGTACCATGGACATAGTGAAGTGTCCTTTTAAATTCTTTCCAATGGATTTCATGGGGTGTTTTCATATACCGGGAAACAATACCAACAACAAAGGAAAGATCAAGATGTGTATGAGTCAAGTATAAGAGGCTACCAACTAACTGACTGTATAGAGTTGCATCAACGTTTTGGAGAAGTATAGGTGGTAGTAAGATTGACTCTAGACTAGAAGGGAGAAGGGGTTGGCTTACAATCATCCATGTGAAAGCGATGAATAAGATCACATGCATACTTAGACTGGGAAAGAGAAATTACTTCATTGATTTGCAAAACTTGGAGGCCAAGGAAATAGTGCAAAAACCCTAAGTCTGTCATTTCAAATTTCTTCTTAATGATGGTTTTCACATGGTTTAAAATTTTTGAGCCACTACCAGTAAGGATAAGGTCATCAACATAGAGGACAAGGATTATGATATGGATTCCTAATTTATTGGTAAAGACATTAGGATCAGAATGGCATCTAGAGAATCTGGTCTCAATAAGAAAGTTGTCCATTTTGGCATACCAAGCTCGATGAGCTTGCTTAAGACCATAAGGAGATTTCTTAAGGTGACAAACAAGGCTAGATTCATTCTGGACATATCCAGGAGGTTGTTCCATGTATATTTCTTCTTTCAAATCTCCATGCAAGAAGGCGGATTTAACATCCATATGATGGACCTCCCATTTATCTAAGGCAACAAGGGAAAGAACAAGGTGGATGGAATTCATTTTGGCTATAGGGAAAAAGGTTTCGTTATAGCCAATTCCTTCAACTTGGGAAAATCCTTTGGCAACTAACCGAGCCTTGTGTCTTTCAACATTTCCATCTGATGCACACTTAGTTTTGTAGACCCATTTACATCTGAAAAGTTTTATTCCTTTTGGAAGAGGTACAAGATCCCAAGTATCATTTTCCATTAAAGAACATACTCTTCATTCATTGTTGTATCCCAATCTGGATAACCTGAAGCTTCTGCAAATGTCTATGGATCATGATTCTCTAAAACTTGAGCCAAAATAGAAGAGGCTCACTGGAAATGTGAATGTGTTCGAAGCTGATATGAAGGATCACCAACAAGACCACCAACTGCTTCTCGTTTTGAATGGACTCATCTAGGAAGCGGTTGAACTGGTGTTGGTTCAGATTCAAAGGACTCAGCTGGAGGAAGGTGAGAAGGCAGAAGTGGATTTTCATCCTCACTATCATCATCTCAAGAAGAAACTATAATAGGAACAGAATAAGGCACAAACGTTGAAGATGGATCGCAGGCTGAAGAAGGCACAATCATCGAATTAGGCTCACAAGCCAAGAGATTTTCATCAAATTTAACATATATTCTAATAATAATTTCATTACAATGTGGCTGAAGAATTCTATAACCTTTGACATCTTCAGAATATCCAACAAATATACACTTCTCACTTTTAGGCTGCAATGCTTTCATTTTCTCATCAAGAATGCGAGCCCATGCTATACTACCAAATACACAAAAGTGACTTACATCTGGTTTAATTTTAGTCCAATCTTCTTCTGGTGTTATATTTTTAAGGCCTTTGTGGGAGTGATATTGACTATGTAATTTACATAGTTGATTGCTTCCGCCCAATACTTTAGACTTAATCCCTTAGACTGGATCATACAATTAGCCATTTATTTTAATGTGTTGTTCTTTCTCTCAGCAACACCATTTTGTTGTGGTGTATATGGAACAATGTGTTTCATTTGGATGCCCTATGTAGTGCAGTAAACTGTAAAATTATTGTTCACATTTTCTCCTCCATTATATGTTCTTAACTTTTGAATTTGATGTCCAGAATGCTTTTCTACAAGGGCCTTGTAGGCCAAAAACTTGTCAAAAACTTTGATCTTAAGTTTTAAGAAGTAAACCCAAGTATGTTTGGAAAAATCATCAATGAAAGTTAAGAAATACTTGCACCCAAAAAAAGAAGGAGAAGAAAATGGACCACACAAATCACTGTGAACAAGCTACAAAGGGTCTGAAGCGTGCCAAGAGGCACGTTTGTCAAAACTATCCTAATAATGTTTTCCAACAACACAACCAACACAAAAACCATCTCTAAATGAAACAAGAGGAAGACCAGTCACCATATGTTGATTACATAGTTGTTGTAATGAGCGATAGTTTAGATGACCAAACTTCTTATGCCAAATTTTTCTCAAGTCATCGCTATGAGCAACAAAAACTGATGAAAAATATGATGACCCAAAGTTGTCAAACTTGTACAACCTAGTAATATCATCAACAATTCTAGTTGCAAGAACATGCTTAGGATCTTTTAGATGCTTGATTACAACTTGGTGAGGTGAAAACTCTATGGTTTTACCTTCACTTGTGTTAACTCCTCAAATAAATCAGTATATTTGTTTTGATTTTTAGATGATAGGTTGGTTCCTAAATTTGATTTCTAAATTTCTATCAATAGGTTAGAGAGTCTGTATTTCCAAAATAATCTCAAAAGTCATGTTGATTTTGGTTCGGCCAAGAAGAAAGCAAAATATCAGGTTTCGGTGGTTTAGGCGAGCCTCCAACATGCTCATTAACCACCAAAAGTGTTCATTTTCGGCAGAAAAGGGCTCGAGGTAGAAGGCAAGAAACCACCGAAAATGTTTGAACGAGCAAAAGGAAAGCTCGTGCTTTCGCACGAGCCAGATGTCAAAAATCATTGCAGTGATGAGAAATACAACCACCGAAAGCTCGCATTGTGGGAGATGATGCACATTTGTGGTGTTCATCCGAAAGGTTCGAAGCACCTGTGTCTTATCCATTGCATTGATCATTTCAAATCCACGCAGAGTGGTTATTGACAGGTATGATTGTACGGGGTTCACTCCATTTCATTGGTGAGTACGCCAACCATCATTACCATATCTTTCATTCATATGTAAACTCAATGAGTTGTAACGAATCCCGAATATCGTTCAAGATAATCACAAATCCGTGATCTTATCAGCAAAACATATTTTCAAAATTCTGATCCCGCATTCTCTAGTGATTGTCAAAGTGTCTCCAAGTTCAGTAGGCATCTTGAGTCAAAGAAACCTAGGCGGGTTATCAGGTAAGATCGGAAACCGTTCTCTTTCAAAATTTCAGTAATTCAATTTCCCCCCAAAAAGATGAAGTTTCGGAATTTCTCAACTAGATTGTCATCCGAGAGTGGGACGGTGTTTTAGTGAGGTCATTAATCATATGCTTTGTCATCCGGTTTCACTGGTTTTGTTTGCATAAGTGGTATCGACTGTATTCCTACTTCCCAGAACCATTACCTCCTGAACATTTTAATTCCCCAAAGCTTCAGGTACAGTCGGTATCGAGTCATGTCAAAAGTAAGTCCTGCTTTGAGATCCGAAGTGGATGGCCTGTGGTATTTTGAAGATCATCCATAGGTTACAGAGTGTTTTAAACAGGTCGGAGTTTTCACATATTGTAAAAAATTGACAACCTTTCACCAACAAGTGGCTGAAGCATTTGCCCTCTCCTATGATGGAAGGATTACAAAAATAGGCAGGGAGGAGTTCATTATAGATGAAGCAGCTATTGCCAAATACATAGGGTTATCCAGAACAGGGGACTGTTGGTTTAAAACCTCTTCACCTTCAAATGTTGAATTCAGGTCATATCTGTTACCAGTGCATAAAGCTTTAACTTGGAAGAAGGATATTCCCATGTCCTATCTTGAATCGAAGTGGCAGTCCCTGCTGAGGGCGATTTTGGTATATATCACCTGTGAAGGGTGCTATAACAGGGTTATGTATTACCATTTTAAACTGTTGAACCATTTCACAGGCAGAGAACACTTAAACATACCTTAATTCTTTCATAAAACCCTGACTAATATGGAAAAATAGGTAAAAGAACAGCCTACTAAAGTTATAAGTAGGTTATCACATCAGGGGCTGATTACCCTCCTTGTGAAAGAAGCTCTACAGAGAAAACAAATTGAGTGGGGTTTCTTCTTGTTTTGGAATGAGTTTCAGACAGAAAGGCCCCCAGAGATAAAAGCAAAGAAGTCTAGAAGCAGAAAATATCCTACTCCTAAGAGTAGTCACAGGAGGAGGAAAGGAATTTCAATGCCCAGATATTCTATTAAAACATCACCCAGTAAGCAGGGAGGAATCAAGAGGAAATTAAAGTTTGAAGATAGAAACCCTGTCACAGGAAAAAACCCTCTTAATCTACCTTATAGTGACTCTGATTCAGAGCAGGGGATGGCAAAAACATAGGACAACTTGGAGATCAAACAGGATGCAAAACTGAAGATCAATATACCTCCATCAAAGCCTTCAGAAACACACAGGAAATCAGAAGCAGAAGCTTCTTCAAGTAGGCCTAAGAAAGGTAAGACAAAGAAAATAAACATGCTTCGACGAGAGATTTATGAGATGGAAGTACTTGAGAGGGTAATCAAAAAAGAAAACACAGACCTCACTGAGAGAAACGCTGAACTATTCAAAGAGAATCAATCTCTTAAAGAAAAACATGATACAATCAAAGATAGAAACAGAGAGTTGATCAGAGAAAATATGAAATTATACAGGCAGCTCAGAATTCTGAGGCTCAAGCTAAAGAAGTTTGAATCACCAGAGGAGGAACAAACAGGGTTAGACACTTTGGCCAATCTAGCCACAACTATAATGGATGAGCCAGGACTTCCTACACAGCCAACAAAGGTTCGTAGATCTGCACGAACCAGGACTGCAGCATCTAAGAAATCTTGAGCAGTAAAAAGAGGAGCAAGGATAAAACATTTTTGCAGTTTTGAAATTTCTTCAAAGTGCAAATTTTGGTGGTTTAGGCGAGCCTTCAATGTGCTCATTAACCACCGAAACAGGCACTTTCGGTGGATAACTCAGCCAGAGACTGTCCCAGGTAACCACCGAAACCTGTGTGTCCAGAATTGGATGAGATTTTACACAAATCGAGGATTTTTGAAATAAACAGTTTCAAGACTATTTCAAATGAATGACTGATGAATTATCAAGTTCATCCCAGCAGTTATTTTTGACAAAGCATGGAGAAAAGAGGTATTCCAAAGACCTATGGACGCATTCATTTGAACAGAAAAGAAGGATACTTTTCCACATTAGCAAACTCGACTTGATATTCATTTGAGAATTATCATTTAGCCTTGGAAGGTTGTTCTACACTGCATCAACAACCCACAGCGAGAGAAATCTGGGATTGGCCTCATTTTGAGGAAGCATCCCACTTATTTTGCAACAAATTTTGACTTGCTATTTTTAGTTGATTTGATCCATGTTTTCAGGATTTTAGAAAGGTTTTGTAATGTTATAAATATTAGAATGGAACGTGAACCAAGGGTTCGATTTTGAGTGCTATGATGTTTCCACTGTAATGAAAAGACCTATTCTTATTTTATAAAAATTTGCAAGCTTCCTTCAGTTGTGTGGTCAGATTTTCTCCTCTGTTATTTGATATCTTATGAGTGAAAGTTCTTTGTTGATGCTCATTCAATTTGCAGTGACTTTCATCTCACTGGTTAATTGTTTTAGTTGATAATCATAAGTTATTTCTTTGGTTATTAAACCCATTGTGCTTGTTGGTATGAAGTATAATCTGGTTCAATAGTTGTTTTCTTACCCATTTAATCAAACCTTGTTTGACTGCATTGCTAGAAGGCCTTGTGAGATTTTGTATTTCTAGACAGTCTTGAAAACGCAGTCCATCCCCTAGATATTCATCTTGATCCAAAAACCACATCAAATATAAAAGAAAATATTTCCCAATAAGAGTTAGTTACCAGGCATCTCTGACTTACAGCCTAGGAGAGTTTCCTGGAGTGATAACAACTTGAATGAATTATTTGATGTAATGATAGAAGGTTACAAGAAATACTTGGAACACATAATACATCATTGAAATGACCATTATCTACCTGAACTGTTCCAGATCCTACAACACTAAGAGATCTATCATCACCAACAAATATTTTCTTGGTGCTGTTATCACTCCAGGAAACTCTCCTAGGCTGTAAGTCGGAGATGCCTGGTAACTAACTCTTTTTGGGAATATTTTCTCTAATAGTTGAAATGGTTTTGTGGATCAAAATGAATATCCAAGGGCTGGACTGAGTCTTCCAGACTGTCTAGAAATACGAAATCTCACAAGGCTTTCTAGTCATGTAGTCAGACAGAGTTTGATTAAATGGGGGAAGAAGTCAACTATTACACCAGATTACACTTCATACCAACAAGTACAATGGGCTTAATAACTGAGGGAATAGATTATGATCATCAACTAAAACAATTAACCAGTGAGATGACGGTCACTGCCAAATTGAATGAGCATCAGCAAAGAACTCTCACTCATAAACTATAAGAAAACATAAGAAGAAAATCTGACTACCCAACTGAAAGAAGCTTGAAATTTTTCATAAAA
>JZKD02S2300661.1:676921-705130 GCA_000966675.3 Picea glauca | reverse complement strand
TATTTTTGCAATCGACCACTGGAAGGTGCCATGCGCATATCCAAGCAAGTAGCAGTGTTCCCATATGCTGCATACAAAATATCATCATTTCCTGGACTAAATAAAATAGAAGCAATTGGTTCCTTGCCGAGATCCATGACCGACGCATTTTCTTTGCAACGCAAATCGAACCAGTAGAAACTCCCGTCCTTCCCATGGCCGCCAAGGATGAAACCGCACAGAGCTGCAAATGTTTTGTGTACAGATCTAAGTGTTTTGTAAAGGCAATGTTGACGGATGTTAATAAACTGTCATGGAAACTTCAAAGATTGCCCGATTAGATGATCTTCAAGTTTGACTGATTTATATCGTCTGTATTAAAACCACCAGCGCCATGGAGCAAAAAGCTTTTCATTACCAACTGAAGACTTTAAAACGGGTGCTTGAGAACGACCTTGACTTGGAAGTAGAGCAGGAGATGGCACTAGACTTTTGTTTTTGTTTACTATTCGACCAGGTAAGCCCTCCAAACCCTTGTTGTCAAGTGAAGGCATCTTCCGAATCATAGGCACTTATTTCCTTTAATGTATTCATCCCTTGATAGTCTGAGAACTCTTGATTCATACTAAGAGACCTAGCTCGACCATTCCATGAACCAGACCTCCTCTGAGTTGTTAATTTAACCAACAGAAAGTTATACGCTTGCACCGTCAACAGCTTTCAACATGTCAAACATTTAGACCACGGGCTGTGTTCACCATTAGACAGCTGCGCATGCATTCATTTACTTGGAAAACGGACATTCGGCAGATTAGAGGTTTCATTTATTTATTCTTTGTTTACTCAGAGAGTAAATCCCACCTATATCGGATGTTTAGATATTATCACCTTCAGAAATGTCAACACTCAAAGTTCTATTGATGAGCTGTATTGTGCATGGTAGATTTGGCATTTGTCGTGTGCAAGAAAAGTCATTTTGAGCGAAGTCGGGACTTTCCCCAGCGCAGAGCTATTATTTTATGACTCGTATGCTGTGGAAAGTGATGGATTTCAACAGCTAACCCGCAAAAAATTAAAAGGACTGCACTGTTGAAAGCTGGAAAAGTAATTTTTTAAAACCAAGACTTGTAAAAATGCAATTTTTTACTCATTCTATCACCCAAAATGACAGTGCGTTTTTGGGAGATAACAGGTGCTACATTCATTTAGAGCATAAAATATGGCTTTATCCTTAGCCATATGATAAGATTCTCTTGAATCAATAAGCCACTCATCAGAAGAAGAAGTAGAAGTTGTGTTGAAGGACAAACTAGAAGAAGAAAGTGCATGTCCATGAGAAGAAGAAGTAGAATCAATATTGATGTTGTGCTTCTTCATCACTACTTCTAAAGATGCCATCTTATTGAAACATTTAGACTCATCATGACCATATTTATCACAAAAGTTGCAATGTCTGTCAATATTCTTATTTTTATATTTTTCTCCTTTGTCACCATTAGGAGCTGAAGTTGTCTGAGCGGGTTTGGGACCCTTATGTTGCTTGTTGTTGTAGCAAGGATTTTTCTTCTTTGGATACTTGGGTTTATCTTTCTGTTGGGAAACTAAGGCTTTTTTGGAGGTACCTGCAGTGTTGATCAATCCAATTTGTACAAGTTTATCTTCCTTTCTAATCAAAGCAGCAAAAAAGGACTCAAGAGTGGGTTTTTGATAAGCTTTCCCTAGAGCCTCTCTCATGGCATAAAAGGTAAATACAAACATAGAATATGCACTACCTAGCTTAGAAAGAATAATATAGATGAAACACTCTTCCTCCATTGTTATCTTACATTCTTCACATAAAATTCTGAGTGTTTTAAACTTAGATAGATAGTCTCCAAGGCAAGAAAAATCACTTGGACTCAAGGTCAGTACTTGATTTTCTAATTTTTGTGCTCGAATAATATTGAGTTTACCAAACATAGATTTAATCTTTTCTCAAGCTTCTTCAGGGTCATCAATTTATTTAAGGTGGAACCTTAAATCAAGAGAGATAGACATTCTGATTAGTCCACATGCTTTGTCACTCTTATTAGCCCATTTGGATTTCTTATCATCATCAATGGGTTTTTTTTCTTTTCCCAAGGTAATCTGGTACAAGCCTTTACTTCTTAATAAATCTTCCATATGAGATTTTCATTGGAAGTAGTTGGTGCTGGTAAGAAAAACATTACTTGTAGAATCCATATTAAATATGCAGATAATATGGATTTAAAAACTGAAACTAATGATTTGGATGGAAAGAGCTTGAAAATTTATGCGGTTTAAAAAAAAAACGGCACTGAAAACAGACTTTGGATGTGAGAGTTATGCTCTTTCAAAAAAAAAACATAAATGGTAACCAAATGACCATGTGATAGTGTAAGTTGCTTTATGAAGTGACCCACTTTAATAAAGAGAAGTGGGGATCATTTTTACAATGAAGTTAGTTTATAACAGAAAATCTCCATGAAAAATAAATAACTCTAAAATAAAATATTAAATCTACTTATAGTGATTCACTTTTATACTTGAAGTGAAATACACATTACAATTTTAGCATGAACTTTTTAAAAAAAGGTAACAAAATAGAGACTTGAACTCAAGACCTCTTACTTAATAAGGCAACTTTTAACCAAATGGTCTAGCAAAACATATTGTAATGTTTAGGAGGATTGTTGTTGTTTTTGAAGACGACCTTGGAGAGTGTGCTAAAAAAAACCTCTTTTCACACAAGAAAAAAATTCCGCTTCTCGATGACAACAAGGGTTAGATCTCAGTTAGCTTACCTGGAAGATGCACCTTTTCCTATCCATTTTTTATTTTCTGAGATCGCACAGGGCACGAGGCAAAGAGAATAAGAAGATCTAAAAGAGTAGAAACCTAGAAATAAATAATACAAAACCAAAATAAAACCAAAATACTACTCTGCAAAAATTTTAAAAATGCGTATTCAAGCTTTATACCTCCAGATCTTATTGTAATGGCCATATCTTGGGCAAACAAAAACCTTTTCAAGTGAAAAAAAAAAAGTGTTCCTGAATGAAACAAGTGATCCAGACACAATGGACCAGTCATCTTAGCCCAAAAATGTATGGAAATGACAGAAAATGGAGATGAGGGAACTCGTCTTAACGATCTTGATCTACAACAAGAGTTGGTCTTCAAACAGGCTCTGATATCATGTTCGACAAAAAAGGTATTCCAATAGAGGGAAAACGCCTTCAATAAACACTCACGTAACCAGATCAAATATCAACACACCGATGTTTTCACAGGGTAAAACCCCTATGGGGAAACATCCATGGCCACAGCCAATGCGGCCACTTGGAGCAATTTATTAATGCAAAAGAAAAAGATTACAGAGAGATTTTACAATAGAGTTTCTCACAATCGATCATCAGAAAATGAACCTTCATGCTCTTTAAATAGATATCATGGACCAATCAGGTGTTAATCCACAGATCAATGGTCGTTAATATCAAGGAGAGTATGAACCGTTAGATCACTCTATGTCGAGAACATATTGTGACCATTAGATTTCCTAACTACAAATGCATACTAATGCATACTAAAGAAACACACTAAGAAACACACTTTTACCTGACACATTAGACCAAGTATATATTTTAAGAATAGATTTTTTAACCCATATTGGGAGGGTTAATCCACACACCAGCTCCATCTCCTTCCCTACTAAAAGCTCCATCAAAACTCATATTCCACATTTCATCCTCTGCACTGTTTTGTTGATCTGTAATATCATATGTTCGATGCTCATTTTTTTATTTGATAAACATGAAGGTCGTTGGCTCACCCTCTTCAAAACTCAAGTTATTATAGAAAATAGAGGAACCAACTTCAGTATCAACAGAGTAAATGGGATGATTGTTTGGTTGAGTATTTCTATTCACCATGTACTTGAGGAACACTTCTCTGTACAACCTCCTTTCTTGGCCAAAAACAGAGATAGTAGAATATGACATGTCCATTTGCAAAGTTCATTTTAGTTTTGCATCCCAATATCTAGATAATAGCATGCCAGATTTTGGAGGGATGTCAACAACCACCACATCCATGATCAGATGTTTCAATCGGATTTGAGACAATGATATGACTAGATATTTGATCAAACCTAATTATTTGACCTTCCTTGAGTTAAAAGAGAAAATATCCTTATAAGGTCATCTAATGTCTAGGCCCAACTCATACATGACCACCATGGGCATGAGATTATGTGATGCTTCTGAATCTAACATGACATTATGTAAGGTCATGTCATGAATTTTAAGGCTAACATAGAAAGGAGGAACATCATCAACATCGCCACTCTCGTCCACACGTGGGCCAAACAAGATAGCAGGGTGATCATCTTGTATGCTCAATATGTCAGGGGATTCTTCCATTTTTATCATTTAATGATCTTATTTCTATACTCCCCATTCTTGATCAACTCATTAAACGGAACAAAAAAATTTATTTAAGCCATTTCGCTTTTAAAATTAAAAGGAAACAAATATTTTTCTACCTCTTTGATGGTTGTTTCCTTTCTTTCCTTAGGTGTTTTCTTTAGGGGTTATTCTTTTGATTTTCCTTTCTCCATTACATCCCTTACTGAATTATTTTTATTCAGTTGGCTTGAAAAAGGTGTATTTGACTAAATTTCCCTTGTAGGATTCGCCTTTGGAAGATTTGCAGGTGCCTTTTTACTTTTGAGGTTATACTGCTTCTTAAGATGCATAATAGCATTGTGGTATCCTTTACTAAACTCTTTTGTTTTCGATGAAAACACATCATCATTATCCTGCATAAAATTATCATTTGCATCCATAATTTGTTCATGTTCTCCTTTGGTTAAGAACATGTTTATATATGTATCATCATAGCAATGCATATGATCTTCGATCCTTTGATCAAAATCTTCGTTTTCATAGTTGTTTTGGAAAGGAGGTTTTATTTGTTGATCACCTTGATCCCTTTGGTCTTTTTGCATGATCTGTGGAACTGGGGATCTTCTAAAATTTTGATTTCTGGGATGAAAATCAGTTTGATCCATGGTGGTAGGCTTATTTTCCATAGACATCCTGTCCATGAGTCTTTCCATAGTCTTCATCATCAAGTCAAATTTATCATCTGATGATTAAGACGTATAGGGTTGTGCTTCCCCTTGGAACTTCTTCACACTTTTGTCAATATTATGTTTGATCTTCCCTTATGCCATCATATTTACTTCTACTTCAATTGTGTCCCTCATCATATCATCTAATGTATTGGATATTCTTTCTCTTAACAGAAAGGCAAAGTCACTATCAAAAGAATCATCATATCGAAGTTGGGCATATCTAGGAGGAGGTTTGACTTCTGTGGGAATTGAATTATAAAATTTCATAAATATGGTTGAGAACTCTTGTACTGTTTCATTTGGTGATATTTTTGTATTATTGTACTAATTATTAATTTTATTTTTATTTTTTTATGTCTGGAGGAATCAACAACTGGTTGGGCACGTGCTCATGTTACACATGGCTGTGTTATCCAACCGCTACCACTATAACCTCCAGGTGTGCCCACGATGCCCCTTACGTGGCACACAAGGTAAGTCGGGGGGAGTTGAACTCGAAACCTCATGGAACTTCATTTTCATGGCACTTGCCAATTGAGCTACCCCCCAGGGGGCTATTATTGTACTAAGTTAGTAACCGAAGCAAATTATTTTTATCACCCCACCTAGAAAGAAAAAGTGTTTCAAAAGTTGCAAAATTAGGGACACTCGCTTCAGGAAGAGCCTTAAACCATTTTTTGACCTCACCTAAGATAATTTGTGCAAAAAGTGTTGTCTTTTCATCCTCATAATCTACCTCTTCCAGGTCGACAAAGTCATTAAACCAATCTAAGTGTTTTTGAGCTGAAGCATTCCCTTCAACATCATATAATTTAATTCTCTGATTATAATTCTAAGGCAAATCATGTAATTGGGCTAGAAAGGCGAGAGGAGAAAATCCGGTGGCCATGACTCTAGGAGGAATTTGAATTGGATAAATAGTATGAGTGGGAATTACAATGGGTTGATGGGGGTTGGTTGGTATGAAAGATTGGAACTTTTTCTTATCGAAGATGATTTCATTCAGATAATATTTTGATCTAGACCTGAACAGGATTTGTTCAAATAATAAATCGGATTCAAGGTTGTCAATTCCTTTTACCATGTATTTAGGTAAATATAGGTTCATGTCCAGGTAACATACTGGGTCCGTTATCCTTTACTTTCCTTTGTGTAGAAGTTTTTCAGGATCAGAAACAGATGTTGCGGGCTCTGGATCAGGGTTCTCTCTAGTGTAAACTTTATTAGGAGCCAGGATTTCTGATTTAGACTACTTTATGCTACTGATCTTATTCAATGAAGTCGCCAAGGTAAGATAAGTTTCAGCCAATATAGGTATATGATTCATTGTTACCCCCAGGAATCAAATCTACAACTTTAGTCATTTTTTCCCAAGGGAAGTTTTCAATTATGTCCCCGATAATGGTGCCAAAATGTTAGGACATGGTAATTTGTCGGGCTAGGAGAGAACAATATACCAAGGTAACCTGCAAACCAACTTTGATACTGGAAACTAGCCTTTCCAATCTAGAGAGGGCTCTCTCTGAGACCTATTCTCTGATAGATAATAACTTTGGATTTACGACTAGATTTAGATGCTTGAGAAATCATTTTCTAGTTTCCCTGGCAAGGAAGTATAGTACCTTTTGGGCTATGGAGTCAACCCCCTGAAAACAAGAGAAATCAATTACTAGTAAGGAAATCTTTGAGAGGATAAAGGATAAATAGATAATGCTCTTTCGATTTCAATATCGTTGTGTAGGGAGAAAGAAAGGAGAAACATAAAGAAAATCAGAGCACCATTAGAGATGAATTCTGACCTAACTTAGAAGAAAAAAAAGAGTTTAAATGGTTGAGTCTAAAGCACCATGAGATGAATTTTAAACCCTTTAAATATTTCCAATTTAAACAAATGAAACAGACATGGATTTGTAGGAAACAAAAAGTACATACAAAAATAGGATCAAAATACATCAAACCACTACCAATAGAATCTTTTCATCAAAAGATTTGGGACCTATTCATTTATATTTCCATCATATTCAGAAAATTACATTCAAGAGTGTCCTACCTACACTACTTTGCCAACCCATCTTACATTAAAAAGATCCAATATACAGAAAACTAGCGCCCTCCTAGGCTACTATGTTCAAACTACTTCCCCCTAGAATACTGGATTCAGTTACTCTCCCCCTGGAAAACCTTTCAACATAATTTACTAAAAATAAAAACTCGATTGCACCCAATCATACCATAACCGACATATTTTCTTCAATCATTTGGTCATGAGTAAGATTCAACCACCTGGTTGTGATAAATCAATGTTTTCTTCCAAGGGGTGCCCGAGTAATCATGTGTACTACTGGAAACTCCACCACCTTTGTATAGAGGACTCTGGTTGATGTTGCACAATCACTGGCTATAGCATGCACGTGGCAAGTTTGTGCATCAAATATCCATTCATGGTCACTTGTGCAACTCCAGGTGGCAACAACGGTTGGGGACCATGCATCTCCTTCAAAAATCTCATTCATTTCATAATACATTCCCTTCTCATTAGGTAAAATTACAGTGTTTGCACATCAAATATGTTGCATCTAACTTCTTTTTAACATAAGAAAGAAGGCTATGTGCAAAGAAATATTCCATGCCATGACCCAAAAAGAAAAAAAAGGGTCTCTCTTACTCATGCTTCCGACGTCACCTGCAACCTTAAATATTTGATTATTTTTCTTAAAGATCAGTTCCGTTTGTTCAAACTCTTCACTTTTCTCAACAAAACCGTGTTTCTTTTCAGTTTTGATTGAACACTGGAGAGAGATGCACATGAATTATCAATAGCTTGTCTACACTCTTTGAAATGTTCTGTGATCTTTTCCTTTGACATCCTTTGTTCCTCCCTAAGCTCAATGTTTACATCTTGGGCCTCTCTGAGCTATTCTTTAAGACAATTTACATTCCTTTCACTCATTGTGGGCGAGGTAGGGAGTAACTGACATGCTTGACTCTGCGATGATGGTGTTTCAATAATCCTTTCTGCTAATTGTCTTCTCAACTCTCTGTCTTCTTGATAAAGTTGGGAAATAACATCTTGCACTTTCTTTAGTTTCTTCTTCATTTCTTGAGAATTTGCATTCTCCTCACCTAAATCCTCTTGTCTTTCATAAATTACATTTCTTGTACCTTCAACAAGCTCTAGTTGAATGATGTGCATGGGAGATATCTTGGAAAAGGACTCGGTGTGTGGTTTACTAAGAGCTTGGATCTCCTCATTTTTATCAGTTAATCTTGACTTGATTTTCTTCTGGGATGTTGGCTCACTGAATGACGGGTCTTCTATTTCTTTCCCTTTTATTTTTCTAGTAACATCTTCCTTTCTTACCTCTGAACTATGAAGTGTTGATTCATCTGTATAAAGAGGAATGTATCCTTTGGGGTATCTCAAGATGTTAGCTCAAATCAGAAAATAATCTCAGTCCTTATTCAAATTTCTCATTTCTTCAACCACTAGCATCTTAATTAATGAAAATGGAATAAATTGTTCCTCGACTGATGATCCTTGGCCTGGATGTTGTCCTCCATATTTCCCAGGCTTCGACACAAAAAGAAAGGTAAGTTTAATGTATTTTTACCTATTAAGTGCATCAGTAACCTGATGTGATATGGATAATCCCTGTCTAACCTTCCTTTTCAGGTGAAATATCTTCTGATTATCTTCAGAAGTTTCTCGAAAGGCTCCAGGAGATATTGGCTTGGAATGTCGGCTCCAATTTTTTGATTTTGACATTCAGGCTTGATGAAGTTCATATAACATGAAATGTCTAAAGGCATGCATTTAAAAAAAAAACTCTGCACGGAGGGATATCTGTCGCGACTGACAAAGTTTCCTTCATCACTCGGAAAGTGATTCCCATAATTGTCACACTAACCCTAGTAAAATTGAGGGCGAACTTCTCATCCAATTTCACATTATATCCTTTGATCCTTTTTCAGAAAGGCAATCACCGAGCTTGTTCAAAAGATTCCATGATTGTTGGGTCTTCATTTATTAACTCCAAATCTTGAGGTTCAAACTTCAAACCTCATGGCCCTGCCACTTATCACCTTCTTTCTTATGCTTTGGGAAACTTCCATGATGTTGGTATATATTCATCTAACACATGTGGTAATGAATTGTGATACCCTCTCTACGCGGAAAATAAGAATGATGAAATTTGCAGAGACTACAAGAAAAGGAAGTAACAAAAATATTTGCACAAAAAACAAAATCAGCCATGGAAATTCCTGGCATGATGGTAAAGTGCAACGGAAAATTTTGGGGGAGTGGGGAAACTCAGCGTGGTAGAAAAAAACAATGGGAGACTTGATGAGGTAGGAAATTGTGACAGAAAATTATGGCGCAATGGAAAAATGCAGCGCGACAGTAAAGCACCATGGAAAAATTTGACACAGTGGGGAAACTAGGCACGATAGCAAGCAACACTGGCAGACTTGGCACGAGACAGACAATTTCAGCATAGTGGGAAAACTCGGCATGGTTGTAGGGAATTCAGAAGGAAGAAGGCTAATTGTGAGAAGAAACAATTCATCCAAAAATCTAGTTTGCAGCAAGCACCAAAAGACTTTAAGAAATGGTTGAAAACAATGGAGGAGATGCAGCAAAATCAACACAAAAGGCTTATGTAACGACTGGAAGCAAATAAATTTTACACAGCGAAGGGCTCAAGAGCTTGCTAAAACAACTATGGATGACACACAAAATCTGAAAGTGAAGAAGAGGCATGAAGGGTGACCAATATTTATTCTTGAATGGATATGGAAACAAATCATGGAAAAGGATAGTAAATCCATGGTGGCGAGAAGTTAGAAAGAAGGTTGAAGATTTGCGCAGCAAAATCATGCAATGGGTACACTTTTGAAGTGTGCAAAGTACAAATGATAGGAGTTCCATGATTGTTTACTTTTCTAAATTCATGATTAGGGAATGATTCTCATAATATCTTTCACCATGACCTTTATCCTAACCACTTGACTCAATTTTGGTACGTAATTTCCACCTTTTCGACGTGACTCAAAAATTAGGACCCTTAAGATTTAAACGTGGAAAAAATTACACCCCTTTAACCAACTTATGATCATACCTGTTACTCGATGATTTCAAACCACTATTTATTTGGTCATTGACCTTATAAACTTTGGCGCACTGACTATGACTCATCTAGGACTAACTCTAACTGTGAAATAAACATTGCTAACACACCCCCTTGCATTGAGCATAGGTATGTCCCACTTTTGGAACTAGTTTCTTACCAGCAACACTCGTTTCCTCCTTTTTGTCATAGCATTCATTTGACTATGAAAAAAAAAAAATACGGATGGGAAAAGAATATTATCTTATGTTGGCAGCAATCGTGTCACCTTTGAACAAAGAAATTTTTTTTGAGTCCACTTATCATCAAAATTTTGGGTTTAGCATGAAATTAGCAAGATGAGCTCGTTACTAAGATTTTATTCCCCTGACTGGTTACTCTTCCAGTACCTATGGAGAGTTTGATTGGTGCCTCCTGCATCACAAAGTTTCATCATTGAGTCTATGCTTCCAGAGTCATCCATATGTCTCATGCTCTTGTTCAAAGGATTTCCATCAACCTATGTCATCCATTTCTCAAAACTCTTGACTTTGCATGTCGACCATACCCTAAATGCGCATCAAAGCCACATGAATTTGTAGTCCTATTGTGAACACTAGTCCTACTTTCACTATTTTTAGGTAACCTTGAACCCAACATTCAACATTTCCTCATTGGTCATTGATGGGGGGGTTTCCCTTGTATTCGATGGAAGGAAATATATTCACACAGTGAGATTCATACAATGTCTTGGATGCCTTTATCCTTATTGGTGGTTTCCTCACCTTTGTCAGTAGTTTTCCTTATTGGTTGTTATTCAAAGGGTATTTTTCATGCACTTCTTGCATCTGGTACATGTGAAAGACGCACAGGGTCATTGGTTCATGAACATGTTCTTCATCCGAGTTCCTCCAAATAATCAAGATCATGCTTTGTACCTCGTGTCGAATGATGAGAGATACCTTAATTATCTCATTTCATCAGGCCGCCTTCCATCGAATTCAGCCCATCTATTCTAGAAACGAGACCTAGAGTCCTATGAGTACCTAGAGGATTGCAGTCATTAGTGGTAGGTTCTCTTGCCATCGACAGTTGGGAATACATCGATGTCTCTTGATCGATGGATTATTCAAGTGTTCTACCTCAACACCTTTATTTTCACTTGTAAGAATGTACTCGGTGCCTTGATACCTACTTTCATTATTGATAAGTTGTCTCGCATTTGATAACGGTATACCTTAATGACCAGTAATCAAATGAAGGATCATTATGTTAGACCTCAATTCCTTTATTCACATAATGTAGACTTGCACCTTTGGAAGATCATGTAGAAGACTTGAAGACATCAATTCATAATCATAGCTTTCTTAAGCTATGGCTATCTTTCATTGGACTAGTACCTATATGACTTCAGTGATCATGGGAGATCAGATTGTACTCCATTGTATAGACACATATTGAGATTGATTTTGATATTGATTTTCACTGGGCCTTGTTCGTGACTATGACAGCCTATGGACATGGACAATTGTTTGGTATATTTCTTCATGGATTTGCAGTGTAATTCAATTGGAAGCCATGTGCACAAAGTCATTATGGATTGTAATATTCTTATGAGCAACTAGTTTGTCCAGTTGAGTCTCCATTATTCCACTTTTGGGTATTATAATGTATTTTGGCCATTACAGATACTCCTCTTACTTATGAGATACTTCCCTGATGTCTTTGCATGGAGTTATGAATATTTAAAGTTCTATGATACTAAGTTAATTCAACATGCCATCCCCATCAAGGATGATCATAAACCTTTCAAGAAAAAGTTGAGAAGAATCAACCCTTAGGTGTTTCCATTGATTGAAAATGAGGTAAGGAACTATTTGATGCCAAGATTATTGTGTCCTTAAGATTTTCCAAGTGGGTGGCTAACCTAGTGCCTGTCAGGAAGAAACGTGGTGAGATAAGATTATGTGTAGATTTTTGGAATCTGAACAGGGTGTCTCTCAAAGACAATTATCCACTTCCTAGGATGGATTACATCCTGCAAAATGTGGTGGGATATCAGAAGATATCAATGCTTTAATTGTTTTTATGGATACAACCAAATTATGGTGCATCTGAATGACCAAGAGAAGACATCTTTTACAACACCTTGGGGCACTTTCATGTATGCGAAAATGCATTTTGGGATTTTTAATGGAGTGACATTCCAAAGGGCCATGGCCATTAATTTTGTTGATGAAAAGGATAATTTTATTGTGATTTAATTGGATTATATCACTGTATTTTCGAATTCTGATGATCAACATATCGAACATCTAAGAAAGGTTTTCCAGAAATGTAGAAAGATTGGCATCTCATTAAATCCAAAAAAATCAAACTTTAGAATGCAAGAAGGAAAATTGCTTGGACACATAATTTCAAAAGAAGGAATAAAAATAAACCCCATCAGAGTGGAATCAATTATGAAGATCGACACTCCCAGGAGAAATAAAGAGGTACAATCTTTCCTAGGAAAAGTTAATTTTTTGAGGAGGTTCATTCCCAACTTGGCTGAGATCATAAAGTATATCACAAATATGCTCAGGAAAGGCAATGAAATAAAATGGACTCCTTAATATAGGAATTCATTTTAAGATATTAAAGTGACGTTGACCAAGGCTCTAGTGTTAGCCAGCCCGAATTTTGCAAAAGATTTTATCTTGTTTTCCTTTTCCTCGGAACACACCATTGTTGGTGTTTTGTTGCAAAAAGATGAGAAAAAATTTGAAAATCCCATAGCTTATTATAGTAGGACATTGAGAGACTCCCCACTAAGGTATGACATCATGGAAAAAAAATCATATGCCTTGGTGAAGGCCCTTAAAGAATTCAAAACTTATATTTTACATTCCCATGCCATTGCTTACGTGCCTAGAAATTTTGTAAAAAATATTTTGACTTAGCCCGATCCTGAAGGGAGAAGGGGAAAATGGATATCGGTAATGTTGTAGTATTACCTCGAAATAAATACTACAAAGCTTATTAAGGGTCAAGGACTCGCAAAATTAATGGTGCAGTCAAATTGTGATGTTTTGGGAATCAATTTTATTGTTGATTTGTTGGAAAATTCACAAGAAGAAGTGGTCCCACATATATCCTAGAAGTTCCTTGATTCTCCTTGGTATGTTGATGTTATCTATGTATTAAGAAACTTACAAGATCCTCCTGAATTGAGAAAAACCAAAGCCAAATTTTTGAAGTTGAAAGAAGCAAAGTTTTGCATTCTAGACAATTCTATGTATTGGAAAGATCCAGGTGGGATATTACTAAATTGTTTGTTGGAGGAAGAAATGAAAAAGGCTATTAAAGAGTTTCACAAAGGTGATTGTGGGCGACATCATTATTGGAATACCACTTCACAAAAAATACTACGGGAAAGGTTCTATTGGCCTAGTATTATTTATGATGTATACAAGGAAGTTTCCATCTGCCATGAATGTCATATATTTGATGGAAAAAGAAAGCATCAAACCCTACCTTTAAAGTCTATCTCTGTTGAAGCAACATTTATGAAATGGGGCCTTGATTTTATAGAAGAAATTCATCCATTATCCTCAACTCAACATAGGTGGATACTGACAGCCATGGACTACTTAACCAAATGGATTAAAGTGGTCCCCACAAGGAAATATATTGATATAGTCATCATTCAATTTTTAGAGAGTAATATCTTGTCTATATTTGGTTGTCCAATCAGGATCATTATTGACAATGTAGCGGCATTCAAATCTAACAAAATGGAGAAATTTTGCAGTGACTGTAACATAACTTTGGGCCATTCCATAGATTATTACCCACATGGTAATGGATTGGTTGAATCGTCTAACAAAATATTGACCAAGATTATTAAGAAGCTTCTACAGGAAAAAAAAAATCTTGGCACAAAAATATCATCTATGCGTTATGGGATGACAGACTTACCACTAAAATTTCTATCTCCACATCACCTTTTCAGATTGTATATGGTATAGAGGCAGTTTTTCCTACCTCATTAGTATTTCCAGTGAGGATATTGCTACAATATCAAGAAGTTGATCCAAACGTGCTCTGAGGAGAACAAACCAATTGGTCCATGCACATAAAATGAGAGAATAGGTCTTCAATAAATCACAGCTGCACCAAGATAAAATGAAAATAATTTTCGACAGACACACCAAAGAAGATGATTTCAAGGTGAATGATTTGGTACTAAAGTGGGATGCAAGAAATGAAGATAGAGGGAGGCATGGAAAGTTCAATCATCTTTGGATGGGACATTTAATATTGTTTCATACCATGGGAATAATGCCTATTTGTTGCAAGAGCTTAATGGATATCTTATTGGTGGGGGACCTGTGAATGGAAGATTTCTCAAACATTATTTTGTTTAGAAAAAAATTTTAGTCTCTTCATGTCATTGTAAATAACCATTTTTATTTTCAGATAAATCATTTCGAATCAGTATTTAGCAAAAAATTGAAGCCCGAAGTGAAGGCCTTAAGTTTATGTTGAGTTTATTCATAGTTGTGTCAAGAGAGTCTGGAAACGAGTTTTTTTTTTTCATTTTAGAGTCTTTGATTCAAATAAATCCCAATGGTTAGGCACTTGGTCTATTTCTCTTTGCTACCTCTCTAGGAGGATAGCATCCCCATTGGATCCAGCTATTAGCACCGTGTTTTTTGCAGTTAGATTCAGTCCTAGATGAGTCATAGTCAATGTGTCAAAGTTTATAAGGTCAGTGACCAAATAAAGAGTGGTTCGAAATCATCAAGTAATAGGTTTGGCCATAAGTTGGTTAAAGGGGTGTAAGTTTCGCCACATTTAAATCGTAAAGGTCCACTTCCCTAAGTATCGAGTCATGTCGAAAAGGTGGAAATTATGTACCAAAATCAAGTCAAGTGGTTGGGATAAAGGTCACGTCGAAATATATTATGAGCATCATTGTTGGCCCTTGGTTATGGAAGGAAGCAAAGAACAAGGAAAAAAAGGTGAAAACCAAACTTCGCGGAATACACAGTAACTGTCACTGGGTCGAAGTGAGAAAAAGAGCAGAAAAGATGGAGTGAAGTATGGAAATGAAAGACATTGGATGAGGAGATCAATAATGACATATCAACAAGGAACATGGATTGAGGAGAACTCATCAAGTGTAAAAATCCACTGTTGGATGCTTTGGAGCACCGCGCTAGAAAGAAGGAAAGATAGGCTGGAGAAGCCCGAAAAAAGTGGGTCAAGTTGAACTAGGGCTTTAGACACCTAGGGTTTTGGTATCTATGGTTTTGGCACCTAGGTTTTAGCCTGGGGTTGTCAATGAAGTATTGTAATGTATAAATAAAGGTCAAGAAGACCTGGGTTGGGTTGGTAGGATATTGTTGTTGATTTAGCTCTATGATTGTGGTGAGATATTATTATATTGAGAGAGAAGTGTTGAGAGAGAGAGCCTTCTAGTATTGTAGGATCTTCATCTATGTGCGAAGGTCAAGTCCTGCAACCAAGTGCACAGGAAGGGGAGAGAAAGAGAGAAGAAGAAAGAAGATGCTAGTTGAGAGCACAGACAAGAACTGTATGATTTACCTTATAAATCATAAGCATGGTTCTGTGGACATATCCCTAGAGAGAGGGTGAACCATGTACATCTTTTGTTGTGTGTGTGATTGATGCTTTGATCTCTGTCACTGTTATATTGTTATTTGCATTGTTGTAATCAGGTCAAATCTATAACTATGCAGGGTAGATCTATCTTGGTGAGGGATATATGAATGCTGACTTGTTGTTGTATTATATCCACTTGATATTCCCCTGGTTGTAGACATATTTGTCCTGTAAACCCCTCATAGTTGCTTCGGGTGAGACTACATATACTTCGCAGGTGTTGCCGAAAGGGCCAGTAGCTAGACCTTGTTGGTGCGCTCTTGGAGTGAACCTCGGGTCTGCCCCTGTGCCAAAAATCATTCCCTAATCATGAAGTTATAAAAGTAATCAATCATGGCACTCCTATAATTTGTACTTTTCACACTTCAAAAATGTACCCGCTACATGAGTTTGCTGCGCAAATCTTCAACCTAATTTCTAACTTCTCACGACCATGGATTTATTGTCTTTTTCCATGATTTCATTATGTATGTGTTCAAGCATAAATATTGGTCACCCTTCAAGCCTCCCCTTCACTTTCAGAGTTTGTGTGTCATCCGTAGTTATTTTAGCAAGCTCTGGAGCCCTTCACTGCATAAATGTTATTTGGTGCCAGCCATTATGTAAGTTTTTTGTGTTGATTTTGATGCATCTCCTCCATTGTTCTCAACGATTGATTAAATTATTTTGGAGCTCTCTGCACACTAGCCTTTTGGATGGATTGTTTCTTCTCATAGATAGTCATCTTCCTTCTAAATTTCCTACTATTGTGCCAAGTTTTCCACTGCGCCAAAATTTTCCATCATGCACCAAGTCTCCCATTGATGTTTTCTACCACGCTGAGTTTTCCACTGAACTGAAATTTTCCATCACATGCCAAGTATCCCATTGTTGTTTTCTACCGTGTCAAGTTTCCCCACTGTGCTGAAATTTCCCATCGCACTTTACCACCGCGTCGAGTTTTCCCACTGTGTCAAATTTTCTCGTCGCACTTTACTGCCGCGCTAGGTATTTTTGTGGTTGATTTTGTTTGTCGTGCAAAGATTCATGTTTCTACATTTTCTTGCAACCTCTGAAAAGTTCATCATTCTTATTCTCCATGCAGAGAGGGTATTACAATTCATTACTGCATGCGTGAAATTAATATAAACCAACATCATGGCAGTTTCCCAAAGCATAAGAAAGAAGGCGAGAAGTGGTAGGGCCATGAGGTTTGAACCTCAAGATATGGAGTTAATAAATGAAGACCCAATAATCAAGGTGTCTTTTGAACAAGTCGGATGTATGCATTTCTACGAAAGGATCTAAGGATACAATGTGAAACTGGCTGAGCAGTTTGCCCTCGATTTTACTGGGTTAGCACGACAATTGTGGGAATAACTTTCCGAGTGATAGAGGAAACTTTGTCAACTTTGATGGTGATCCCTCAACATGGAAAAAAATATTTTAAATGAATGCCTTTATACATTTCATGTTATATGGATTTCATCAAGCCCAAATGTCGAAATCGAAAAATTGGAGATGACATTCCAAGCCAATATCTCTTGGAGTCATCCGAGAAACTTCTGAAGGTAATCAAAAAATATTTCACCTATGAAGGAAGGTTTGACAGGATGTATCCATACCACATCAGGTTACTGATGCACTTCACAAAGAAAAATCTCTTAAATTTACCTTTCTTCTTATGTCTAAGCTTGGGAAATATGGTGGACAGTGTCCAGGCCAAGGTTGATCAGCCGAGGAACAATTTATTCCATTTTTTAGTAATTAGGATGTTAGTGGTTGAAGAATTGATACATTTGAACAAGGACTGGGATTATTTTCTAATTTTGGCTAACATCCCCAGAGACCCTAAAGGAGGCATTCCTCTATATAAAAAGGAAACATCACTCCACAATTCAGAGGCGAGAAAGGAAGATGTTACTGGAAAAAGAAAATGGAAAGAAACAAAATACTCTTCGTTCTGTCAGCCAATATCCCAGAAGAAAAGCAGGTCAAGATTGATTGACAAAACTGAGGAGATCCAAGCTCCTAGTAAACCATGCACAAAGTCCTCTTCCAAGAGATCTCACACACAACATTTAGCTAGATCTTGTTGAAGGAGAAAACAAGGGAGTTGATGAAATACAAGTGGATATAGGTTAGGAAAATGTGAATATTCAGGAAATGAAGCAGCAACTAAAGCAAGCACAACACGTTATTGCCCAATTTTATCAAGAAAACAGAGAGTTGAGAAGATAGTTGGCATAAAAGATTATTGAAACACCAGTGTCATAGATTCGAGCAGATTAGCTACCCCCTACCTCATCCACAATGAGAGAAAAGAATGTAAATTGGCTTAAAAAATAGCTCAGAGAGGCCCGAGATGTAATCATTGAGCTTAGGGAGGAACATAGGATGTCAGAGGAAAAAATCATAGAAAATTTCAAAGAGTGTAGACCAGCTATTGATCATGCATGTGAAACTCTCTCTGGTTCTGAATAAAATCTAAACAGAAACATAGTTTTGATGAGGCAGGCAAAGATTTTGAAAAAACAGAACTGGTCTTTAAGAAAAATAATTAAATATTTAAAGTGTAGGCGAAGCTGGAGGCAGAAAATAAGGACGACCTAAATCCCCTAACTGGATTTGCGGAGGCATGAGTAAGGTATCCCCACTTTTTTCTTTTGAGGTTGTGGCATAGAATATTTCTTTGTACATATCCTTCTTTCTTACATTAACAAGAAGTCAGACGCAACACTTGTGCATTGAATATTCCTTGCACAAACGTTATAATCTTACCTACTGAGAATGGCAGGTATTAATGAAACACATGAAATTTTTGAAGGAGATGTGTGGTCCCCAACTTGTGTTTCCACCTATGGTTGCACGAGGAACCACAAATGGACATCCTCTATGCAAAATCACCACATGAACGCTATAGCCAGTGATCACACATTAGCAACCAAAGTCCGCTATACAAAGGTGACATAGTTTCCAACAGTATACATGATTACTCGAGAACCCCTTTGAAGAAAAAGTTGATTTATCACAACCAGATAGTCAAATCTTACTCATGATCAAATGATCGAAACACAAATTTTGGTTATGATATGATTGGGTGCAGTAGTGTTTCTATTTTTAGTAAATTTTGTTCAAAAGGTTCTCCAGTGGGAGAGTAACCAAATCCAAGATTCTAGGGGAAAGTAGTTCAAGCATAGCAGCCTAGGAGGGCGATATTTTTCTATATATTGGATCTTTTTTATGTAATCCAGGTTGGATAAGTAGTGTATATAGGGCACTCTTGAATGTAATTACCTTAATCTGATGGAAATATAAATGCAGAGGTCCTGAAGCTTTCTATGAATAGATTATAGTGGTGGTAGTTTGATGTATTGTGATCCTATCTTCTTATGTACTTCTTGTTTCCTGCAAATTCATGTATGTCTCATTTGTTTAAATTGGAAATATTTAAAGGGTTTAAAATTCATCTCATGTTTCTTTAGACTCAACCATTTAAACTCTATGTTTTCTTCTAATTTAGGTCGGAATTCATCTTTAATGGTGCTCTGATTTGATTTATGTTTCTCCTTTCTTTCACCATACACAATGATATAAAAACTAAAAGACCATTACCTATCTATCCTTTGTCATCTCAAAGATTCCCTTACTAGTCATTGATTTCTCTTGTTTTCAGGGGGTTGACTCCATAACCCAAAAGTACTATACTTTCTTGTCAGAAAAACTAAAAAAATATTTCTTAAGCATCCAAATCTAGCCGTCAGTCCAAAGTTATTATCTATCAGAGACTAGGTCTCAGAGAGAGCCCTCTCTAGATTGGGAAGGCTAGTTTCCAGTCTTAAAGTTGGTTTGTAGGTTACCTTGGTATATTGTTCTCTTCATCCCAACAATTTACCAATTCCTAACACCTTGCTACTGTTGTGGTACAAGAAGCGTGGTCCTTTCCTGGGGGCCCTTCAGGTTCTGAATCATCTTTGGTTTCCCAACCTTCTTTGGTTGATACAACGGTCATGTCAATGCAATCTTTGGCCAACAACATTCCCATTTCTGTGGGTGATGCATATCTTGACCTTGTTGTCTCGCATCCTGTTCAACCATCGGTCGTGTTGATGAAATCTTTGGCTGACACCACTCCTATTATTGGGGGTGATGTGTCTCTTGACCTTGTTGTCTCACATCTTATTCAGTCAACATTTTGAAGAAGAGGTCATGCCGATGCAATCTTTGGTCGATACTACTCTTCTCTTGGAGAGTGACAAGCCTAAGGAAGTGACATTTTCGATGCAATCTTTGGTCAATACCATTCTTATTTTGGAGGGTGATGCGTCCTTCAACCATGTCCTTAAAATCTAGTCCCATACCTTCTGAACAAGGGAGCATTCTACTCTCTCTGAGCACGCTCCAGAAGTTGATGTACTCACTTACCCAAACGGGGCCCACATGACTTTTGGCGCTTCATCTCCTAGGGTTAGGTTTTTGGATGTCTAGGACTTTTGGCATTCTTGTTTATTGTAAAAAGTCCTCTAGAGCCTCATTGTAATCATCTTCTTGCGAATGCGAGTATCCGTCACATCTCTTCTCAGAGATAAGCTGCCACCATTCTAGTGAGTCTTTCACTCTGTATTTTTTCAGTCTCTGTACATTTCTTTGATTAATAAAAATCGTGTATTACTGTATATTTGTGTTTATGGTTGCATCTCTGATACATTTATGTTATATTATTGAATATCTGCAATATCTCTGTGCATTTCTTTATTATATCTCCGCTCTCATTTCGTGCCGAAAATAATATGGATCAGAGTGGTTGATTTTCAATAGAATTCCTGCACAGGAGCCTTGGCCTCCCCCATTATATTCTACTTAGAACAACATCCTCTAAGTCTGGTTTAATCTCTTTTATGACTCTCTCAAAAAGAAAAAAGATTGTTGAGTGAAATTGTGTCTTTCACACTCATAAATTGTATTTGAAAGGACGTCTATTTGGTGTAATTTTAACCCTTTTTCAAACCAAGTAGACTAAATTTATGAAAAAGTACATTCTTTGGCATTAAGTTGTAATTCATTCTCATTTTCTTTCTTACAATATTGAGCCTATTGTTGGTTCTCTCTTTCGCATTGTAATCCTATCACCTCAGCAGTTTGAATCATTAGCCAAGCATATCCTTGTTTATATCCTTTGCAACTTGACACCTTATACCGTAAAGGAAACATTCCCCCGAGTGTCCATAACCTGCATGCACCCCCTTGCATTGAACATAGGTATGTTCCACTATTGGAACTAGTTGCTTGCAAATGGCACTTGTTTTCTCCTCTGTATCATAACATTCATTTGCTATGAAAAAAAAAAAATATGGGCGGGAAAAGAATATTATCTTATGTTGGCAGCAGTCATGTTTCCTTTGAACATAGAAAAAATGTTTAAGTCCACTTGTCATCAAAATTTTGGGTTTAGCATGACCTTAGGAATTTGAGCTCGTTACTAAGAGTTTATTCCCCCGACAAGTTACTTTTCCAGTCCTTATAGAGAGTTTGATTAGTGCCTCTTGCATCACAAAGTTTCATCATTGAGTCTATGCTACCAGAGTCATCCATATGTCTCATGCTCTTGTTCAAAGGATTTCTATCAGCCTGTGTCATCCATTTCTCAGAACTCTTGACTTTGCATGTCATCCATACCCTCAATGTGTCTCAAAGTTGCATGAAGTTGTAGTCTTATTTTCCACCTTAGTCCTACTTTCACTATGGGTAGGAAACCTTGAACCTAGAAGTCGAAATTTCCTCATTGGTTGCTAACTGGGGGGTTTCCCTTGTGTTCGATGGCAAGAAATATATTCACATAGTGGGATTTTTGTAGTGTATTGGATGCCATTATCCTTATTGGTGGTTTCCTTGCATTTGTCAAAAGTTTTCCTTATTGGATGTTATTCAGAGGGTCTTTTTCATGCACTACTTGCATCTGGTACATGCAAAAGATGCACAAGGTCATTGGTTCATGAACATGTTCTTCGTCTGAGTTCCTCCAAATAATCAAGCTCATGCTTTGTACCTCGTGTTGAATCATGAGAGATTCCTTAATAATCTCCTTTTAGTGGGTCTCCTTCCATCGACTTCAACCCATCTATTCTGAAAACGAGACCTAGAGTCCTATGAGTACCTAGAGGCTTGCAGTCATCAGTGGTAGGTTCTCCCACCATAGAAAATTGGGAATACATCAATGTATCTTGATCAATGGATTCTTCAAGTGTTCAACCTCAACACCTTTATTTTCACTTGTAAGAATGTATTTGGTGCCTTAATACCTAATTTCATTATTGGTAGTTTGTCTCGTGTTTGTTAATAGTATACCTTAATGATTGGTAAGCAAACGAAGTCTCACTTTGTTCGACCTCAACTCCTTTATTCACATAATGTAGACTTGCACCTTTGGCGGATCGTGTAGAAGACTTGAATAAATCAGTTCATAATCATATCTTTCTTGAGTTGTGGCTATCTTTCATTGGACCAATACCTATATGAATTCATTGATCATGGGAGATCATATTGTATTCCATTGTATACAAACATATTTAGATTGATTTTGAGACTCGTTTTCACTGGGCCTTGTTCGTGACTATGAAATCCTATGGCATGTATCTACTCTTGTATTGCCTAGTCATGGCCATGGAATGTTGTTTGGTATATTTCTACATGGATTTGCAATGTAATTCAATTGGCATCCATGTGCACAAACTCATTATGGATTGTAATATTCCTATGAGAAACTAGTTTGTCCAGCTGGCTCTCCATTACTCCACTTCTGGGTATTATAATGTATTCTGTCCATCGCAGATACTCATATGACCTCACACATTAGGGTGAATTTTTTATAGCAAGATTTGCCTCACCATATGAAAACTTTCTCAGAGGGCCTTTTTCCATTTCCCTATGTAGAATTGAAGTCCCTTTTTGTAGTTCCTAGAGCTAAAAATTGTATTTTTTCACATATATGCACCCTAATGGCTATACAACATGCGTATACACAGGTTTCACCATTACAACCTGCATACATTGGGTTTTGTGCTCAAAATTAAAAAATGGTGTTGGGTTTCCATGTCACGTCATGGGATCCATGATCCTTGACCTTCCATATACTAGAAATGTTCTGACTCGGCCCTTTAGTTCCATTTGAAGGCTATAAATAGGCCATATCCAAGGCATGGAAAAGAGGAGAAGAATTCAACTTTGAGAGAAAAGTTACTCTGGAGAAATTATTCACTTCATATTGAGTCTGCATCCCTTTTCCCTTTTAAGTCTGAACACATTCTTCAACCCCCAAGCTCTTCCCTATTTGATGGAGAACCTCATTGGCTCTCTTGTATGAGATTTCCTTTGGTGGAGGATTGAAGTGGTGGAAGCCCAAATAGAAGGACTCGATTTCTTGATTTAGAACATGCAGACACAAAAGTTTGTCATTCATATACTTCTATTGATTACATTTTAATAGAAATACTATTTTCTTGTGCAATTGATGTCTTGCAAATATTTGAATTGTTATTCCATGGGCGTATTTGTTATGAATATTGATGGATTATGCTATTGAATGTGATAACTTTATATATTATCACCATATGCTTATATATATTGGTTTTTTAGAACAAGTTGCATGTGTATTTCTTTGATTCAAGTGCTCAATGGTGGACTTCATTGAACGTCTGGATGAGGTAGGCTCCTTATCTTGTCTTGTTAGCATATTTATTTATATAGCATACCTGAGATTAGAGTTGATTTCTGCAGTCATTTCCCTCTGTTTTGGTTTACCCCATGCCATAGAGTGATTTTCCTCATAACAACGATGGAGTAGGAGATCCTTTTAAAATATTACTCGAGGAAGCTCTCATGTGACAAAGGAATGAGATGATGGATAAATTTTCACATATCCTTTGATGACTAACAATAGGCGATGCATATTCATCAAGAGGCCATGTTGGTCCCTTCAAGGTACAAGTCAATTTTTATATCCCCTTATTTAAATGCCACATAGATGTTGATGGTGTAGATAAATGGTTGAATATGCTAGAAGGGTATTTTAGAGAGAAAATATTACCTTTGCGCTCCTTAAGGTTGTCCCCCATGTCAAGGATTGGTGGGAAATTTACTGCGAGCAAAGGGCCACTGAGGAATATGAAATATTTGTGGTCACCCCCACTTTGAATTCTTTCAGGGATGTTATTAAGGAACAATATTACCATGTTGGAAGCTATGATGACCAGTAAACAAGATGGAAAACACTGTGATAGGAAAGAGACCAGACAGTACCATATTTCACAAATATATTCCATACCTTGTGCACCAAGCTGGGTATCAAGGAATCTGAATGAAATCCAGTTCTCAAGTACTGAGGTTGTTTGGATAGATACATCCAAATAGAAATGGAGTTTTTGAACATCTCATCACTGGGTGTGGCATATCAAATATGTTGTCAAAATCAAGAAAAAAAATGAATAGAAGAAGCGGGAATTTGGATCTACAAAATCCTCATAGTAGAAGCAGGGAAAAGGTGGCCCCAACCCACAGAACAAAGGAAAAATAAAGGATGGACCCCCTCAGGACAACCAATCCAAGTCAAAAATAAAGAAGGGAAATGAGAAGACGAAGAAAGGAATTGGGAAGTGGTGCGAATTCCATAAAATCCCCTGGCATAACATCGATTAATGTCGCTCGAAGAAGTCGTTGGTGGCCAAGTTGAAATTCTCAGAGTTAGAGGCAGGTTCTAAATTTGAATCGGATCTAGACAAATGCAAGTGGATCATTGATGAGGAACCCAATTCCACTATCTCTACCACCAAGGCCCATCCAAGTGAACTAGAGGAAGGTTAATATTTTTTTCATTTATGGATGTGGGTGAAGGGTGCTCCATTACATTTCATTGTCGATAGAAGAAGTCAACAAAACCTAATGTCAGTAGAGGTCATTGTTTTGGTTATTTTGTCACAAGAATGAGAAGAAGAGAGTCCCTTAACTACCTTGGTAAGACAACAAAGCATAGCATATATTGGTTAGCAAGTTAGTGAACCTACAAATTAGAAAACAAAATACAAATCAAGACAAGAATGACAAACAATGGAAGCTAATCTAAACAACTATAAGCAAATGATGCATGAAATTGAACACATGGAATGGTTACCCAATAGAAAGGAATATTCAAATTACTTTCACCAAGAGAAGAAATATGGGACTATGAATCCCCTATTCCTCCTAAGGTAGGGATCTTTGATCCCTCAAAAACTAGAGCTATCACTCTCCAATGGTGATTTTACAATGATGGAAAATTCCCAATGATTCACTTCACAAGAGGTGCAAATATTTCATAATTCTACACTTTCTCAACCTATGGCTCAAAGGAAACATGGATTTCTCTAAGAGAATTTGACCAGCATAACAATGCTATGGATTTCTTCTTTTATTTTCATGCCATAATCCTCTATTTATAGGAGGATGGCAAGATATTTTACAACTAGTTTCCAATGTGAATGGGGATGTCTTTGAAGGTACCTCCCATACTTTCATTGATCCCAAGGAATATTTTAGGGATATTTTGGGGTATGGTCGAGATCCACTTCATCCCAAAAGTGGTTGAGGCCCAACCAAAATCATCAATATGTCATTTTTGCATTCGCATGAGTTTGTCGATTGTCAGTTGCACAGGGTGTGCACTATGTGTGTTGTACACTGTGTCAGACTGCATAGTTGTGCGTACGATGACTTTGTTGAATATGCGTGGATTTTCAAGTCCATTTTGCATATTTTTTTAATTATCTTTCCAAACTGAATGTCATCATACTATAACTATTGGTAGTATGTTGTACTTGTGCTGCATGTTTGTTCATCCATTGTATGTATTTGTCTGAACAATTTTTTGGTGATAACAGATGCCCCATGATGTGTGAGGTTAGGAGCATACGTACAGTCGAAATACATCAATGTTTATTTTTATTGATATTTTTGGAACAATAGGGGAGTTGTAGTTGTCATTTAAGAGAGACAATGAGAGAAAACTGTGAGAGGAATAGGGGATTCAAAACAAATTCTACGAAAATTGAAATGTAAAGTTATATCTTTGTACAAACAAGGTAGGCATGCCCCATGATCATGTCATGAAACCAAAACAGTATGAATGTAACTGAAATATTTTGACAAAGTAGATGTTTGCATCGCCCTTGGGGGCGTCAATGATGGCAAATGGCAGTTCTATGGAATGAACTGTCTCTAGATTGAGAAATGGGAAATAGTGTAAGATGTTGATAACTCAGAGGAAATGATGGCCTAGTGAATTTAGATTTCTTCGGTGAGTAATGAAAACTTCAATGGTTTCATAGTAGGACCCACCATAACATGAAATTTTGTTGCATTCAAATGTTATGGAGATCAACGACATCATAGAGAAGTGATGACTCTTTATGTGTCATCTAAGACTGCTCACTGATACTGGAATGAGAGCCAATATACTTCCACCTTCTTGGAAATTTTTGTTGACGTTGAAAAATAAGGGGGAGAGACTACAAGAAGCAAAGGGATTCTTGACATTTAGTTGATCAAAATGGTATCAGGAACTATATGGAGGAAAATATGGATGAAATAGTGATAGGGACGAAGCCTAAACTGCATGGGACATGAGAACTATCCTTGATTGGGGGGAAATGACATGATGGTAGCTACCGTAAAACATGATATGGTGTCAAGGGGATTGCTAGCCCTTGGTTAGAGAAAGAAAGCAAAGAAAAAGGGATAAAATGAAAAATAAGGACTTCGTGGAAGACACAATGATTGTTATTGGGTTGAAGCGAGAAAAAGAGAAGAAAAGACGAAGTGAAGCCTGAGAAAGCAAGTCGTTGGATGAGGATATTGAGGATGATAGGTCAGCAAGGAAGAAGGACTATGGATGACTCAACAAGAAAAAAAATCCATCGTTAAATGCTTTGGAGCATCACACGAGAAGGAAGGAAAGACAGGCTAGTGAAGCCATGAAAACATGGATCAAGTTGACCTAGGGTTTTAGACACCTAGGGTTTTGGTATCTAGGTTTTAGACACCTAGGGTTTTGGTATCTAGGTTTTTGACACCTAGGTTTCGACCTCGGTGAGTGATTGTAATGTATAAATAAGAACCTGCATGAAGGAAGGAGGTTCGAGCTAGTTGTTGTTGGTATGTTGTGAGAGATCATTGTTATGTGAGAGAGAAGTGTTAGGTGTGAGAGCCTTCTGGTATTGTAAGATCTCCAGCTGGGTGCGGAGATCAAATACTGCAGTTAGGTGTGTAGGAAGGGGAGAGGAAGGGAGAAGAAAAAATAATATCTTCTAGCTAAGAGCGCAGATAAGAACTATATGCTTTACCTCAATATATTATAAGCACAGTTTTGTGGATGTAGCCCTAGAGAGAGGGTGAACCATGTATATCTGTCTTGTGTGTTTGATTGATGCTGTCTTATTTTTCCTTGATATATTGTTATTGCATTGTTGTGGTAGATTTGATAGATGCATGGAATAGATTTAAGTTGATACGTGATATATGCATGCTATATTGTTCTAGTGTTGGATCCACTTGATATTCCCTTTGGTTGTATACATTTAAGTCTTGCAACCCTCCCATAGATGTTTCGAGTGAGACTACATTTGCTTCACAGGTGTAGCCGAAAGGGCTAGTAGTTAGGGCTTGTTGGTGCACTCTTGGAGTTGAGCCCTGGGCCTACCCATGTGCCAAAACATAGTTCCATTGTCGAGACAAGAATCTTCTTGAGGGAATGTCAAGGTGGTTCCCATCAAAGACAGATATTCAAAAGTGGATAGAGGATCAAGAAAAGGACTTCGTTGAATCCCAGAACAAAAACCCTAATCTGCGTACAGAGGATTGGTTGGGAAGATATATCTTTACTGATATACACGAGATATTCTTTGGAGGAATCCACCAAGAGGTATATGAGTGGTTAGCTAGGTTAGAAAATACCCAGTTTGAAGTCAGATCTAGACCTCCAGCAGTTTGAACATTGGCATTGATCAAGAAGATCAAGAGAGTTGACAACACCATGTCGAGAGAAGTAGATCATTGGTTTGATAGAACCATTGGAGGGTATATCACTGAGTTTGATGTTGACAGATTAGAGTCATATAGCCAAGCTGAGAGATATTTATTCAAGGGACCCAGAGGGAAATTTTTACATTTTCTGAAATTAAGAATCAAGATGATATTGTTGAAAAGTCAACAAGAAACATGTGTATAATTTATTTTTCCCTTAAATAAATTGGACAATAAATATTAATCTATTATTTCATTCATAACTGAGTGAGTTGGATTTGTAACAGA
>JZKD02S2300661.1:649781-676871 GCA_000966675.3 Picea glauca | reverse complement strand
GCATGTCAGATCCAGTGGAGACCCAGTTGAGATAACAGGTGAAAGGGACAGTTTGGCTATCAGTTGTGATTTGATCACACATGCAGTGGATATGCTTATGAGAATGTGAAAACTAAGTAATTCAAAAATGATCATTGTGAGAATTCGAATTGCAGAGATTGTGTAGAGGAGGCAGGATGTCTGGACATGGAAATTGGCACATGTATCTGTTGATTTGTGTATGACAATGTGAGACGATTGTATTGTACTTAGAGCTCTTGGATTAGAGTTTTGTATGAGATTTTTTCATGATTCATGATATACATAATATATGATAGTGGGGTTTTTAGCTTTACACTTTCTCGGAAAAACTTCTGTGTTATGTGTTCTTGATATTTCACTTTGTGATTGTGGTTGTGATCATGGTTTAATTTTCTGCAAGAATAATAGTAGAAGCGATTATGTATTTAATAGTGGCGTAATTGTTAGATCAGGAGAATAGCAGGAAATACTTAATTTGTATTGAATTTTCTACATGGTATCAGAGCCATGAAGGCCACAGAGCCACAGAAGTGAGTTGCGAACATAATTTCCTTCTCGCAGGTCCCGTCTCTAGCAAGGTGTGAACCCTAGTACCGAAAAATACGCTCATTTTCAGGAATAGTAATTCTCACACCCTAGACAAAGTCATGGTGTGAACTTCATTGGAATTCTCACAGGATATAGTGGAGCAGGGTGCGAACATCCCTCACCCTAATAGTGAAGCAGGGTGAAAACTTCATTGGCATTCTCGCAGGCTACAGTGGAGCAGGGTGCAAAATTCCCAGGCAAGTTTGCAGGCTACACACAGGTAGGGTGTGAAATTCCCTCAGGCTACTCTCAGGTGGGTTGAAAGCCTCCCAGGAAAGAGGGGTCGAGTTTTGGTGGTTGGATAACATTCGAATTTGCAATATTTTCTTGGTGTGACAGCTGATTCAAGATTGAAATGTCTTTCAATGGCTTGAGGTTGGAGTATGCACTCGAGGGAAGCTCTAACTACATTTCTTGGAAGGACAGGATGGAAGAAGTGCTTGAAGACAATGGCTTGAAGGGTTACATTGACAATGATGCTCCTAAACTAGATGCAACAGATATTGCAAATATTGATGCATGGCACAAGAAAGTGGCGAAGGCGAGGAGGATTCTGTTGGAGGGAGTACGAGACCACATTGTCTCAAGTCTCCATGGGAAAACTACACCATATGCAATGTGGAAAGTTTTGATAGATCTGTTCCAAAACAATAGAGACCATAGGAAATTGGTGCTCAAAGATAAACTCAAGAAGATCAAGATGGAGAAAGGCGACACCATTCCAAAATATCTCACGAAGTTTGTCCAATGTCGGTATGAGCTTGGAAGTGTGGGAATAATAGTTGCTTCAGATGATTTGGTGAGCTTGGTGCTCCTAGGGATTCCTAAGAGTTGGCACAGTTATCAAGACTCTATCAATGGAAGGGAAAAATTGTCGGATTGGGAATGACTATGGTCAGATCTAGTGCAAGAGGAGTTCAGGTGGAACACCAGAGATGGATCTTCATCAAAGCGTGATGATGAAGAGGATTGTGCTTTGACTTCCAAGGCAAGGAAAGGGAAATGGAAGAAATTCCATCCAAAATCTGAGTCTAAAGTCAAGAAGTTGGATTTGTCCAAAGTGAAGTGTTTTCACTGTCATGAACATGGGTGTCTCGCTACTAACTGTCCGCAGAAGAGGAAGAACAAGACAGTTGCTGGATCTGCAACTAGTGAGGCTCTTGTCTCACAATTTGAGCTTGATTTCACTTTGATCGCATGCATGGATTCAAGTGCATCGGGATCGATGTGGTATTTGGATAGTGGTGCTTCATTCCACATGACGGGAGATAAAGAGTTTTTCATTGAATTGGAAGAGAAAGATCTCAGAATGCATATAGAGATGGGCGATGATGGATGATACAGTGCAACTGGTATTGGTACCATTACCGTTCAGAGGGAGTTAGGTAAACCATTTCAATTTAAAAATGTTATGCATGTACCAGGTCTAAAGAAAAACTTGGTCTCAGTCACAATGTTGGAGGACAGAGGCTATGATGTTGTTTTTAGTAGTGGTAAATCCTACCTGCGACATAAAGCAACAGGTCAAGTCAAGAAGATAGGGATTCGAGTTAAGAATCTCTACATCCTAGTGGTAGATGGCTGCAGTGCCATGATAGGCAAGGAAGAAAAAGTGGTGAGATGGGATGAGGGAAAATTATGGCACAAGATATTGGTTCATCTTCATCATGGAGCCTTGAAGATCATGCAACAAATATCTACTGGACTTCCAAGGGGAACACTTGCTCAGTTAGATCAGTGCAAGGGGTGCACCCTGGGGAAGTATATAAAGTACACCTTTCATGAAAAGGAGAACCGTGCTTCGGTGATCCTCGAGAGAATTCACATGGACATGTGTGGACCATTCTCAGTTGCTTCAACAACAAAACATAAGTATTATGTTATTTTTTTTTATGACTTTTCTCATAAATGTTGGATACTCTTCATGCAGAAGAAGGATCAAACATTCTCAAAGTTCTGTGAGTTTAAAGCATTAGTGGAGAAAGAGTCAGGGAAGCAAGTGAAGGCTCTAAGGAGCGATAATGGTGGAGAATAAATCTCTAATGAATTCAAATACTTCTGTAGCAGAGAAGGAATTCGAAGAGAACTCATAGCGCCTCATAACCCACAACAAATGGGATCATGGAGAGAAAGAACAAAATGATCGTGGGTGCATCACGAGCGATGTTGCATGATCAGGGCCTACCAATGCATTTGTGGGCAGAAGCATGTAATACTATGGTTTATGTGAAAAACCATTGTCCTCATAGAGTACTGGGCATGAGTACACCTGAAGGAGCTTTTACTGGTAAGAAACCTGATGTTTCACATTTAAATTTTTTTGTCTCATCTATTTTTGTGCATGTGAACAAGGATGCCAGGAAGAAGTTGGAACCGACTGCTGAAGTTGGGATATTTGTGGGGTACACAGCAACACCCCATAATTATCATGTGTATTTTCTAAATAGTAAGAAGACTGTTATGTGATGGGATATAAAATGTGATGAGGGGAAAGCCATGCGGTTGTCGCTTGAGAGGGAGCTAGACTTGCATGCAGAAGAGGAATTGTTGGTTCCCAAGGATGAGTCTCAAGATGTGGATCAACCACATGAAGAGGTTCATGAAGTGGAGGAAACCACTCAAGTAGAGCCATCCATCATAAATATAGGAGTGCCTATTTCACAACGCAAACAGAGACAATCCCCTGATCGATTTGCTGGATACATTGCTCTCATGAGAAAATGTATTGTGATTGAACCATCTTCCCTTTAGGGAGTAGTGCAGGACCCCACTTGGGTTGATGCTATGGTAGAGGAGTATGACTCCATTGTCAAAAAAAGTGCATGTTAAATTGTCCCAAGACCAGTCGACAAATCAGTAGTAGGATCGAGATGGATCTACAAGGTAAAGCAAGCTACTCATGTTAGTGTGGAGAAATACAAGGCTAGGTTTGTGGCCCAAGGCTTCTCACATATTGAGGGGATAGATTATGATGAGACCTTTGCACCTGTCGCAAGGTACTCTTCCATAAGTTACATCCTTGTACTCTCAGCGTAGATGGGCTGGCGCATTCATCAGATGGATGTAAAAAATGTGTTCCTCAATGAGATCATTGAGGAAGAAGTGTACATTGAGCAGCTAGAAGGTTTTGAGATCTTTGACAGAGAGTCTCATGTGTGTAGACTCAAGAGAGCATTGTATGGGCTGAAGCAAGAACCCCGTGCTTGGTACACTCGGATAGACAACTATTTCACCGGGTTGGGCTTCACCAAAAGTGAAGCGGATGAAAACCTATACCAAATTGTGGTGGAGGGTAAGATTTTAATCATTGTGCTTTATGTTGATGATTTAATATTGACTGGTGATGAGCAGTTGATACACTCATGCAAGGATGACCTTGCAAAGGAGTTTGAGATGAAGGATTTGGGACTTCTTCATTATTTCCTTGGATTGGAAATATGGCAGCGAGATGGTGAACTTTTTGTGTCTCAAGGAAAGTATGCAAGGGAGATACTGTGTAAGTTTCACATGGAGGGCTGCAAACCCATGGATAATCCTCTTACAAGAAACTGGAGGAAAGAGGATGCTACTTCTGGAGTAGTGGATGCTACTATCTATCGACAGTTAGTGGGTTCGCTAATGTATTTAGTGAACATGAGACTGGACATTTGCTATGCTATTAACCAACTAAGTCAAGCAATGGTTAAGCCTACCAAACTCTTTTGGAAGGTGGGTAAGCATGTCCTGAGATATCTGAAGGGCACATCTGAGTATGGATTATGGTATAGACATATGGATGAGGTGAAGTTGCATGGCTTTATGGATGCAGATTGGGCAGGAAGCCCAACGGACAGAAAGAGCACATCAGGGGGGATCTTTAGTATCGGATCTATAGTTGTTTCTTGGTATAGTAGGAAACAACGATCTGTGGCACTTAGTTCAGTGGAAGCATAATACATGGCAGCGAGCCAAGATGCATGTGAGGCTATCTGGATGAGGAAGATCTTGGTTGGTTTGTTTGGTTCTCATTTAGATCCGAAAGTGATTTATTGTGATAATCAGAGTTTCATTAAACTCTTGATTAATCCTATTTTTCATGACAGATCTAAGCATATAGATATTCGGTATCATCATCTTAGAGATTGTGTGTAGTGGAGGATCATGTTGCTTCAATACATTCCTACGGAAGATCAGGATGCAGACATTCTAACGAAGGCGCTCACCAAGAGAAAATTTGAATATCATAGAGACAGGATTGGGGTGAAGGATAATCCCTTTCTTGTTGAGAGGGAGTGTTGAAAAGTCAACAAGAAACATGTGTCTAATTTATTTTTCCCTTAAATAAATTGGAAAATAAATATTAATCTATTATTTCATTCATAACTGAGTGAGTTGGATTTGTAACATAATTATAAGTGTAGTTAAGTGAGTTAAGATCAGTTGTATTAGTTGTAACTAAATATGCACTAGTGAGAGTTCAGTTAATTAGTGAACTCACATGCAACTGAAGATTCACCACAGTTAACTACATGCATGTCAGATCCAGTGGAGACCCAGTTGAGATAATAGGTGAAAGGGATAGTTTGGCTATCAGTTTTGATTTGATCACACATGCAGTGGATATGATTATGAGCATGTGCAAACTAAGTAATTAAAAAATGATCATTGTGAGAATTCGAACTGTAGAGATTGTGTAGAGGAGGCAAGCTGTCTGGACATAGAAATTGGCACATGTATTTGTTGATTTGTGTATGATAGTGTGAGATGATTGTATTGTACTAAGAGCTCCTGGATTAGAGTTTTGTATAAGATTATTCATGATTCATGATATACATAATATATGATAGTGGCGTTTTTATCTTTACGCTTTCCTGAAAAAGATTATGTGTTATGTGTTCTTGATATTTCACTTTGTGATTATGGTTGTGATCATGGTTTAATTTTATGCAAGAATAATAGTAGAAGTGATTATGTATTTAATAGTGGCCTAATTGTTAGATAAGGAGAATCACAAGAAATACTTAATTTGTATTGAATCTTCTACAAATATTGCATGAAAATAACATCCTAAAGATACAGTAGATCGATCGGATTTGGAGAAGCTAATGTTCAGGAATTAGGACAGCGACAGGGACACAAAGGTTGTACATACACGCAATGGGAGAGTGTTCAGAGAATTTCATCTTGCAGACCTGTTCAAGCAGAACTATGGGGACAAGGGTTTCTATAGTGGATAAGAGGTAGACCTGACAGACGAGGAGCAGTCAGAACCTGTTGGGACAAAGGAAGGGAAAGATGAAGAGATTCACCGAGAAGAACCTGAAACTTCAGGAACTGCCAAGACTGTTGAATTAAGTTCTATTATCCCTCCTATTGATTCAATAGTATTAAGAAAATAGAGTAATCCAAGCCACCAAAGCATCCAGAGCATCGTCACTAGTAGTCCACCACATACTCAGTCAGGAACCCTAGGAAGATCTATGGAAGATGAGATGAGACTCATTATATTTAGAGGATATGGATCAAAATATCTTGATTAGCACTGGTTCCTATGTGAAGCCATATGGAATATTAAAAATGTCACCAACGAAGCTGTCAAAAGAACCCAGTTTAGTACCACTCTAAGAGATCGTGCACTGAGTTGGTACATGAAGCTTGTTCAAGGACTTGCACAACATAAGCCACTGAATCAGATTAAGAATGCATTGATTGCAAAGTTTAAGAAACCCAAGTTGAAGTCACAATGTATTACAGATTTGAAAGAGATAAAATAGAAGGTAGCCAAACCTATTTGGGAATTTGATCAGAGATTCAAAACCTTAACAGGCTGATTGACTTTTCATATCCCAAATGAGAAGAACAAAGAATGGTTCATCATTGTTGTCTTACCACACATCAGAGTTCCTTTGATGCAAGAAAATATTGATTCGCATTCTGAGGCACTGGAGATCGCCATGAAGCTAGAATCATCCCCTATGGGAGAATCCATCTCAGGTATGAGTCAGATCTTGAGTCAGCTAACTAGTTTGTCTCTGTAGGTCGAAGATTTAAAGAAAGACAAGGGAAAAGATAAAAAATAAGACATATGGTGTGTCAGGTGTAGATCAGAAGGCCATGACAAGGAACATTGTCCCCTATTCAATGAATACTTGGCTGCTAGAGCTCCAAGCCCTTTGAAGCAAGTCACTTTACCCTGGTGCGAGGCATGCATAAATAGACATCGCCATGGTGAGTGATATTACATGCAAAAGTATGTTCAGACACCCACAAATTTGTATGGCACATTCTGTAATTCTGTGGGACATGATGATAGGGATTGTAGGGCTTACAATCTCATGCATGAAATGTCAAGAGACATATACAAGATTCAAGGTGAAGTACAACAAGAAGGAAACACTACATAGAAAAACTCCCCTGGGAGAGGAAACTTCAATCCTCGCGGTGGCTTCAGTGGAAGCGGTTGGGGAGGAGGAATGGGTCGAGGCCAAGGATAGATAATCTATTATAAATGTGCACAACTAGGACACCTCATAAGGGATTGTTAGAACCCTTGTACTACTTGCATCTACTATAGCTCATTTGAACATGTTATAGAAGATTGTCCTATGCTTCTAGCTAAGCTTCAGGAAAGACGAGGAACTCAGTAGAACCCGCAAGTGAAACTGATATATGATGAACCTCATGGAGAAGACCCTAAAGTCGTTGTTATCACTAGAGGAGGTGCTATTATAGGAGACAACAGATTGATCCAAGGAAATACTACAAAAGACTCAGGAATCATAAAAGCTATAGAGAAGACACAAATGTTTGATGCAAAGAAAGAAAGACAAATCTTTGAGGAGGCAATAAAATAATTCAGAGGAGACCAAGGTTCCTCATCGAAGACAAGACCAAAAGTGAGAGGATATGGAATGCCTCTAGCATTTGATCGGTCTACTTTTCCAAAAGAAGGAAGAGAGGTAAGAAAGCTCATGGAATTTTTATATACTTGTATTAATTTGATTAAGGATGAAAGAATTGTACAAGAACTACAAACTTTAATTAGACAATATGAGCTAGGAAAGATAGACCCCTTACTTAATAGGGAAGTACATCAAATCGGTAAGAAGAGAAGAACCAATAAGGAATTACATTTGAATGCTCAAATAGGAGAGTATGAGATAGATTATGTGGTCCTAGACTTAGGGTCAGAGGTCAATGTCATGACTAAGAAAACTTGGGCACTGATGGGAAAACCAAATTTGATTCATTCCCCTATCAAGCTCAGGATGGCCAATCAGCAAGTTGTCAACCCCTTTGGATGATTGGAGCATGTCCCTGTGGACATCGACGGAGTAAGAATATTTGCAGATTTTGAGGTAATTAAGATAGTTGATGATAGTTTTCCTTACACTGTGATGTTAGGAATTGATTGGGCTTTCAATAATTCCACTGTGGTTGATTTGAAAAAGAGACATATGAATTTTGAAAGAGATGGCCTTAGGTTCATTGCACCTCTAGATCTAGATGAAGGTCAACGATACACAGAACCTATCAGAGAATAAGACCACACATATGAATTGGAAAACATATACAAACTAACAGCCAGACAACAGGATTACATTAATCCTACAGCCGATGGAAAATTAAGCTAGCGAAGTGATAGCGCATGTTCATCAAACTCAGAAGAATCACTGGAGAAATAGAAGAATAATATGTATGAAGTATCTACAATAAGATGTGCTAGATTAACTAGAGAAGTTTGTTGGATCGACAAAATAGTAAGTAAATTACCCAACTTTGATGGTTTGAATCCCTTAGAAACCTTCTTGTTGGACTTTGAATAAAGTGTACCAACGCAACAAATATTTTTGGCAATGGATTAGGCCCTAAAAGAAACCCAACAAGATGGTGGGGGACACATAAAAAAAACATTACAGAATGGGTACAATGTCGTACCCTGATGACAACGTGGTTCTCAGCACAAGTAGAAGGCTGTGAAGTTCGATACACAGGTCGAAGCTACCCAAAGGACCATGTGTGAAGCTACAAGAAATCTTGGAGCAACGTTCCTCAAGAGTAGTGGGTACACAAATTCATCAACACACTAGACATGACACCTATAAACTAGTACCTTCAAGTAGAGTTCCGCCTCATCACTACAGATTGGAAAGGTATGACTCAGAATTTTATAACGACCTTCTTATTTGAAAGTCAATATCCCTCAGTAGATAAAGAATTATATATTTTGAGATAGAAAGTATTTGAGGAGGCATCTAGCCTTCCTTTGGAACAAGAAGAGGATGAATGGACCACGCCTCTACAGAAACTGCAAGGTTGTTACAACATCAATGTTGATGACTACGATGATCCAAGAAAGGTGAACATTGCAGAAACAAAAGGCCAAAGAGATGTGGAAGGAATAGGAGTTGAGTTACCATTCATTGGATAGTCGATCAAGACTAAGAAGGTCAATATTGGAACAGAAAAGACCCCGAAGATTGCTAATGTTAGAGATTATTGGGATGTTGCTACCATTGACAAGATCACAAAATTATTGCATGAATATCAAGACTTTTTTACAACCAAGTTCACTGATATGAAGGGCATTAAAGGTCCTATGGGAGAGATGAGGATCCCTTTGAATATAGATGAAAGACCAGTCAAACAGAGACCCTATATACTGAACCCTAAGTACAAAGAGAAAGTGAATACTGAGCTCGATAGAATGTTGGAAGCAGGAATTATAGAACCTGTGGAAGAGTCAGAGTGGATTATCCCTATGGTGGTACAGGATAAAAAGACAACAGAGATCAGGATCTGTGTAGATCTCAAGAATTTGAATGATTCCTATTTTCATGATCCCTTCCCTACGCCATTCACTAACGAGATGTTAGATAATGTGGGAGGCCAAGAGGTATATTCTTTTACAGATGGATTTTCAGGATACCATCAGATTCAGATTGCCAAGGAAGATCGCCACAAGACCACATTTTTAGTAGAATGGGGATCATATCAGTATACAGTGATGCCATTTGGATTGAAGAATGCCCCAGCTATCTTCTCCAAGGTGGTGGTTGAAGCATTCAAGGAGTTTTTGCATAAATTTCTAGAAGAATATTTTGATGATTGGACTGTTTTTAGTTTACTGAAGAATCATATTGAATGTCTAAGGCTAATGTTGGATAAATGCAGGTAGTGTCAAATTGCCTTAAACCTGAATAAATGCATCTTCTTTTCACCATTTGGAGTGTTGTTAGGCCATTTTGTATGAAAGCAGGGATTGCTGGTAGATCCATCCAAAATTTCCATTATATTTGATCTACCCCCTCCTACTTCAGTCAAACAGCTACACATTGTACTGGGACACACAAGATACTATAGGAAGTTCATTAAAGGATATGCTCAGATCACAACACCTATGGAGAAACTATTGTAGAAGGATTGTCAGTTTAGTTGGACAGAAGAATGTCAGTAGATCTTCGACACACTGAAATAGAAAATGGTTACTGCACCTCTTCTAGTCTTCTCAAATTGGAGCAAGTAATTTCACGTACATGTCGATGCATCTTCCATTGCCTTAGGAGCAGTGTTAGCACAACCTGGTGAAGGATATATTGATCATCCATTATCTTTTGCTAGCAGGAAGCAATCAATTGAAGTGATCAACTACACCACTACTGCGCGATAAGGGTTAGCCATGGTGTATGCGCTTTAGCAATTCTGCCACTACATGTTGGGCGGGCACTTTAAAATGTTTACTGATCACTCTGCATTGAAATACCTAGTCAACAAGCCAGTGTTGGGGGGGAGAATATGCATATGGCTTCTGTTATTTTAGGAATATGAATTTGAGATCATAGTAAATCCAGGAAGAATGAACAAAGGCCCTAACCACTTGTCAAGGTTGGAACATGGCGAAGAGGCGACCAGTTTGGAGGATGCACTGTCAGATGCACAACTGCTAGCCATTAGAAATATTGATGACCACTTCACAGAAATTGTTCAGTTCCTGTCAACAGGAATGGAACCTAGTGAGTATACGATTCCCCAGAATAAACAACTAGTAGTGTGTGATGTAGACTTCTCACTTATAGTTGGACAACTATACAATATGGGACTCAAAGAGATACTAAGAAGATGTGTTATGGAGGTAGAGTGACCATTGATCCTCGAAGAATCTCATGAAGGAATCGCAGAAGGAAATTACATAGGGAAATAAACTATGCAGAAGGTTCTGAGAGCTGGTCTTTGGTGGCCTACCTTACACAGAGATGTTAAAGACTATTCCAGAGCCTACGATGTATGCCAAAGAGTTTGGAAATCGTCCAGGAGAGATGACATGCCCTTAGCACCATAGCTAACCTTACAAGCATTTGAGAAGTGGGCCATTGACTTAATGGGACCTATAAACCCACCAGTAAAGCACATAGGAGCAAGGTACATCATCACCGTGACAGAATACTTGACTAGATGGGCCAAAGCAAGAGCAGTCAAGGACTATAGTGAACTACAGTTGTGCGCTTCATATTTGATGACATCATAACCAAGTTTGGATGCCCAAAGATCCTTATGAGTAATCAAGGAACACATTTCATAAATAATATTGTTGAAGCCTTGACTAAGGAATTTACAGTCCATCACCAGAAGAGCACACCTTACCATCCATAAGCAAATAGGACTGTTGAAGAATTCAAAAAGATCTTGGAAACAACACTGATGAATATTTGTAGTGTGAACAGGGATGATTGGGATTTAAGAGTACCAACAATACTTTGGGCCTATAGAACCACCTGTAAGAAACTAACAATGCAGACTCCTTTCAAGTTGGTGTATGGCCTCGAAGTCATTGTTCCCATGGAATATTTGGTACCAAGCCTAAGAATTGATGCCTTTACAGATATGGATGACACTAGCACTATTCAAGAGAGGCTTGCACAATTGGTCGAATTGGAAGAAGACAAATTTGTTGTAGTATTTCATCAGCATGTACAAAAGGAAAGAGAGAATGCCTACCATGACAGACACGTCAAGAAGAAGGCATTTATATAAGGTTATCTAGTATTGGCATATGACAGTAAGTTCATCAAGCATCCTTGGAAGTTCAAAATGCATTGGATTGGGCCATATGAGGTCGCTTATGTTACAGAAGGAGGATTTGCGTAGTTGAATACCTTGAAGGGAGAATGGAAGGAAGGATTAGTGAATGGGAGCCAGATGAAGTTGTACTCTGACAACCAGCTACCTCACAAATCTCAGTAGAAACATGAAAAAAAAAGTCTAGGTACCAGGTGCAATTGAAAATAGGTACCAAACATAGAAAAAATAGTCTGCACAAGGAAGGAGAGGAGGCATAGAGCAGAAAGAAAAGGCTACACTGCACAGTCTGAAGTCAAAGTAAAACAAAAGAATCATATCTAAAGTGCCTCGGGACAATTCACAGGTGAGTGTTGGGGGCCTGTTGGCCCTTGGTTAGAGAAAGAAAGCAAAGAACAAGGGAGAAAAGGAAAAATGAGAACTTTGCAAAAGACACAGTGACTGTTAATGGGTCGAAGCAAGCAAAAGAGTAGAAAATATAGAGAAAATCCCAAGAAAGCAAGTCGTTGGATGAGGAGATCAAGGATGATAGGTCAGCAAGGAAGAAGGACCATGGAAGACTCAACAAGTGGAAAAATCCACCATTAACTGCTTTGGAGCACTGCGCGAGAAGGAAGGAAAGACAGGTTGGTGAAGCCCTAAAAATGTGGATCAAGTTGACCTAGGGTTTTAGACACCTAGGGTTTTGGTATCTATGGTTTTGACACCTAGGTTTTTACCTAAGGATTTCGATGAGTGATTGTAATGTATAAATAAGAACCTACATGAAGGAAGGAGGTTCAAGATAGTTGTTGTTGGTATGTTGTGAGAGATTATTGTTGTGTGAGAGAGAATTGCTAAGTGTGATAGCCTTCTAGTATTGTAAGATCTCCAGCTGGGTGCGGATATCAAATCCTGCAGCTAGGTGCACAAGAAGGGGAGAGGAAGGGAGAAGAAGAAAGAAGATCTTCTAGCTAAGAGTGCATATAAGAACTGTATGCTTTACCTCAATATATTATAAGCACAGTTTTGTGGACGTATCCCTAGAGAGAGGGTGAACCACGTATATATGTCTTGTGTGTGAGATTGATGATGTGTTATTTTGCCTTGATATACTCTTATTGCATTGTTGTGGTAGATTTGATAGATGCATGGAATAGATCTAAGTTGATAAGTGATATATGCATGTTGTATTGTTCTAGTATTGGATCCACTTGATATTCCCTTTGTTCATAGACATTTTTTTCCTACAACCCCCCCATATATGCTTTGGGTGAGACTGCATCTACTTTACAGGTGTAGCCGAAGGGGCCAGTAGTTAGGGCTTGTTCATGCACTCTTGGAGTTGAACCCCAGGTTTTCCCCTGTGCCAACAAATGGTTCCATTTCTAGGATAGGAATATTCTTGAGGGAATGTGGAGGGGTTCACTAATGAGTACCTTCACATACCGATCCAGGCAGATATTAGTGGCCACCCACCTATTCCAACTAGATCCTCTTGATAGTTTTTAGTTCAGGATGTTCTTCTATGATTCTTTGTAATTGTGGGTTCTACACTTCTAGGGTTTTCTGAAGCCCTGCACAACTTCTAGGTGGATATTGGTGGTCTCCCACCTAATCCAACTAGATTATTTTGGAATTTTTCATGTCAGTACATATTTATGTACTTCCAAGGTCGTTTTGGGGACCTAAACAATGTTCTTTTGGCTTTCCATATTCAAACTATAGATGTATTTATATTTTCATGACATAATGTGTAGTTCTTGAAAAGACCTTTCCAATGGGCTATCACGCACCTAAAACAGAGGTCGTATGCAAAAGTTACGACCCTGAGAAGTTGAGGTACCAACTTACCCATTGGGGCCCACATAACTTTTGGCGTTTCATATCCTAGGGTTAGGGTTTTGTATGTCTAGTGTTTTGGAATTCATGAGTAATGTTAAAAAGGCCTTTGGAGCCTCATTGTAATCATTCTTCTCATACAGATTCATGTAGCAAACACATCTCTTCTCAGAGATAGCTACCCGCATTCAAGAAAGTTGTTTTCAATTTTGTAGTTTTACAGTTTTAGACTATTTTATTTATTCAATAGAAGTTATTATTCACTAGATATATGTTTTTGATATTAGTATCTTTATGTTATTGTATTCATTATGCTATTCATTGCATTCCACTCATAAATCAGGATCAGTGGTATTAGAGTGGTCTGATATTCATTTATTTTTGTTTGTGCATGTCCCCAACAAGATCTGGGTACAAGAAGTTGGGACTCGAAGTAGTCGAGCCTTCGCAATATTGGTCATGCCAATCCCAAAAAAAACCCATGGGTGATGAGAATAAAGATGATGGAGCATAAGATGCTTTTAAAATGTTTCTCGAGGAATCACTTGCGATACAAAGGAATAAAATGATGGAAAAATTTGCACAGATCCTTCGGTGGCTGCCCACAGGAGATGCATATTCATCAAGTGGCCAAGCAACCCCCTTCAAGGAACAAGTAAATTTTGATATTCTATTATTTTAAGGAATGATAGATGAATATGTTGTAGATAAATGGTTCAATCTACTCGAAGGGTAATGTTTGGTCCACAATTTTTTCTAAAGGAAAAGGATTACTTTTGCACTCCTCAAGGTTGTCCCCCATGTTAAGGACTGGTGGGATACTTACTCTGAGAAAAGGTCCATAGAGTAATATGCAATATTTTTTTTCACCTCCACATGGGATTCCTTCAGATATTCCATTAAAGAACAATACTACCCTGTTGGAAGCTACGAGGACTAGTACACAAGATGGACCACCCTACGTCAGGAAAGGGACCAGTCAGTACCAGATTTCACCAATATTTTCCATACCCTATGCACCAAATTGGGTATAAAATACTCTGAATGACATCCGATGCTCAAATACCATGACTATATTCATATATACATTCAAACATAAATGGATTTTTTGTACATCGCATCATTAGGTGCGGTTTATAGATATGTTGTCAAGATCAAGCAGAAATTTAAGAAAAATATGAGAGACTTTGGATATGCAAAATCGTCAGAGACGAAGTAGGGAAAAGGAATCCCCAACCCACAAAACAAGGGATAGAGAAAAGATGGACAATCTTAGGAAAAATAGTCCAAGCTGCAACATAAGAAGGGTAATGAGAAGTATAAGAAGGACACGGGAAAGTGGTGTGAATACCATAAAATCCCTTGGCACAACATTGAAGAATGTGGCTCCAAGCAATAACTGGTGGTCGAGTTGAAAGCTTCTGAGTCATAGGAAGATTCTGACTTTGAATCAAATCCATAAGGAGGGAAGTGGATTATCGATGTTGAACCCAGTGCCATTGTTGCTACCACCAAAGTCTAGCCAAGAAAATGAGAAGAACCAAAGGAAGGGGAATGCCTCTTTCACTCTCATATGTGAATAAAGGGGGATCCACTTCATTTCATTATCAATAGAGGCAGTCAGAAGAACATGATCTTAGTAGAGGTCATCGAGCAACTGGACCTACCAATGAAACTTCACCCACATCCCTACACCATCGACTACTTTAGCTAAGGAAGATATCTTTACATCATCCAATAGTGCCATCTTCCCTATGGCATCAAGCCCTTCAAATATGAGGTATTGTGTGATATTTGTCCCATTGAATTTTATGATTTTTTTTTAGGAAAAACATATTTTTGGAAGCGACATGTTGTGTATGAGTCTAGACCCCATAGTGTTATTATTACTTTGGGTAGACAATTATACATGATACCATAGGTAGCACCGCCTACCACTATTTCTTTAATATTTTATAAGAAATGAAGTAAGGTCATTTCGCATATTGAGAAGTTCATATTCTTTGTGATCCGTGCTCACAGTAAGAAGAAGGTCGTCGCCACAAATGTGGCCTCTACATAGAGCCTCTCTTTGTAGTTGAAGCAAGTGGACGGGATCGTGGAAGAGTACAAATACATATTCTCCTCACCCACCGGGGTACCAACACACTGCCAAGTCAAGCATCCAATTGATCTAACCCTCGATGAACCTCTGCCTAATGGACCAATCTATCATCGATTGTTGATGGAAAATGATGAAATCAAACATCATATCCAAGAGCTGCTTCAAAAGGGGAACATCAGACCAATATCCTCCCCTTGCGGAAGCCCGATTGTACTGGTGCAGAAGAAATATAAGGCCTGGTGGCTCTGCATTGATTATAGAGCATTAAACAAAATCACAGTCAGGAACCAGTACCCAATTTCCTGAATTGATGACCTTATTGACCAACTCAAGGGGGAAATTTATTCAGCAAGATTGACCTAAAGTATGGAAACCACCAGGTTCCCATCGAACCGACTAATGTAAAGAAGACAACTTTCAAATCTAAAGAAGGTCTCTTTGAATGGTTGGTCATGCCCTTTGGCTTAAAAAATGCACCAACCACTTTCATGAGGTTGATGGATGATGTATTGAGACCCTTCACCAACTCTTTTGTGGTGGTATATCTGGATGACATCCTTATCTTCATCAAAACGTGGGAGGAGTACATACAAAATATTCAGTAGGTTTTGAGCACTCTATTGCAACACAAGCTATATGCCAACTTGGAAAAATGCTCCTTTGGCATGAACAAGTTCCAATACTTGGGATACATTGTTGATGATCATGGGGTACATGTGAATCTAGATAAGATCCAAGTCATCCATGATTGGCTAGCCCCGATCACATTAACCGAGCTTTGGATCTTCTTGGGACTTCCCAACTTATATCGACGATTCTTGTTGGGATTCTTCCATATTGCATGGGCCCTCAGCCAAGTGACCAAGGGTGGTGGTAGGGAAACATTTGCATGTGGGGAAGCACAACAACAATTATTTTATGATCTGAAGCATCACTTGTGTTCAGCTCCATTACTATGTTTACTCGATATGCAACAATCATTCGATATTGAGACTGATGCATATGACTATGTTGCAGGCACAATTTTCACTCATCACATTAATCCAATAGCATACCATAGTGAGACACTCTCAGATACCATCCGAAGATACCCCACCTATGAAAAGGAAATGTATTCCATTATGAAATCCTACCATCAATGGAAATATTGCATTATGGAAAAGGATACAATCATCCACACTGATCACAAGCCTCTGTAGTTCATACAAACATAAGGGAAGTTGCAGAATGATCGCCATCAAGTGTTCTACATACCTCCATCAATTCCATCTCAACATAAAGTATAAGACAACGAGAACAAAAAATGTCACTAACTTCCTCAGTCGACCTCTCGTTGTTGCACTCACCACCATGCTCCATTATTGTGGGCATGAGGCATTTGAGTGGCCCCAACTTTATCAGTGATATCTTGACTTCGCCACCACCTTTCAGCTCTTGGGCACATGCACGAGTGTCACCAATTTTCACATTCAGGATGGATTGTTATGCCATCTGGGCCATATATATGTTCTTGCAAGAGAGAGTGCAAAGCTTATTTTGGAGGATCACTATAGTTGGATGGCAGGACATTTTGGGATGGAGAAAATTATGGTCATTCTACAGAAAAAAAATTATTGGCCAAAACTTAGAAATGACATCAACAAGTATATCATATCTTGCACTGCATGTTCCATTTCCAAGCCACCCATCAAGAATCAAGGCTTATACACCCCTCTTCCTACTCCCGAAAGGCCTTGGGAATCCATATCAATGGATTACATGTCTGGTCTTTCACCCACCAAGAAAGGAAATGATTGTGTATTTGTGGTGGTTAATCTGTTTTGAAATATGTCATTCTCACAGCCTGCAAGAAGAGCATCACAACAGAAGATACTACTAAGTTCTTCTTTGAATGAGTGTGGGTCCATTTTTGGATACCACAGACTATCATCTCTGATCAATACAATAGGTTCCCCAACACATTTTGGTCGAGTCTCTGGTTGTTGTTGGACACCAAGCTCACTAAATCCACTGCCTTCCACCCTCAAACCAATAGCCAAATAGAGGTTGTCAATTGGATTATTGTGCACATCCTGCGCATGTATAACTCTAATAATCAACATACATGGGATAACAATATTCCCTATGTTTAGTACAACCACAACAGGGTTTTCTATAGCTCCATCGGCCATAGCCCCTTTCAGTTGGGGTTGGAAATCCAACCCTTGGGTCCCATTAATGTTGCACTACCTCTTGCAACCACACAAACAGATTCTTCCGACATTCAGTCTGATACTGACAAAGCCACCATATTCATTGAGTAGATTCAGTACATCCACCAACATGTCCATGAGAGTTTTCATAAAGTCAATGCTAAGTACAAGAAGCTCCATGATCAACACTGGGTACCACACAAGTTTCAAGTGGGAGATAAGGTCTCATTACATTTTCATAAAGAACTCCTTACATAGCCCCATCAAAATATTTTTCCATGTATCTATAGGATTTACACTATCACCAAGGCTATGGGTGACAATGTTTTTAAGCTCAACACTCCCCCCTTCCTTGGCTTTCACCCAGTGTTCAATATGGACCTCCTCCAACCATATTTTCCACCATTATTGGACACATCAGAGATAGTAGAACAATTGACACTAAAATATCTCAACCCTGACTGGATGGAACAAGCATCCACTGATCATATAATGGACACACAAGTCAAGGGCAATCGCTAGCAAAGAATCCAACTTTATCAAGTTGTCAAGGAAGGGCATCTTCTACACCAAGGCAAGTGGCTTACCTGGAGATAAATTCAGCATAAATTTCCTCACCTAATGGGGGTATTCAATGAAATGGATACCATTACTTCCTATGGGGGGAGGACTGATACAGGTGGATATTGGTTGCCACCCACATATTCCAACTAGCTCCTCTTGACAGTTTTTAGTTCAGGACGTTCTTTTGTAATTCTTTGTAATTATGGGTTCTACACTTCCATGGTTGTATGAATCCCTACACAGCTTCCAGGTGGATATTGGTGGTTTCCCACCTAATCCAATTGGCTTATTTCAGAAGTTTTCATGTCACGATATCTTTTTGTACTTCCAAGGCCATTTTGGGGCCCTAAACAGTGCTTTTTTGGCTTTCCACAATCAAAATCTAGATGAAGTTAGAGTTTGATGGAATAATGTATATTTCTTGAAAATACCTTTCCAATGGGATATCACGCACCTAAAATGGAGGTTGTATGCAAAAGTTACAACCCCAGGAAGTTGAAGTACCAACTTACCCATCGGGGCCCACATAAATTTTGGAATTTCATCTCCTAGGGTTAGATTTTTGGATGTCTAGGGTTTTGGAATTCATGAGTAATATTAAAAAGACATCTGGAGCCTTATTGTAATCATTCTTCTTATATATATCTGTGTAGAAGACACATCTCTTCTCATAGATAGCTACCACCATTCGAGCAAGTTGTTTTCAGTTATGTAGTTTTACAGTTTCAACCTATTTTATTTATTCAATAGAAGTTATTGTTCACTGGATATGTATTGTTGTTCTCTGTATCTCTGTGTTATTGTATTCAGTCTATTATTCATTTTGTTCCACTCATAAATCCTAATCACATACAAAACTGAATACCCATTGTGAAACATATATGAAGATGAAGCACATATGAGAGTTATTTGAGAATAAAAATGTGTAAGAATGATGCGTACATGTGCCTGGGGTGGCAAGAGGGGGCCCTGAGGTGAAAGAATGGAATGAGTGACTGATTTTAAGATTGAGAATATGACCTATTCAGGATCTTTGTGGTGTGAAAAACGGAGCTTGTCTGCTCCAGAATGAAGCTGAGGAAGTTTTGTAAAAGGGCTTATATATGGGGATGGGGCCCATAATCCCAATTCATTTGTACCTTTTGATGTGGAGGTATTCTAGAGGATTTGTGAGACTGTTTTGACTTTCCCATTGGACTGTGGACAGTAGGGGGATGCGAATTCATGAGTAAATCCAAGTTTGTGGGAGATTTTAGTGAAAAATTCATTCTTGAAATGTTTTCCTTGGTCAGAGACTAGATGGAGGGGAACTTCAAAGCGGGAAATGATGTGATTGAAGAAGAAATGATAATTTGTGTTTTTTGTATTGTTTAAAGTGGGAATGGTTTCAACCCATTTGGTAAAATAGTCGAAGGTGACTACAATATACTTGTGCCCATTACTGGATGGGAAGTTACAAGTCATGAATTCAATGCCCCACTTACAGAAGGGACAGACAATGATGACTAGATGATGAAGGGCAGGTGGTGCTCAGGATTTGTGTGTGTATAATTGGCACTTGTCACAGTTTTTAACTACATAGATGTAGTCATGGAATAGGATGGGCCAAAAGTACCCAGCATGAACTATTTTCTATGTAGTGGACATGCTAGAAAGGTGACTACCACATTCTCCACTATGACAATAATTGAGCACTTTATCTGTTTCTTCAATGGTGAGACATCGTCAAAGAATGGTGTTGAGGCCTCTCTGATATAGCACGTATCCTATGAGGAGATAGTGTGAATATTGGTGACAAATGTGACATCAATCATCTCATGAGAGGTGAAGGCCAAATTTTTTCGTTCGAGGATATACCAAGATATCTTCATACCATGGGTCATCAGATGAAATGAGGAATAAATGTTCATCTGGGAATTTTTCATTGACAGGAGGGTCGGATGAGTTGGAGGATAATTCAACCATGAGTTCTTCTGAGATGAGCATTTTTTTACTTTGGGGAGTGGTGAAATCTAGATTGTATTCTTGGAGGATGATGATCCAATGAGAGAATTTTCCATTGATCTAGTGGTAGCTAAGAAGATATCACATATTGTTGGTATCAGGCACTACTGTGGTAGTGCGAAGTAGGATGTAGTGGTGCAACTTCTGAATGGAGAGGATGATAGAAAGGGTAGGATTTTCCTCATGATTTTATTTAAGAGGGGGTCCTTATATATTTTTTCTAATATAGTAAATGTTGTGATCGTTTTGGTCATTGCCTACTTGAACAAGTACTCTGACAACTAAGACTTCATAGGAAAACAAGTACAAGATATAATCCTTATCATAGTCTGGGGGACTAATTAAGGGTACTTTGTTGAGTGCTTCATTAAGAGATTCAAACATGGCTTGGGCATGTTGGTCCCATTAGAATGGAATGTCTCGTCTGAGTAAGCGTAATATGTGGGCATGAGTGGCATAGTCTAGAACAAAATGTCATAGGAAATTGGCTATGCACTGGAGGCTTTGAAATTGAAGTAGGTTCTTGGGGGGAGGAATATCGTTAATGGCATGGACCTTTAGAGGGTCGAAGGTGATACCTTTTTGGGAGATGATGAAACATAAAAGGTGGCTTGTAGTGACACAAAAGACATATTTAAGGGGGTTTAGTCGAATATTGTATCTTTGGCAGCATTCAAAGATGATCTGCAAAACATCAATGTGTTGTGAGTGCTTTTTAGAACAAGCGGTGATATCAACTAAATAATCGTTGATATAGTGGATATGGGTTCTAAGGATGCAGGAAATTTGGTTTGACGCACTACTACTAAGGTTTCTCGAAATTGAGGGAGAGTTGGGAAGTGGTGATTGTAATGGCCATATTGTGAGAAGATAGCACACGTGTGCTTGGTCCTCATACTGATATGTTTGGAAGAGGATGGTTCTGTGATAGTCAATGTAATGATCAGTGTGGGTAATAATGGTGCAGTTATGTGGCTCGGAATGAGGTTTGTAATTATGGAAAGGAAGGAAAGAGATTGGTAGGGTGTCCAATAGTGGTGCGCAATGCACATGGAGGTGGGATGCGTGGTGGGGAAGGGAGAGTGGGTTATTTTTTCTTTCATGTGCCTTGTTGGTTGGTGGAATTTCCCCCGTTGCGAGAATTAGTGCTTCTTGTGATAGTAGTGTTTCCTCAATTTGCCTGATCGGTTGGGTAAGTGGATGGATGATCCACTGATTTCATTAATGGAACCTCAGGTTGGGATGGGAGAAATAAACCTGGTACCATAGCTAGTGGTTTGAGATACCATACAGGGATAGCCATGACCATATTAGGTAAGGTGAGGGTACAAACCACTTGGTATGTTATTACTCCTGTGGGGGGGTAATATAAGGGTATTTGGGTGATGGCCTATGGGACCATTTTCCAAATGGGGAGTTGACCCATGGGTGTTGATTTTGCAACTGATTCCCCTTGGGGTGGCTGAAAGGAAGGTTCTTTACAGTTAGAACATAAAGGGGGGTTCCTTAGTGAGAGCTTGTGGAATAAGAGTAGGGATGAGGTGAAATGATTCCTATAGGGGATGATTGTCAGGGTTAGTTCTTCCATTTGAGGAGATGATGCATACATTATCTACACATGGGGTAGGAGGTGTGTGTCTTTGGTATTAACCAATTAAGGATGGGTTATGAAATATTCTTGGTCCAAGGGTATAACATCATCACTCAAACGGATAAGGGGAAGTATTGTATCGATGTTTCCTGACTGATTTGGTTCATAATGGGTTAATTGGTCAATAGTGATGAGCTTCCCATTGTGAGGGAAGATCATGGTGAAAAATATAAAAGATGTTATTGCTTGCATGGAATACATGTAGCTTAGTCCAAAAAGGATATTGTAGTCTAGTTGAGCGTATATAACTTCAATATCAATGAGAATGGTTTTTCCCCCCAATTCTATCGGGACATTTTGATAAAGACCTTATGGTTGGGAAGGTCCCCCATTGTATGCTCGGAGGGTGATGGTTGAGGGGATTAACTCTGGGGATCCCAATTGTTTCCATATGTGTTTGTACATGATGTATGTTGATGCCCACTCATCAATGATGTAATGGTGAACAATGATGTTTCTAATCCTGATCGGAATTTGGAAGGAAACTAGGGATGGGAGACATGGGTCTTCTTTGTCTAAATTGAAAGTGATTAGACTGGTGTCTATCAAGTCAACTACTCCCAATTGTGAAAAGAAAGATTTCCTTTGGGAAGGACATGTCTAGAGAACCTCAATTACTGACATGGAAGCAAGGGATTGTGCAAGGTAATGAACAAGGTTGTAGCTATGGGCATCCCGAACATGTGGGTTTTGCACGTTCCTGCGTAATGGTACGCGAGGAATGCAGGTGGTGGATTCAGGGTTGGGATAGGGAGTCATTAAAGGTTGTCATGTAGACAATTGGGGGGACTTAGATGTGTTCAGGGAGGGAGTCTAAGGGAATTTTTTATTGACAACTACAAGTTTGTGAGAGGATTTCCTCTTCTGTCATGAGCAGAATGTTGTGATCAGATGAATTATTAGGTTGTGGTTTCCCAGGAGGAGGGAACTGTCATGTCGGTTGTGGGCGGGGATGGTGTCTGGTTGTGTTTTGATGCCCCCTTGGTGAGGAATTAGGTTTTGAAAAACCATCAGTTGTGGTGGTGTTATGTAGTTAGGAGGTACCTGCAGTGGCCCTTAGGGGGAAGGAGGGCGAGGGGGGTTTGTAACTTCCTTCATTCAATTGAAATTAGCTATTTCGGGGTAATTATGGGTGTAATGGTCATAATCGCCAAATGCACATGGGAAGTTGGTTCAAATATTGTTATTCCTTCCTTGTCATGGTTTTCCATTATTTTTTCCCCTTTGGGGATTTTGGTTAGTCTGGTTTTGGTTGCCCCCGGTTAGGGGATTTGGTTATTGGGGGTTTCCCCCTTGTCCTTGGTTTCTATTATTCCCCTTTCATCGATTATTGTTGGGTGGATGAGGGGGGTTCATTGTATTCAACTGTTCAAAATATTGAAGTTATTGAATATGAGAAGGTTGGATAAAATTTACCCCTTCCTTCTATTTTCCATGTGCTGGTGCAACGGGTTGAGGACCAAGGAAGGGATAGTAAGTATTTCCTTGGGGAGGTATGTACTGGTTGTATGAAGTGGAAGTGGATCCCATAGGATTAGTAGTATAAGTTGTGGATGGAAAGGGTATTGTCAGTTGTATGGGTACTGGATGTATGGGGGGCAGGTACTAGTGGTCCCATGATAGGAGGGGGGGTTCCATGAATGGTGGTGGATGTGGTGGGGGAGGATAATATGGAGTTCCCTCATATGGTGGTTAGTAAGGATTGGCCCCAAACGTGGGTACTTCTAGAGCATGTGGGTGAATATGGGCTATGGACCTATTGTGGCCACAACACCCCCCATAATATTTTTTAAATTATTATGGGTCCCTCCATATGAATTGTGTTAGTATCGCTTTCTAGAATGTTTTGGTTTAGTTTATTTTGTGAGATTTTCTTTTTGTTTGGATTTTTGTTTTGACGTCTACATTGATTTTATTTTATTTTTTTCATTCCAATAGTTCAAGTTTCATTTCATTATGACTTCCGATTTGAAAGATATCCTTGGTCAAAATTTTGGTCAATTTTCCAACCTAGGCATTAAAATATGTAAATATTTTTTTTTATAATTAATTAAGTTAATTATTAGTTCATAAGGTTAAATTTGATTTAATTTTTGTTTTATTAAATTTTAAATGCAATTTGTGTATATATATTTTGTAATTATAACATAAATTAAATAATTAAATGAAACAAAAAACACAGATTAAAATAAAATTTATAAAACTGTCGAGGAATTTTTATAAATTAGATTAGTTTTGACGACTCAACTTTAGTGATATCTTGCGTTTTACTCAATGAAATGAGGAAAATAATCACTCGTTGGAAATCTATTTGCATGGGGAACAATATGGAAACATTAATTCAAGAAAAAATGGAGATTTATTATCCCAAAAAATCAGGAAAAGTGAAGGGTACGAATTTGCAACTAAAATTAGTTTTCTGAACTGATTTAGAAGATTTTCTTTAGCCAAGAAGATTTTTTGTTGCTTATTAATTTCCATATTGTTTCATTGTTAACTTTATCTCCATGGGAAAGCATGCATTACTATTCTAATTTGGTAATTTGTTTTGACATATTGGAAATCACATCCATCTTCAGGAGGCGGTTTTGCAGGGTGGTTTTCGGACAACCGAGTTGAATCTCTCCAAACGATTGAAAACCCATCTACATAATGGGATGATTTACTTCTCACATTGGAAGTTTTGAAAACAAATAGATATTTTTGAATATATTGTTACTTTTCTTAAGGGGTTGTTTCCATAATTTCTCCTTTTGGCCATTTTGAATTATGTACCTGAGTCATAATTCTGAGTTAATAGTGGGATTCGACCTAAGTGGAGAAATCATAAAAGGTTTCATATTATTGTTGTAAGAGGGTTCCATATCTGAACTTGGGGAATAATTTTGTAGTGAGGAAAAAGCTTGATGACACTGTTGTATTAGAGTTATTTTATTTCAGTGAGGTTTTAGAGGACTGTACAAAGATAGAGTGATTTAAAGTCAATGAAAAATTTCCATTGATTTGCACTATTGTTTGATTTGTAAGCTTGTTGTTATTTTTTCTTGTTAATTTAGTTTTGATTTAAATATTTATTTTCGTAAATCTATCTTTACAGAGAAGAACATATTTTAAACTATAATTTAATGATGGATTCAAGGAAACTTGATTGCAGTTAATGGTAACTATTTATCATTTAATTATAATCTTGTTTTGGTTTAATTATTGTTATATTAGAAGAAATCTTTCTTTAATATGATAGTAGACATTAAATTGAATTCATAATTGAGTTTGAGTATATGTTATGGTTATCTTAATAACTAATTTTTGAGATCTTTCCATTGCATATCTACATGAATAATTTTCAAATCATATGAACTAATTCTATGATTTGCAAATCAATCCTAATCTTAAATTCAATACCAGTCCTTTCCCCTTTTTAGTACTTTGCTCTTGGTTTGGATGAGATATTTATCTTTTCCTAATCAAGATATGATAGATTACATTTTCCTTTGTCGCTTGCATCATAGATTAAATTTGCATTTTCATTTAAGTCTATAAAGTCTCTTTTCACAGGAGTGAAATCTAGTGTGGCGTAGTTGAGCCCTTATGTCAGCCTTAGGGTTACTTTCTTGCAAGAATGTTGCAAGAGTAATCCATTTCCATATTTTTTTCTAATAAAAGAAGGTAACAATATACATTAGTATATGGAAGGTTGTGTATATATCTTTTTAGATATAGAATAGTCTTGATTAGATTAACATTATATCAGTCTAGTCTTAGGACAAGGGTAAATGGAGACCCATCAAACCAGTCGGAATCACCATCCCAAATGGATAAGGGCCTAATTGGGGCCCTAACCGAGTGATCTCCTTATAATGTTGAACATGGTCAATTTTGTCCATCAACATTTTTGGCACTAATAGGAGGTCCAACAACAAGTCTGCATAATAGTTTGATTCTTGTTTGAGCTATTCTTTTAATTCTTTCATTTATTTTTAATGGATCATAAACTTCCTATTTTGATTTGTATATCTAGTAAAGCATATTGCATCACTCCAACTAAGGTACTAAATTACTTGTCGAAGGTAAAATTTGATGGTAAGAGAAATTTTTTTGTATATGATCATGTTTTTCAATTTATTCAAAATTTAATAAATTCTTCTTTTTTAATATTGATGAAGGCATTCTATGCAGGATTTTTTATTTTACACTGATAGGTCAGGCCAAATACTAGTGTTTTTTATTACCAATTTCCTCTTTAGATAGTTGGTATCAGTTCACAATAATGTTCCTTCATGCTTTTCAGGATTACGATTATGACACGGTTTGTGATCAACTTGAAGCACTTTGTAGATTTGATGGTGAGTCTTTTAATGATTTTCTCTTTCGATTTAAATTGATTTTTCTAAATTTCAATTCTAAAGACTTACCTCCTCAAATAGAGTTAGTAGGATGGTTTAAACATTTAGTTTATCTTCCTGGTATTTCTAACAATTGCGATGAATCATAAAATGTAACATTTTTAATCTTATTAATTTCTATTGAGGAATCAGTTGCTAATAAATTTGAAAATTGTAAATGTGTTGACCTGCACATAATAGATCTATATAAACAATGATACACACATTTGTAGAGAGAATTGGAAAAATAAGAAGAAGGAGAGAAAGAATGGAAAGAATTCTCATTAACTGTTGTGAATAATGAATAATTTACACATGATATACTCTGTATAACTCAATGAGTTTGACTTGAGGTGAACCAAGTCACCATAGTGGTGGTCTAGAGTGATCTGGACACACACCAACAACTACAAGAGTGAAATGCCACCTATTCTAGTCTCTCAGGCAGTTACGGGAGTGAACTTCCACCTAGTTGAGTTAACTAGTCAACTAGTCTTCAGTTAACTGACTGAACAAAAAGTAGTGAGGAGTTAACTCAAGGAATCAGGCTAATGTGCCACTTTGGTTATGATACCAAGGAAAGGTTGAATTAGCATGGTGATGATACCAATGTTGCATGGTGATGATCCCAATGCAACATCTAAACTCAACTCAACTAGTCAAACTGAAGTGTGAACTGAAAGAGAATATTCTCTAGGTGGAATATTC